>CAHIKZ030005175.1:662500-792500 GCA_903632075.3 Acanthosepion pharaonis | reverse complement strand
TATGCAAGCTCGTTAAATACGTTGATCATGGCTCTCCACTACTTCCTAACCTTTTCATCTCTAATCAATATTTCTCCTCTCACTATCCCTCCCCGTCCCTGTTCTGTCATCCATTTATGCAAGCTCGTTAAATACGTTGATCATGGCTCTTCATTGAAAGCAAAAATTTCAGAACAAAAGCCTTTATTTGATCTACGAGATTATGTTGTTCTCGTTCGGCCTTACATATCTCGGTAGATCTCGTTTTGTTCCTATTTCTTAATTAACTGTCTATTCAATGAGTAATATCATTTTTCTTAGGAAAGGGAATAAAAGTCTGCAATATCAGTTTGATTACTATCAATAAATATACGCGTAGACGTCTGCAGAGCAGAAGAAAAAAAACAACTGAACAGGAAGAAGAAAATTTAATAAAAGTTAGTATTGCCTTGCAGCCATAGACAGCAGGTCGATCAGAAAAAGCATTCAATTAGAATGGAGTAAAAACAACATCATATTTAGATGTAACAAAGTCTATCTTCTTCAATTAATTTAAAGTACTTTCATTAAAAACATTTTGAATTAATGCAGTTACGGATATAACAAAATTAGTCACTGTGCTACCAGGGATGTAAAAGAGGATACATTTATAAAGCAATTGTTAAGTTTAATGAAAATTGGTTGAAAGCGAAAAATAAGAAACCAGTAAAAATCGCCATTTTTCGATATTTACGCGGGTTTTCACTAGATGGGTGGACTCAATTATCAAGTTAAATGACTGTTAAACAATCAACTTGTTGTTGGCTACAATTGAGTGAAGTTTGTATTAGATTGCTTGAAAATTGAGGGAGTTTTTAGTTTAAAATTTGTGTTGAAATCGATTTTTCGTTTTTCGCGGTTTTTCGTTAAACGCAATCGCGTAGAAATAAAAATGGGGTATCGTTGAGCTCGTCATGATGTAAGTGACCTACATACCGAGTCTGACAGAAATCAGAGGAAAAAAAAACTTGAACTTTTCGATTTTTCATCGGCTTTATTATTGTTTTTTTTTTTTTAAATTATCGATTTTTTGCGCTAAGAAACTATTTCGTACCTTGCACAATGTATGTGCCATGTTTGGTCAAAATCAGTTGGATGGATCTCGAGTGAAAAGGTATCACACAGACAGACACACAGACATCCTCTGTTTTATATATATAGATTATCTATTATAAAAATTTTCCCTTTGTCATAAAGTATTATCGACTATTTATTTCGTCCTGGGTAAGATGATAAACTACGTCCAGCAGCAAGGCCTCTGATCTCAGGAGGTTTTGAGGAGTCTGGAACCACCTCTTAATTGCTGGTATTCCCAGGTCCACCCTGACCTGGAGTGGTAGTACCTGTTAGGGCCCAAGCTATAGGCAAATAGTTAACTATTACCAGCAATATTTTTTTGAAAAAGAATTATTACCAGCAATACAATTTTGAAGGAAATATATTACCAGAAACAGATTGTTAACAAAACAAAATATTACCAGCAATGAAAAATGTTGTCGGCATTAAATAACCCATTGAAGTTGATACGCCGTAAAAAAACAAAAAAACAAAAACAAACTGATTTCCTACAAACAATACATATTCTATTCATACGAATCTATCCTAAAAATGTTGTCGGCATTTAATAATCCATTGAGGTTGATATACCGTAAAACAAAATAAACCAAACCAAACTGATTTCCTACAAAGAATACATATTCTATTTATTCGAATCTATCTTAAAAATCTTGTCGGCATTAAATAACCCATTGAGGTTGATATACCGTAAAACAAAATAAACCAAACCAAAGTAAACCGACTATTATTATTTTCATCTTACTTTCAGTTGCCTTTTATCGCAAATATTCAGACTGATATTCTCTGAGCACGAGCGAACAATATGAAATGGAAATAAATTATAAGCTTTTTTGTAAGATTTTTTCCTTAATGAAATATCTTAGCGTGTATTGAAATTAATCAATATGGCGATATGAAGCAAACGTTGGATTTCATGGTTAAAATAGCACACCAGTTTTTTTTATGGTCAGCGAGAATGTGTTATGCCAATCTGAATAGTTGCGATACAAATTAAATTAAGATGGTAAAACTGTTTATCGGATAAATGAATTTAAGGATTATAACATTTGAACGTATTTTTTTTTGTCTACCAAAATGCGACATTATTTTCCAGACATGAAAGTTTAGAGACATCATAAAAGGTAACTGCAGACTTATTATCTTCCACGAATTCATAGAGAACAAAGGTCGCCTTGTAAACAATATTTAATATATCATTTCCCATAATTGTCCATTACCTCTCCGTGTTCTGTTGTCTTCTGAGATTTCTTATTGACTTTTTTTTTAACGAGCCAGACAGATGGAAATTGTTGGCGAGAAGAGCGGCATTACACGTCTAAGCGAGCGTTTTTATTAAAAAGAAAATGATAAATGGAGTTTTCAAAATTGAAATCTATCTATCTATCTATCTATCTATCTATCTATCTATCTATCTATCTATCTATCTATCCCATTTTACTATCTATCTATCTATCTATCTATCCCATTTTACTATCTATCTATCTATCTATCTATCTATCTATCTATCTATCTATCCCATTTTATCTATCTATCTATCTATCTATCTATCTATCTATCTATCTATCTATCGAAAGAGGAGGTGAAATTTATTTTAAAAATTTAGCACCTTCTCATATAATATATATATATATATATATATGAGGAGGCGCTAATATTATATATATATATATATATATATATATGTGTGTGTGTGTGTGTGTGGACACTGAGGTCAACATTGAGTTTTTTTTGAACGTATTGACCTTTTATATTTACATACGCTCTATTCCAGCCGATATGAAGCCCTTTAACTCACAAATATAGCATAGCTAAAATATATTTTGACCCCACACACACACACACACACACACACACACACACACACACACACACACACACACACACACACACACATATATATATATATATATATAAATATATATATATATAAAATTTCGTTTTGTCTTTTATTCTCGCTTGTTTTTTCCCTTTGGTCTAAGAACTTAAGACACTTGACGATTTTTTCGCCTTGTTCTGATGTTTTTAATTCTTTCTTTTTTTACTTCCAATTTTTTCCTTGGGTGACAATTTGCCCTCAGGTGTCTACAAGTTGAGTCATCCGAGAGTTTTCAAGTGATTAATACTGATAATATATATATATATATATATATATATATATATATATATATATATATATATATATATATATATATATATATATTATTTTAAAAACAAGGGAATTTATTAAACAGTAATAGTCACCAAGGCCCTTTCGTCCAACATCTCATCAGGAGAAAATCGTTGGAAAAATTGATAAATTAAATGAAAAGAACAACAAAGAAAATGAAGAGCAACAATAGTGGGGGGGGGGACACGCTAAAATCAATAACATATAAGTATATATATACTTATAACGAGGTGGGGAATAGCGTGTAAATAATTAGCGAGGGACAGTTAAAATAAAATATCTTCCAACAAATTAAGGGTCTTCACAAAATCCTCCTGCCGGCAAAGAGAAGGTTTCCGTAATCCTATACAGATTGATTGCAAAATCTTGAAATGATTGTTGGAACCAGCCGTATGAATGATTTTAAACCACTCTTTTGTATACGACTTGGCACAGGCTATATTCTCTACTAGGTGGTGAGCAATAACCGATTCCATATTTGTAGAGGGAAGATAACACATGTTATCTATTTTGCCATGTCGTATTTTAAAATGTACATGTTGATTAATTCTTGTTTCCAAATACAAGGTTGTACGCCCCACATAACCAGCAGTGCACTGGCAATTAAATTCATATACTAAATTACTCAATTTGATATGGGTCACTTCATCCTTGCGAAACGATGGAAACGCAAACCTCGTCCGAAAAATAAAACGCAGAGCAACAGAGGGGAAATAACCAGAAAGCGACTTGTTAACTTGCTTAACTAAGCTTTGGCCCTTATCTCCAATCCAAGGAACCTTCAAATAAACCAGACATTTAGAAGGCCCCTGGACTTTAGGAAAATGAAATTCCCTAGTCTTCTTATTAATAATATAATTAATAAGGGCTTCCGGATAGCCATTACTAAGGAAAATCTCCCTAATATTCTCAAATTCAGAGTCCAGTCTAGTATGAGAACAAATTTTGAGCGCCCTGTACACCAAGGTTTTAATAAGATTCATTTTCCTTGATGTAAACGCACACCAATAGTATGGGTCTCAACGGAACTTCCTTCTTATGGATTTTAGGAAGATCATAAAGCCTCGCTCTAAGAGAACCAGAAGGTCTAATCATATCATAAAGCTCCTTAGAAAAGTAACCTTTTCTAAACAAACATAACAGACGTTTCTGGATTTTGATTTCGTTTCTATACGTGTCATCACAAGTTTCTATAGGACCAATTTTTAGAAACTTTTCTAATCAACATCTTTTGGACGTAATCTACTCGATCCAGTAAAACGACAGCAGCACCTTTGTCTGGTTTACAGATATAAATGTTATTATTAGATTTTAAAGACTTAATAATCTTAAAATGAGATTTGACCAAACAAAATCAAGCGAGTTAACAGAGGAGTTGCAATAACGATAAGCCAATTCCTTCTACCTGGACGTCATTGTAACATGATGCGGTGAGCGAAGAACATGGCGTACAAGTTGGGGATCTTAATCGGAGGAATACAAAATTCTAACACCCTCGACAAAACCGCACTTTCATTCTTTCGAAATATATATATATATATATATATATATATATATATATATATATATATATATATGTTATCTTCGACAACAACATTTATCAACAAAAAACTTGGTTTACCAATGGGGTCCTCTCTAAATGGCATTTTAGCTTATCGCTTTTGAGATTTTCTAGGAAGTGATCCTTTCAAAATATTTTATCCACGAAATTCTTATTTTAGATACATTTTAAATACGGCACACTGATATTTACATGATATTATTTTAACAAAATTTGTAAATAAACGTCATAGCGTTGAACCAACAGTATATATTACTTTTGAAATCAAAACTAATAATGCATTACTCTTCTTAAATATTTTACCAAATAGAACAAATGGAAGTGTGCAACTAAAATTTTACAGAAAATTTACCAAAAAGAATGAGCTCAAAAACTATTAATCTCACTACTGAAATAGAATAAATTCCGGAGTAATTATATGATTTTTATTTAAGAGCACTAAGTGCTGCCCTCAATATTTAGTGGAAGAAATATATATTGAAAATACTTTAGAAAAACCTCCAATATCATTACTATTTCATCCACAATGCTAAACGAAATGTATACACAATCTACAACATAAAATAACTACAATGATAATAACAGAAACAACAATAGTAATAATAATAATATATTAAATTAAAACAAACATAATTCTTTAACATGTATTATTCTAATTAATATATCCAATCTTAATATTAAATGAATTACAACTACAAGCAAAACTATTATAGATATGATCAGAATAAAAAAATATCCACAAGAACAATTTGACTGACGACCAGAAATCACATAGAGCCAAATCTGGACGTTCGTGGGGCTGATAAACCTCGCTGAGAGGACGCTTGAAGCGTGAAGAATCTATCCACTCGCTCATTGTGACATCTCAATGAATTACTGTATTGTAAACGGAAAAATAAAAAACAAACAAACAAACAAACAAACAAACAAAAATACTGAGGATAACTGTATAAAAACCTTTTGGAATATTAATGACAACTCTCAAAGTTACAGAAATTATTTTGAAATAGTTTTATTATTATATCCGATATAATTGAATATAGGAATATACAGGGTGTCCATAAAGTTTGTGTGCACTTGAAAAAAATTATAACTTTATTTGTTTTTGCGATAGAAATAATTTGTAAAAAGGATTAGAAAGAAGTAAATCTATATTATTAAAGGTTTTATTGAAATTATATTTAAGTTTTCACATGTCCTCCATCATTAGCAATACAAAAGGTAATACGATTTTGCAGTTCACGGAAAACATTTGCCAACTGATTTACAGTAATGCCTGAAATCACATTAATTTTTTTAGCTTTCAAATCTTCTAATGAACTAGGTTTGGTTGCATACACAATTGTTTTCACATGTCCCCATAAAAAAATCTAATGGCGTCAAATCTGGCGAACGTGGAGGCCAATAAAATGGTCCAACCCTTCCGATCCATCTGTTAGGAAATTCCTGATTTAGAAACTCTCTAACACGCAGAGCAAAGTGACAAGGAGCTCCATCTTGTTGAAACACTGCATTATCTTTCAATTGTTCAAGGTGCAGAATAAAGTAATTCTGCAGCATATCTAAATAGCTGTCACTGTTAATAACCCGATATTGAAAAAAATATGGCCCTATGATCCGATTTTTCCCAAAGCACACCACACATTAACTTTAAGAGAGTCCCTTTCATGTTCAACAGTTTCATTTTGGTTTTCACTTCCCCAAATTCGGCAATTATGTCTGTTGACCTTACCACTAATGGGAAATGTTGCTTCACTAGAGAACAGTAAACGACTCACAAATGCATCATCATTGCCAAATTTTTCATTGAACTGATGACAGAAAGTTAACCGTGAATAATAATGCTCTTCTAACAACTATTGATGTAATTGAATTTTGTAAGCTTTCATGTGAAGTTTTGCCCGCAGAATCTTATGCACATTAGACTTTGGAAGCCTGAGCTCTAATGATGCACGTCTTACAGACTTTCTTACACTTGCTGTAAAGGATTTTTCTATGGATGCAACACTTTCGTCGCTGATATATGGCCTTCCAGACCGTGGCTTATCATGGACGGATTCTGTCTCTTTAAATTTTTTCATCCATTTAGCAATAGTGTTCTTATGAGGTGGTTCTTTATTGTATTCAATTCTAAACTTTCTTTGTACAACAATAGTAGATTTCAGTTCAGCCAACCAAAGAACACAGTTTACTTTTTCCTCAGTTGAAGCCATCGATCAAATTGATTCTAGAAAAAGAAACTATTTTTTTACTTATCTAAAAATTGTTGCAAATTTTGTGGTAAAGAATTATTCAATAACTATACTTAAAACTAGGTACATTAAACTTTATAACATTTTTTACAGATTATTTCTATCGCAAATACAAATAAAGTTATAAATTTTTTTAAAGTGCACACGAACTTTATGGACACCCTATATATATATAACAACCTAATATCAATCCAATTATTTCTCATTTTTCAAATATTTATCAAGTTTCTTGAGAAGAATTCTGAGTCGTTTTTGAGAAATACTGAAGACTATTATATCTAATTAACTGATAATTTTTGCTCAAATGTAATATTGAGCACTTTCTTGGCTGTCAAATTTGATCTACGATAAATTATATAAGTTTACGCATATTATTTGCTATTGCTAGCATTTTTATTTTATTTTATTTAATTTAAATTATTATTTAAATTATCATTTTCATTTAAATATAGAGATAAAATGATGTTATATATCAGAGTTTGCCCCGGCATAAATGTTATGCTACATGCAGTTGTAACAGAATACAACAGTCTGTCGAGCAACTGTTGTATTCTATTAGCCCGCCATTTGGTCTGTTTACTTAGATTTCTATCTTGGTCAGCCTATGCACTTTCCAGCTGACACTCGTACTAGGTCAAATCAAGAGTTTTTTTTTTAATAGTATAAATAAATTATACACGAAAAGCGTTTATTCATCAAAATATATCCCATAATATTTTATTGTTAGTTGCCATCGTTGTGCTGGAAGCTCAAATCCACGCTTGTACCATTTGGCTGATTTAGAGGCAAAAAAAAGAAAGAAAAAGAACAACCTTTGTCCGCATAGTAAATGGGCGATGGCTCGGAAAATGTGGTAATTTGTTGTTGCAAGGTGTGGCCTGTTGGCTGTGGGAGGCATCTCTTCCAGTTTTATCAAGTTACTCAAGTTTACACTTGGTCACATTGGCGGTGTGCGTTGGGGAATTTTCCTGCTGTAGAAGTGCGCGTCTTCGATTGGCCAATGCCGGGTAGGGTGTGACGAAAGACATGACTTACCTCAGAATTCGAAACGAGTACGAACGTGTCTTGCCTGCAAAGTAATGACGAAAAGAAATATGGCCGCTATCCGAAACGAGACGATATTTGCACACATGCAAATTTTGGCCGTATTGGAATAGCATAAAAAGCGGACTGCCAGCAGTACCAAGCGACAGAGATTCATCGGCTGATTGCGTGTAATAGAGTTGGACGTACGGATTGCCAGACGGACAAAGAGGAAGTCGAAGTAGGCACGACTGAGTCGGTGTCTGTTTCCCAACTGCCCAATGTAACGGCTGAGAAAGGGAACCACGCAATCCATTTCCTTGAGGCGACCGAAAAATAAAAAAAACATTCATCATCATTTTTTTTCTCCTACATAGGGGGCTATTAAACAACATTATATACTCACTGCAGTTGTTGATCATAAAGATCTGCATTGAAAGCATAAAAGGAATCTGATAATACCATGGACGGAACAGCAATGAGGATATATAAAAGAAAATGCGACCAAAAAGGACATTTTATTTAGAATTTGAGAGACAATTGTAATTTTTTCGACATATCATGAAGAAAGTCAGTTTGGAGAATTTGACACTCATCAAGACATATTGAAGGCTAATGAAAGAATCCGTGAGTAACCTGCTTAACGTTCCTGTGTCAATGCCTGTCAGGTCAGACAGCACGAAGGATAGTAAAAAAGGCAGACATTACTGACAGCTACAAGTGATAAATACGGAATGGACTTAAATACAAAAGCATGTTTGCATTTCAAGATTTACTTCAATTAGTTCAAACAAATGACATAGGAAAGGCGTTTTTACATCAAAATATATCCCATAATATTCTGTTGTTGGTTGCCATCATTGTGCACGAAGCACAATTCCACGCTTATACCATATTGCTGGTTTAGCGCCAAAAAAGCCTACTGCACCCGTTTTCAGCCTCGTACACTTGGTTGAACTTCCGTCTGCGTAAGAAATGTTCTATGGCTGTTAAAAATATGGTAAAAAGGTTTGGACTATTTTGTAGCCTTGTTAAGGCCAGAAATAAAGACAAAAATGAGAAATTAATTGGTTTGGTTTGTTTTGTTTTACGGCATATCAACCTCAATGGGTTATTTAATGCCGACAACATTTTTAGGATAGATTCGTATGAATAGAATATGTATTCTTTGGTTTAGATTGGTTTGGTTTATTTTGTTTTACGGCATATCAGCCTCAATGGGTTAATTAATGCCGACAACATTTTTAGGATAGATTCATATGAATAGAATATGTATTCTTTGGTTTAGATTGGTTTGGTTTATTTTGTTTTACGGCATATCAGCCTCAATGGGTTATTTAATGCCGACAACATTTTTAGGATAGGTTCGTATGAATAGAATATGTATTTTTAGGACATTTTTATTGTTGGTAATATTTTGTTTTGTCAAAAATCTGTTTCTGGGAATATTTTCCTTCAAAATTGTATTGCTGGTAATGATCCTTTTCAAAAAAGTATTGCTGGTAATAGTTAACTAAATTCTCACAGGTACTACCACCCCGGGTCAAGGTGGTCATGGAAACACCAGCAATTAAGAGGTGGTTCCACGCTCCTCAAAACCTCCTGATCAGAGACCTTGCTGCTGGAGTAGTTTATCGTCTTACCCAGGATGCGGATGTAGTTTAACGTCTTACCCAGGACTCAGAGGAATTGAGTTAAACAAATATATTAACAGAACCAGTAATACAAACATATACAAAAGAGAGTGTTACAGCAAGAATGTTCCGAATCTGACTGGTGGAAACTTCTCTCTCCAAAAGGCAGTACATGCTCCTATTTATAGCTGGGAGAGTCCATGCGTGCGTGGGTAAATTACCATAACATTCTTTCTTTTCTCTTTCTTCTTCTTCGTCTTCCTCGTCTTTCTTCTTCTTCTTCCTCTTCCTCCTCTTTCTTCTTCTTCTTCTTCTTCTTCCTTCTCCCCCTTCTCTGTTGCGGCCTTGTTAGGTCCAGAAATAAAGACACAAAAAAGAAAATGAGTTAAACAAATATATTAACAGAAAGACTAATACAAACATACAAACGATAGTGTTACGGTCCAACTGTCAGAGCTGACTGCTGAAATCTTCCGTCTCCAAAAGGCAGTACCTGCTCCTATTTGGGGCTGGGAGCGTCCATGCGTGCGTGGGTAAATTACCATAACAGACTGTAAGAAAGTTGAGGTAGCACTTCCAGCTCCTCAGGTCTCTCACCTTTGCGTATGGTCATATTGGCAGTGTGTGCTGGGGGATTTTCCTGCTGTACGAGTGCGCGTCTTCCATTGACCATTGCCTTATCAATGGTTTGGAATTTTGTATTTTCCTTTTCGTAGACTGATCACCATCAAAGGCTAGAGAGCCTAATCTACCCTGCTGTTTAACCCATAGTTGGAGGGAAGATATATATTCATGCGGGAGTATAACTGCAAAGTTAAATGCAACGGGATAGGCTTCGTTTAGAATTCGCCTTGCAGAATTTGCTATAAAATAAATATGCATTTTTATTTATCAATTTTTATGTCACGAGATGATTGGGTTAGGCTGGTTATTTGAACAACATATCAACCTTTCTTGTATTATCTAATGTCGAATATAAGTCTTATAAGGTAAATATAAATTAACAGGTAAGTAGATATAGTTCCACTATTTACATTATTCGGACTATTGTCCTCATCTTTGTCGCCATATTTATTACAACGTTTCGGCCGTTGTACGCTCCGGCCTTCTTCAGGTGGTTGGAATGTCGAACTGAACCCTTTATTTCGCTCATTGGGGTAGACTGGTCTAGTTCCACGTGCTATGTTTAATGGATTTCAGTTATCAGTTATCTCCTGTTAATTCCCCTCTCCAAGTTTTCCACTGAACTCACACTCACATTTTTGGGTCTTGTCACTGGATCTAACCAACGCCTTTATTCACTGTGCCATGTGAAGAAGGCTGGAGCGTACAACGGCCGAAACGTTGTAATAAATATAGCGACAACGATTAGGACAATAGTCTGAATAATGTAAATAATGTACATAAAACCTTATCTCAGAAATATAGAGAGATACTGAAAGGCCGAAACGTTGTAATAAATATGGCGACAAAGATGAGGACAATAGTCCGAATAATGTAAATAGTGTACATAATACCTCATATCAGATATATAGACAGATACTGAAGGGCCGAAACGTTGTAATAAATATGGTGACAAAGATGAGGACAATAGTCCGAATAATGTAAATAGTGTACATAATACCTCATCTCAGAAATATAGACATATACTGAATGGCCGAATCGTTGTAATAAACATGGCTGGTTATTTGAACAACATATCAACCTTTGTGTATTACCTAATGTCGGATATATGTCTTATAAGGTAAATATAAATTAATAGGTAAGTAGATATAGTTCCACTTTACACTAGTGTACACTGCTCGAGTTTATACTGGAGTCACTTTTTTCTTCGAGGTACGTTACACTACTCACCCACCAGTTTATAGTTAGTAGATATCTTTTAAAAAAAAGCCAACCTCACTTGGGGAATCAAACTTTAGAAAGTTTTGTTTAGTTTCATTTATAGTAGAAAGATAAAAGCCCACGTTTATATTACAACCTGAATAGCCACATTTAGATTCTAAGGCCAGATTGTGGACATCTCTAGTGAATAAGGAGGCTTTTATACAATTTAACAAAGACGTTAGCAGAGTCTGAAGTCTTGAAACACATTTGCTTCCTACAGTTGCTGATATCTCTAAATGGAAGTTAAAGGTAATTGCAAGCCAGGGGGCGCCTCTTGGGGTGATAACAAACCGCATTGCCTGAACGATTCACCAAGGCAACGAACCACCTACTTCAGGTAAACCAACCTCTCATCTACCGTGAAGTTACTCAACAGTAAGAGTTCTCGCTAATGGTTGCCGCAGGGCCTCCTTGCAAGACCCACCTTTTGATAAAACGAACGGAAAGTTGCATTAACAGCGCCAATATCAATAATCCGTCCTGAATTCCCTGGGCGCCGGAAGTGTTTCTGTTGAGCAGGGTCGACAAAATAAGCACTCTCCTGTGTGTTGAGGTAGATTTAATTCAGCGGACTTTCACAGTAAGTAATTCTCCATTTTGTTTAGTGGAATAGAGTAGCAGAAAAATATTTATGTAAGTTAATAAATATGATTGTCAATTTATTATTATTATTATTATGATTATTATTGACACTTGTCTATCCATCCCGTCAAAAACTGTTCGATTATGTCACTTTCATTTTCATCGTTATAAAATATCAAAACATATGGTGCAATCAAATCTTCTAGTTTTTAATACTTTCTGAATATTAAAAAAAGAAATAAAATTCGACTCGCTATCAAATAAATATAGATTTTTATTTATCAAGTTTAATATACATATATATTTCTACGACTTCACGAGATGATTAGGTCAGGTTAGATTGATTGATTGATTTGATTGTTCAACGGCATATCGACTCCTTTATGGGTCATTTGATGCCGAAATTTAATTTTAATGGGAGCTTTAAATTAATAAAAATATGATATGTTATTCTGCTTTCACAATTGAATACATGGTAAATGATACTCAGCTTTTGTGCATATACAAGTTTGTGTGGACATAATTACTAGAGGTGGTGATATATGTGTTTTATGTTGTAGTTTTGTTGAAGTTATATTTTGGAATACAGTTTGATTTCTTTAAGAAATAGAAGGATATATTGATTAATATCATGAAAGAGTACTTTCATGTTAGTTGTTTGATTTTGTTTAGCGGCAGACCAATCACTATGCGTTATTTAATTCTGAAATCTAAATATTTTGAAAATAATTTTTAGGGCTTGAATTAAATACATTTTGAACGCAATTGTATGATAGATAGATAGATAAATAGATAGATAGATAGATAGATAGATAGATAGATAGATAGATAGGAAAAGACTGAAATAGATAATGAGGAGACATAGGTAGACAGATTGATGGTTTAGTAGATAATGCGGAGCCATACATAGATAGATATGAAAAGACATATATTGATAGAGAGATAGATAATTAAGGAGCCACAGATAGATAGATAGATAGATAGATAGATAGATAGATAGATAGATAGATAGATACTAACAGATTGAGATGGTTAGATACGAGGAAAAGATAGATAGATAGATAGATAGATAGATAGATAGATAGATAGATAATGAGGAACCAGAGATAGATAGATATGAACTGACTGAAATCTAAAGATGAACTGTTGTGATCGAAACAGCGAAAGTAATGATTCTAGTCGTAATAGTTCATAGAAATCTGCGAATTGAAATTCTGCGAAATGAACTGTTCTTGAACATCTCGGCACCGATTCAGATGCCATTGGTTTTAAGCAAAAATATCTTTTGTCAAGTGGAAGCCGAAGTAGTGCCGTTGAAATCGCCTTTGACCTTGAATAAAGCCGACTGAAGACGACTTGCTGGTTTGGATTTACCCTGATAAATGCAGAGCCAATCCATGCACCGAAGGCAAAATATCTCGCTGAATAATTCAAGAATAACACTGAATTACCTGAATCGATCTTGTTTACAAACATAAAAATAATATATATATATATATATATATATATATATATATATATATATATATATATATATATATATATATATATATATATCCGAAAATGTAAAATTTGATATTAACGAATAAAGCTATCATAACTCGCATTAATAACGAGTTTCAGATGCAAAATAATGCAATACTCCCTTTTTATCTTTTTTAACCTCTTATCTATCTATCTATCTATCTATCTATCTATCTATCTATCTATCCTTTCCTCGTATCTAACCATCTCAATCTGTTAGTATCTATCTATCTATCTATCTATCTATCTATCTATCTATCTCAGTCCGTTAATATCTATCTATCTATCTATCTATCTATCTTGGACCTTGATTTAAGTTTATTTACTCGTAAAATAAAATCGTTCGAATTTGTTTTTCCCGTTTTCACATTTTATATCAGAAACTAAAGAGAAATCACTAAAAACCAAAATATTAGCATAAATTCAAAGAAGGAACTTCAACGACATCGCTTTTGACCTGGCATCTCGACTTCAGTCACTTTCAAACCGATGTGACGTGGCTTCACTCTGTTTTTTCTACAAATACTTTCATGGCAACTGTTCTGAGGACCTTTTATCCATAATGTTTCAACTACACAAATTTAAGCCTGCTACTAGATTGGCAATTAGGTTTCAAAATTTTACTGTTGAACTAACTAAATGCATGTGCCACATATATTGTAATTGTTACTTTTCTGGCTCTTGTCATTTGTGAGAATGCCGTCTAATTTCTTGCGTCCCAGCCGCCTATAATCTTCAAAAAATTAAATGCAGTGCCTATCGCCATCTTATGTCTTTCTGACCAGTGTTCCTTTATTGTCCGTTTACTCACTCAAGCCTTCTCGTTCGCTTTCACTCCCTATAAACACAGACATTTTAATGGCATTAGCGCCTTTTTTCGGTTAAAGAAATTGATATTCTTAATTGAAACTTGTTTTCTAAATAAAATTATTTTGAAGAAAATTAGTTAAAATAAGAAAATCTGCAATCATTTTGCTAAAATCTGTCTCGGTTCATATCTATCTATCTATCTATCTATCTATCTATCTATCTATCTATCTATCTTCATTCTGGTCATATCTATTTATCTATCTATCTATCTGATGTGGGGCCAAAGTTGGGACCACAGAAGTAAAACACGGAACACAGATTAGATGTAAGGAAGATATATTAACAACAGGTTACAGAAATAGTGTAAGCGGAGCTTACTATATGTTATTGTCCAATACTGGTAGTCGTACGCGACTCTCACTGTCTCTCTATCTCTCTGTCACTCTCTGTCACTCTCTAGAGTGCTATGTCGCCTACTTAATATAGGCCTGGAAGAGTCTATTGTGTAGGTAGTTTCCGGTCTCACAATACCCCCCTTCCAAAGAGTTTTCTTTTTGAAAAGGAGAGAAAAAATAAAACTGTTAATAGTTTTTCCTCTTGGGATTTACGTCGAGCGGTTGAGTAAATTTCCTTTTCCTTCCTGGGCGTCGCACTTCAGGAGAGACTTGGGGCATGTCAAGATCGAATTAGAGATCTTGATGCGTGAGCCACAGCTTTTCGCGAACCATCTAGCAGTTTATGTAACCTGCAAGCACCAATGCCGTACGAGCTTGCATCACTTGCGACTATGTTGTCGAGACTAGGGTCGTAATGGGTGGGGGAGAGGTCTGAATTAAGAGTTTTCTTGATCTTCTCGAATGCGTCTTGGCATTCTGGGGTCCATGACCATGGTTTGTCCTTTTTTAAAAGTTGGTTGAGAGGCCCTCTCAAATTTTGCATGTTCTTAATGAACCCTTGGTAAAAGTTAGCTAGGCCGCGGAAGCTTTGTAACGCTTGAACGTTATCTGGGGCCGGCATGTTTCTGATCGCGTTGGCTCGTATTTGATTGGACTTTTTTTTCATGTAGAACGTAGGTGTTGCCCACTCGCTGAAATCTGTTTTTGACAGAATACCTGCTTGTTCGAGTCTATCTAACTCTTTATTGATTTGCAGCGAAAGGGACATTCCGTTTCTTTTTGAATACCGGTTGTGCACCGTCCTTCACCTTGAACTTAGCTTTCATTTTAGTACATTTCCCAAGGCCGCCAGAAAAGACCTGGGGAAATTGTTGTTTGAGTTCCTTCTTTAGATTTACCAAATTAGACGTTGTACTTTGTATCTTGCGACAAAATGTGCTTATTTGGCAATCCCAAAGATTGAATTTTTCTCTCCAATCAGTTCCAAATAAGTTATCTGAAGTTTTCAATACGTAGGCTTTGAGATTTTTGGTAACTCCATTTAGTGTTACTGTAAGTATTACCTTGCCTAAAATGTTAATCTTTTCGCCAGTTACGGATTTTGCTGTTTTATCCGTTTTTAATAAGGTCGGCTTGTTTAATTTTCGCCAAGCACACCAGTTAATAGTTGAAATATCAGAACCCGAGTCAAGCTGGAATTTAATGGAATTATTGAAAATATCCACTGTTACATATTTCCTTAAATTCCTATCGACAATATTGTCAGATTGAGCTTGCCTAATTTTATTTTTGGGTTTCCTCGTTCTGTTGGCGTACCAGCACCGAGTTAAAGTATGCCCACTTTTATTGCAATTTTTACAATATTTTTTGTTCTTAACTGGACAGAATTTCATCCAATGCCATTTACCACAATGGTAACATGGTTCGGGCGGTTTCTTTAACTTATTTGGGTTTTGGTTACTGCGTAATTTAGGACATGAGATTTTGTCTTTTTGAGGGGAATAGGAGGTAGACTTACTTCTGATTTTATTAATCTGAGTCACACCTGATTCCTCGATAGTGTTTGATTCACACTTTACAGATATTACTCTTTGACAGTCCTCTGCCAGTTTTTGGAGAGTCAATCCTTGTTCGTTCTCAAGCTTGGTCAGTACCCGTCGTCTGCCTTCGGCGTTTTCTGCTGATACTAGACCTTGTGCGAAAATCAAGCACTTGAAATCATCGGCAGTCAGTTCGGCTAGTTTAAAATCATTACAGAGCTTGTTTACCGATGCTGCAAACGTTAGAAAATCTTGCTGGTTGTCTTTGACTGTGTTCAGGCATTTCCAACGTTTGTGGAACAAGGTTGTGTTAGACCCGAATAGTTCCGATAGGAGCTTAATAGTCTCTGAAAAATTCAAGTCAGTCGTTTTCTTGGGTAGTATAAAGTCTACGAACCTACTATGTTCTGTAGTTCCCAGTTTTCTCAATAGTAGACGTACCTTTTTTTTACTGGGCTATTGTTCACAGTCTACGTTGAAAATATCTTCGTAGCGCCTGAAAAATGCCTCAAGAGTTTTGTCTTCCTCTGGTACGTATTCAAAGGTTTCCATTGAATTGTAGATTATACTCTGGGAGAATATTGTATCTTTTTCAGAGTTTGAGCCTTTTAATGCATTTACGAGTAATTCTTTAAGTTGCTTCTGTTGTAGTTCAGCATTCTGAAGCGTAATTTTTTGAAATTCCATTTGTTGTTTATGTAATTCCAAAAATAGTTGTTGTTGTCTTTCTTTTGATTTTTGTTGCTGATCCAATTTTAGTTTTAACATTTGGGCAACTACTTTTTGCATATCTTCCATATTTAAAAATGACAGGGCTTTTTTTGTTGCTTTGAAACACGTGTACTAAGAGGAGGTACACAAAAAAATCTTGATAGATTTTTGTTCCTTTTTTTTTTTACAGAAAAAATATGGACAGACAATTAGTTAAACTAAACTAATTATGTGTTTAGCTTTTTTTTCCCGTGGTTCCATTAATTTTGACGTAATTGAATAAATTTTCACCACATTTATGTATTTTTTTTTATAGAGTTATAAAAAGAGAAAACTCGCCTCAGTGAATTTGAGGGGAGAATAATTTTATGCACGAGTTCAACTCGGTTACATAAAAAAAATTTTCTAGATAGTTTTTTCCCGAAAACTTGAGTACAATGGTAGTACTTGCTCTTGTATTGTCAGTTTGTTTTACGAACAACTGTGTGTGTGGGTGTGTAGAAATCGTTCTCGAATTGTTATTTGGACAGATTTTAATATTCCGTAGATGTCGAATCGCTAGTTTGTCAATGGCGTTTGGTATTGGAATATATATATTTTTTATATGTAGACGCTGGGTGTTTAGCTTTTAAATCGCTAATGTATTAATACCAGCTTAATTCCACGTTCAACACTGCTGTGGGAACGCGTGGAGTTTGTATACTTTTCGAGTACTGTCGCTATTGATATGGTGAGAACGAAATTCCCGAATCTTTCTGTCGCCACTGTTGTGGGGCTGGCAAAGTATTGCGGTTTTTCGACGTGAATGCGTTTCTAGAATTCGACCCAGATGTGGGATATTTAGGTTTCGCTGTGAGTGCGTTTCTAGAATCCTCGTCGCCATTGATGTGGGGCCAAAGGTGGGACCACAGAAGCAAAACACCGAACACGGATTAGATGTAAGAAAGATATATTAACAACAGGTTACAGAGATAGTGTAAGCGGAGCTTACTATGACACTCTCTAGAGTGCTATGTCGCCTACTTAATATAGGCCTGGAAGAGTCTATTGTGTAGGTAGTTTCCTGTCTCACAATACTATCTATCTATCTATCTATCTATCTATCTATCTATCTATCTCCATTCTGGTCATTATCTATCTATCTATCTATCTATCTATATATCTATCTATCTCCATTCTGGTCATTATCTATCTATCTATCTATGTATCCTCATTTCATTCAGAATATGTTGATTTCGGTAATAAATATTTCACAGAGTTTGATATGTCGCTAAACAAATCGACCAAGCAACAATTCCAATTCATAGTAAAATAACCAACAATGTATATTTAAAGCAAAATGACCAACAATCCATTTTATGTGGAGTTGAATCCATACAGGTGCGTTCCGAATATTTAGATTTCGGCATTAAATAACCCATAGAGGTGTTGATATGCCGCTAAATAAATTCAATCAATCAATATCTATTATGTTTTAATTTCTGGCAGCAAGATAAAGCAAGGGTTATTAAATATCTATAAGTCGAAAACCATATCTTTCAACCAAATTCAAATCGTGGGGACTGAAAGTAATCCGAACGCTAAGTTTGTATTGATTAACAAGACACACGATTTCTTGATTGTCTCCAATTTATTCACACGATTCTTTAAGAACGACACGGAGACGAAACGAATTTTAACGAAATCAATAACAGATATCATTGATCAAATATTAATTACTCGCTTGGATATTTTTTCGAAGTGGCTCTTTCATATTTTAAATAGTTTTAACACCTTCAAAGCCAATGTTTTTTCGCTGAAGTATGATATGAATTTAGAAGAGAGCACTAGAGATTTCCAAGAAACTAATCATATCGTTGGAAAGAAGCTTGTTTGGAGGATAAAATAGAGATAAGGCGCTGTCTTTCAACAGGGGGATGTTATTTAAAATCTAGGAGCGTACATATTTCTATTTGCTATTAATTAATAACAAAGCATTTAAATATAGGCACGTGGGCGAGACCTGTCTATGAGACCCGGGTTCGAATCTCACGATTTGTCGGGAATTTGTTATCGAACTGGAAGGGTTCGATCCCGATGTTATCGAACTGGGAGGGTTCGATCCTGATGTTATCGAACTGGAAGGGTTCAATCCCTATGTTATCAAACTGGAAGGGTTCGATCCCGATGTTATCGGACTGGAAGGGTTCGATCCCGATGTTATCGGACTGGAAGGGTTCAATCCCTATGTTATCAAACTGGAAGGGTTCGATCCCGATGTTATCGGACTGGAAGGGTTCGATCCCGATGTTATCGGAATGGAAGGGTTCGATCGTGATCTTATCGGACTGGAAGGGTTCGATCTTGATGTTATCGGATTGGAAGGGTTTGATCGTGATGTTAACGGACGGGAAGGGTTCGATCCTGATGTTATCGGACTGGAAGGGTTCGATCCCTGCATGCGACAAAGTGGAAAGTGAATGAAAATCATACCACGGGTTGACCCAAGCCTTGTGAGTGAAATTGTGTAGACGGAACCCTTAGTGTTAGCACGGAGTCACAAGTGATCGTGGCCGAGGGCTTGAGCGTGCTGGCGTTGTTCAAATTGTTGATCACGCTAGATAACACGCTCTCTCTCAGAAACTAAGTTTTGCTCGGCATAGTGGCGGTATAAACCACAGGTGGGCTCTGTGGGTGTTGAATAAACACAAATGTGCCTGAGCAAGCGTCTGCAATAGGGATTGGATATCCGCCCTAGTAGACGCGTATAATCGAATACGAGTAGTTAGCTATACAAACCATTCAAACACCTCGCTATAAGGGTTAATTATAACGAATTTTGAAATCGATATTGACTTGGCATCCCGACTTCAGTCATTTTCTCACCGACGTGACGTGGATTCCTTCTGTCTTTTCTACAAATATTTTGTTGGTAACTGCTCTGGCGAGCTTTCTTCCTGGTGTCACGAATACGCAACTAGGTCCCACCCTTTTTCTAGTGAAGTAATTAAATACAACCGCCACTTCTACACTAACAATTTTGTAAGCGTTCTGAAAGCAAAGAAAATGTTTGTCGCAGATTACTTCCACAACGCAGAGAACAAATCACTGTAAGTTCAGACTCGAACATCGAAGGCAGAAAGAAATGCCGAAATCTCGATTCGCAGGTACTATCTCACAAATCACAATGCACGTAACCAGTCAGAAAAATAACTCAATCGCCGACGAATGCGGTAGCGAAAATACATAAATTTTTTCCTCCCGATTCGAGAACGCCAACTGCTTTTATCGTCCGAGCATTTTTTTCATTCATCAACAACTGGGAGAGGACGACAAATTTTTGCATATCAAAATACTTTTATAGAGACTCCTGCGACGGACTGTTTTTTTTTTTTTTAATCTAAATATTCCGTCTTCAGCATGTCATGCGGAATACGTGCCTTTTTTGGGCGGGTAAGTAATTTTCTTTTCCGTCGTAGGATACACGCGACGCGCTGTCGCTTAGTTTGACGAGGTGAGTCGCCGTTTTCTTCGCTATAATTTTCTTTTTTTGCATTTCCCGCCTATGGGAATCCCTTGCATTTACTTTCTTCCCTGATAGGTACAACCTTCAAAAACTTAAATGCAACGTCAATCGTCATCTCCTGTTTTCTTGAATCCCGTTCACCTTTTAACCTTTCCTCAGCCCCGCTACAACCATTTTTTTCCCTCTCACTTTCACTCTACGTAACCCGTTGCTTACAAGTTGAAGTCCCGCTTTGCTTGCGGCGAAATGATTAAAAATAATAAAAAAAGAAAAGATAAGGAAACTGAACTTAGAATAGACTGGGCTTTGTGTAGTTTTGTCCGACGCCGCAAGATGATAAAAAATCAAATCCTTAAACATTGAATTCAAGTCACGTTCTTAAATAGCCTCGTCAGGCCGAGACTTCCATACAGTTGTCGTGCATGCTGACCAACCTGTTTAGAAATATCTAGACTGTCAGGGGTATAAAACTGTTTTCTCAGAATCAATGATTAAAAATAGCTTCGAGCGAATGAAGCCTCTCTACAGAATCGTAAACTAATAACTGTACGTATTTTTTGACGAAAAATTGTTTCAATAGAAATGTTGTTAACGGCTGTGGCACTGTCTACTCGATCAACAGTCCTGGGTAAGACGATAAACTACATCCGACAGCAAGGAGGTTTCGAGGAGCGTGGAACCACCTCTTAATTGATGGTGTTCCCAGGTCCACCATGAAACGGGGTGGCAGCGCCTGTTAGGGTCCCAGCTTTGGGCAAATTGTTAACCTTCCAAACTAGGGTCAAAACACTATGAAAGTGTAAAAATAGGTTTTAATACCAGCAATATTTTGTAATGATTATCACTAGGAATATATTTTAAAAAAATTACCAGCAATACATTTTTTTGAAAAAAAATATTACTAACAATACATTTTTTGAAAAAAAAAATGACCAGCAATAAAAATTTTGTCGCTATTAAATCACCCATTGAGGTTGATATGCCGTAAAACAAAACAAAACAAACAACAACAAAAAACAAACAAACAAAAAAAAACAAAAAAAACAAAAACAAACATCTACTTACAGTAGTATAAACCGGGCGATAGGCGAATCTATCTACTCCTATTGGTGGAAGAGAGAAAGAGCTGACGTAGAGTTTAGAAGGAATCGGAAACCTAATCTTAAGCAGGAAATAAGGGATAAACTTCTACTCCAATTCAAAAAACCAGGGAAACTTGTGAACTGGACGATAGGCGAATCTATCTACCTTAAATAGTAAATAAAATTTCAGGGTTTTAGTGGAGATGTTAGAAGCATAGAGTTGAAGTAGACTTTAGAAGGAATCAGAAAACCCAATCTTAAACAGGAAACAAGGGATAAACTTTTACTCCTGTCCAAAATACCGGACAGAAGTGTGAAAAAGGTTCAAGTGGAACTTCTCATTAGTGGAATACGAAGCTTAATGAGGGTTTTAGCCGTTAATGGCATTCTTTGTACGGAAGTTTAGCTTGGACAATCACAATAAATGATTCTCCAACAGCTGCCTCTGGAGAAGTTGGGAGTTCGGGACTTCTGCAGTTACTCACTAACTTGAAAAATTACACACGCCTTACCTTAAAAGGAACGATCGCGTTTGATAATCGACTGGCATTAGCCTGAGAAAAAATACGTACATGGTTTCGGGCACGATCACGTAATCCATTCAATGCAGCCATCTTTGTACTGGGTGTGTCTAAGGCAATAATTCAGAGTTGTCATCCTTCCTTCTAGAATAATTATAGACAAGGGCTTGAATCCTAAATGGGGTTTCTTCTAGACATAGCAAAATCCATCTCTGTCCTATTATTTATATGGATTGTAAGTGTCACCCTCCTCAACTCTGAACCGACGGTTCGATTAAACTCTCTTCCTACGGACGGGAGGAACCCGAAGGAGGCTACGCCTAAGGCCGGAGTCTCCTTCGGGGAGGTTTATACGGGTTCAATGGGCATATTTTTGGCCGAGCCCACGGGCTCGGAATGCCCACGTTAAAAAGGCCTTGTGCCACATGACACCCTCGTGGGGGGTGACTGAATATCGTCACCCTCCTATCGGTGTTACATGAACTCTGACATGACTTGTTGCCCTATTAAAGCTAAAGAACACTCTGGTCTTATGAATATGTTTTCCGCCAGGTGTATAAATAGCAGTGTCAGGCTACTGACTGGTGTGATTATTGAATGACAATTGAGTGGAATTATCCAGTAGAATTAGTGTGAATTATTGTGCGTAGATGATTTGGGTTTTGATTTAGAATTTACAGGACGTTAAGCCGAGTCGCTCTACTAACAAATTATTCACTGAAATGGTTATCTTTGGTTGACTTTTGCTTCTTTGTTTTTGTTAAGTATTTATTTGCGGTTGTGATTAAATATTGTTTTATTTTGACATTGAAGTCTTGAATTATAACTTAATTATTAACGGGCACCGTACTTCACAAAAGAAGCTAATTAAAATCCGTTTTTCTCTTTGTTCCATAATATTTTCGTTTAATATCTTCAACTTTTTTGTTTTGGCCCCAACTTTTGAGCCAAGGCTCCTCTTTTGCCTCCCGAATGAATCTTGAACTTCTGACATAGAATATTATCATTATTTTAGAAATTATGCAACGAAAATTCTGTTTTCTGTGGATTATAATCTCTACTTTTTGGCTGATGTCTCTCAGGTGCGTATAACAATAGATGTTCCCTGGATGGATGCGACATCAGTTACATTTTTACTTTCTTCACAGAAATGATCCATACATGTTCTCCAAGATACGAACGCTTTTTCCCCCCTTTGATGATGTTTTACGATAACGTCTTTTATTTTTATTTCAGTAAAACAAAGAAAAAAAGCATAGGCAGATAAAGTGATGTATAAAAACCGAATTTATGCGTACAAAGGTTGTTGTCGAATGACTTCTACGTTTAAGATGATTGACACAACCAGTTTGATCGCCATTTTCTTTCATGGCGAGATAAAATACATTGAATTTATTTATTTAGAAAGAAGAAATTCAAATTTCAATTTCGCACGAAGACGAACAGTTTATTCAATTTACATCGTTTCGAAAATTGAAATGGATGTAATCGATGTCATGTACTGAAGATAAATAGATATAAAAAGACTGGGCTAAAAAAGATTCTGATTCATAGACAGATGTGAACGGGGCGAGATACTTCGACGGAATATAAAATTGCAGCATTCTGACAGACGATACCGATTTCGACGAGAGTTCAGTACCTGTAGTAACACATATATTCTTCTGAAAACTATAAAAAACGCATGTTGTATTAAAGTTCATTGCATGCAAGTACCATAACACGACAATATATGGTGGACGTAGAGTTGTGTACTAGACATTTGCGTCCCATACAATTGCATCCCGGACAACTGCGCCCCAGGACACTTGTATCCCTAGACAAATGCGTCCCTAGATGACTGCGTACCTCTGATTATTTTTGAAGCTTTTAAAGGCAATTACCATAAATTTTGAAAAAAAAAAAGCATAGTTAGTAATCATATTATGTTAATAAAAATGGAATTAAATGAAAAAAAAGTTTATTTTTGTTTAAAATGCAGTGATGGATTAGGAATATCTGTCTATATTTCTGAGATGAGGTATTATGTACACTATTTACATTATTCGGAATATTGTCGTCATCTTGTCGCCATATTTATTACAACGTTTCGGCCGTTGTACGCTCCAGCCTTCTTCAGGTGGTTGGAATATCGAACTGAACCCTCGAACAGGCTACCCCAGTGAGCAAAATAAAGGGTTCAGTTTGACATTCCAATCACCTGAAGAAGGCCGGAGCGTACGACGGCCGAAACGTTGTAATAAATATGACGACAAATATAACGATAGTATTCCGAATAATGTAGATAGTGTAGATTAAGAGTGTTTGCAAGATCGCTTTACACATCGCCAGTATGTTTTTGTTTCATCAGCATTTTTCTTTTGTTACTGCTAGCTGTAATTTTCCTCTTCCATAAATATTTTTTCCACCAGTGTTTGATTTTCAGAACTTAGCCATGGGTTTCAAATACAAATATAATCTATAAAATCCAGAATCTATTCGATGTTGTATCTATACACTGTTGTTTTAAAAACGAAATTTTTCTCTCTTTTTTATTTATGATAATTACCTTTCTGCTTGTTTAGAGTAATTAAAGGTATTGGTGGGAAAATTTCTGTATTAAACAACTCTTATTGAGACTTCACCTCGAGTTATCTGACGTTAATCCATCAAGAGTGCTTCTACTCTTTTTGTTTTTGTATCTACATAGTTGCTACAATAAATTGAAGTGGTGATGCCATTTTAGTCGGCGACCATCCGACATTAAATGTCATATATATATATAGAGTCTTAAGGCGTGCTATATTTAGGGGATAAAGTGCACAATATCAGAGAGAGAGCGTGTGTAAATATAAAAGTGCACATAGAAGTCAACACTTAGAGGCGACAGTTTGTTTCATGCTAGACGCAATCGTCAGGCCTGACGATTGCGTCTAGCATGAAACAGACTGTCGCCTCTAAGTGTTGACTTCTATTTTCAATTTTATACATCGCTAGGAAAGTCGGCTCCCTGTGCCGCGCCAGGAAATTTTTCTCGTAGGAGTCGATCCTTCAAATCTACAAATCAACCATTCGCCCTTGCATGGAATATTGCTGACATATATGGTCTGGAGCCTCTTCTAATTGTCTCAAGGTCCTTGATAAAATCCAGGGACGGATATGCAATGTAATTGGCCCTGATCTGGCATCTCGTCTGCAGTTGCTCTCTCACATACATGCCGTCGCCTCCCTCTGTCTTTTTTACAAATACTTTCATGTTAACTGCTCCAATGAGCTGCTTTCATTGGTTCCCAGACTTCATGAATTTAAGCGTTCAACTCGGCTAGCATCTCGCTATCACCCTTTCACTGTCGAAACTGTTAAATATAGCCGTCTCTTCTACTGCAATTGCTTCATGTCTCGCACTTCTCGCCTGTGGAACTCCCTCCCCTTTTCCTGTTTCCCTGATAGCTATAATCTCCAACAATTCAAATGTCATGTAAATCAACGTCTCCAGATGCCTTGATCTATCCCCTATCCTTCTCTTCATCCTTTCCTTTATCACCCCTATTTGTTCTCGCTCCTAATCTGAAACCCTTTGCGTGCTAGTGGCTTCCCGACTTGCTTGGGGTTAAATGCTTATATATATATATATATATATATATATATATATATATATGTATATATATATATATATGAGTTTTACTTTAATTAAAATTAACAAAAACATTTTCTTCTTCCCTTTAGTCTACTATCTTGGGTCCTGGAGGTTCAGCCAGTTATGTGTCATGCGTGATACACGCTTAGGCGATCATGTATCTTTCGATACATGACTGACGAAGCAGATTTTTCCCCGCAGTAGGTTGCCATTTCTTTCCGCGGTAGACCAGTTGTCATCCAAGGCTATAGAACCCGGTTTGGCCTGCTATTTACCCATAGCTGGAAGAGGATTCATACCTTTCCCAAGTATATAAGTGAATGTAATGGCTTCGACTGGAATTCGAACTCGGCTCTCCTATTCCTCAATCTGATCCGCTATCCATTAATCGATCAAGGGTAGTGGGTTGAATTCCTTTGCATATCTATCCCACCTGTCCGAAATCTTTAGAGAATTTCCATTTTTTTTTTTTTTTTAAATAAAAGCACAAAAAGTATATAAAATGATTGATATAGAATAAATTACCCATGAGACACAACGTGCTTAACCGGTAGATTTAAATTGTATATATTTGGATTAGCGACGCAAAGAACCGTTATTTTCAAAACGTTTAAAAGCTTTGACTTACCTGTCATCAACAATTACCGTATTTGACGGCATGTAAGGCACACTTTTTTTTTTATTAAAAAATCTTTTAAATTTTCCCTGCGTTTTATATGCCATATGTAGGTTTAAAATTTGCGATAGTCGGCCGAAATTAGCTACCTGGCATCTCCTGTTAGCTTAGACTTTAGAGTAACTTACATATACCTATACTATTTTAAAAGGCTATTATGCAGATTAAAAGTGTTATCTTTGATAATATTCATTATATTAATTTAATTAAGTTTAATATTAGTACTTTATTTCACTAAAATTATATGTAATTAATTAAAATTATATATTTGTAAAGTATATTTGTTTCATTAATATTTTTCTTGTGATAACTTCCGTTTAAGTTGGTATAAATACAATCAGAATTTTTATATCCTAAATATTCCTCTCAGATGTTTACAATATGCAGGTTCTACAGATTATATAAAGGAAAAATTTTAATGGTAACTTTACTGTTTTACTCAATTGTAATAATTGCTTGATTTTTATTTTGTTTTTATTTTTGCCTTTGGATATAATAAAGTTTTTATAGGTTCATGTCCTTTTTTTCCTATGATTTTTCGTTTAATTGTAATCATGGCTTGTTTAACCAAAATAATACCTTGTAAATATAGCCTAGTGTGTATCATTTACTAATAATTTTACTAATTACTAATTTTTTCTTGTTTCGCCCTTCTGAAATTGGGGTCTTATAAACCCATACGTCTTATATACCGTCAAATACGGTAGTTTATTTATCTATTCATTTAATTAATTATTTTATTTTTTTAATTTATGTATTTGTTTTATATTTTCTTCTGTTGTATATTAGTTTTTTTTTCTAGGTTTTGCTGATTGGAATATTAGATTGATGTTTTGGAATTCTATCTCGTATTTTGGTCTCGATGTACTTATTGATAGTTTTTCACTTGCCACTCGCATAAATCCTAAATGATTCGTTAAAGTAACGGTGGTGTCTGGTCTGATTGAGGCATGAAACTGACAGTCACTGTGCAATATTTGAGCCATATGACCAAACTCTCTATATCAATATATATCCAAATATTGGTGAAATGTAAGTTTCATTCGGACAACTTCTGGCTATGAACCATTACTTTATCGAACCTACTCCCAAGATCAATACAATCTTAAACCGTTCAAACCGAAAGTCAATGGTTATATTCCCCACATATCCCCATAAATAGTGTCTCTTACTCTGAAACCCTCTATCCGGAGGTGCTCTCGGGACTTGCACAAAGTGAACATTATTGTAAAAAGAATGTTCCTTAAATTCAACCGACAAGATCTTTCTTTTTTTTAAGCATTACGCCCCGAGCAAGGCGTGAAGCCGCTAGGATGCAGGGGGTTGCAGAAGATTTGGAGTAAGAGCAGATAGGAGTGATAGAAGAAAGAATGAGGAGAAGGATAGTGGGCAGATCAGGGTAACTGGAGGTGTCGATTGACATTACATTTGAATAGTTGGAAATTATAGCTATCAGGGAAACAGTAATTGGGAAGGGTGTTCCACAAGCGAGAGGTGCGAGGTATGAAACTATTGGAGTAGAAGAGACGGCTACATTTAAAAGTTTCTACAGTGTAAGGGTGTGAGTGGGATGCCAGCCTTGTAGGGTGCTTGAATTCATGGAGTCTGGGAACCAGTGAAAGCAGCTCATCGGAGAGATTACCATGGAAGTATTTGTAAAAAAAGACAGAGAGGCGACGGTGCGTCTGTGAGAGAGTGACTGTAGACGAGATGCCAGATCAGGGTCCATTATATTACATATCCGTCTCTGGATCTTGTCAAGAACTCCGAGGTAAACAGAAGGTGCACCAGACCATATATGGCAGCAATACTCCATGCAAGGACGAATGGTTGATTTGTATATTTGAAGGATCGATTCCGGGGAGAAAAATTTCCTGGCGCGGCACAGAGAGCCAATCTGTTTGTTACATTTTTTCTAATTTTCAACTAAGATGTTCTACTTCGGGATCAAAATCACGGATAGACTTTCCAAAGTTCATATTTTCTTCACGCGGTTTTGATTGTCTCAGTGATTGTTAAGAACTGTGTATTGTCAGTATGCGAAAGAAGTGTTGATGTGCTTTATTTTTTGCAACGCTAGAATTTGAATCAGTTCCAAACCACGTGTCATGTGAAACAGTTAAAGTGAAATGAAGCACTACTGTTGTAGCATACCTACGGACAATAATGGGTATGTCCCCATTCACATAAATACAATAAGAAAAAAACTGTATGTTGGTCTGCAGTTGGAGATTCGTCTCCAGCTGTGCTGGTCAAACTCTTTGCCTCCGGGCAGAGAGGATCCCCAGACGAGGCTAAGTCTCGTCTCGGGAAACGGCTACCAGACCCCGTTTTATACGAAGTCTACGTGGAATTTTGACCGAGGCTACAGGCTCCGATATCCGACATTAAATTCGGCCTTGAGCCGCATCTGACCGCGTGGGGCGGTTGGTAGATATCCTGCAGTTGGATATTGATTGTGGAATTCACTCAACTCACTTCTAGCAGTTGAATACTTCTTCTACGCGACCCTAGCGAATCTTATATGTGTTGTTCGGGGGGGGGGTAGAGTTCTAATTCACGTGCCATGCCTCTTCCGGATGTCTCAATTATTTTTCTTTAACTCAATAGTGGTGAACTAAAAATAACTGAAACACCCGGAAGAGGCATGACACGTGGAACTAGAACAATCTACCTCGGTGAACGAAATAAAGGGTTCGGTACGAAATTCCAATCACCTGAAGAAGGCCGGAGCTTACAACGGCCGAAACGTTGTGAATATGGTAATGAAGATGACGATAACAGTCCGAATAATATAAATAATGTAAATAATCATAATACCTCATCTCATAGATATAGACTGATGTTGAAGAAAAATTCCAATCACCTGAAGAAGGCCGGAGCGTACAACGGCCGAAATGTTGTGAATACGGCAATGAAGATGAGCATAACAGTCCGAATAATGTAAATAATCATAATACCTCATCTCATATATATAGACTGATGTTGAAGAAAAATTTCAATCATCTGAAGAAGGCCGGAGCGTACAACGACCGAAACGTTGTGAATATAGCAATGAAGATGGCGATAACAGTCTGATTAATGCAAATAATGGGAATAGTCATAATACTCTATCTTAGAGATGGGGACAGATATTGAGATGAAGCATGTATTTACATATACATATATATATTCTTATTCTATTGCACGCATATGCATTCCTTCACGAGGAACCCAAATTAACTCTTTACAAGTTTACCCAATTAAACTTTGAATATACTAAAAATAATACACTGTTCGATAGAAGCGGTAAACACTATGAAAGTATAAAAGTACATATATAGATCTTGCCACTAAATAACCCATAGCGGTATTGATATGCCGCTAAACCAACTACCTTCCAAAATATAGAAGCGATGATAAACTAATTCTAAACGTAGTTTCGTATCTTTCTACCTTTGATTCTACCTTTGACACATAATTCATAATCGTCAAATAGTTAAATTATTTCCTGACACCTTAATAGTTTTAATAATAGTAGTTTTGATAATTTTAATAATAATTTAGATAATTTTAATAATAATAATAGTTTTGATATTTTTAACAACTATAAAAACGTATCAAAACACTATATTATATATATAATATAAAAACGTTCCCAAATCAACTTGCAGGCAAACAACAAACTTAAAGAATGTCTATGAAATATACACACACACACACAATTACGAATAAACATTCAAATCCTACATAGACAAACTAGACTCATGGCATACATGCATCAAGCAATATTTAGGGTTTTTTTTTCTGTTCGTCTTGGTATGTGTTAAATATTTTTGAGCTTCGAAAAAAAAATATCACGTCCTTCAGTTCGGAACGCGATAAATTATACTAATGCTGCTTAGCAAGTCAATTGCGCGTGAAACCTGACTAACCAATGAAAATAAAACAACATAAAAATAAAAATACAAGAATTTACTTTTTTTTCATATCGCATTCTCTGATGAAACTTTAATAAATCTGAAGCGTTAGATTGATAAGCGTTTCCTATTTGATTTTTATCGTATCATTTTATCGGATTCCGATATATTTTTATATGTATTTGACACCCTAATTGATAAATCTATTTATTATCTATCGCAGATTGTTGTGGAACGGTCGATGAAACGCGAAGCATACACTGTGTATTAAAGATACTTCGAGTTTATCTTTTCGAGAGACTAACTTCGTTTTTAAAGCATGAAGTGTGGATAACATACAGATGACAACTGGCGCGTATCATCTTTACGCTTTGTATACTTTTATTATGGCTTGTAACTTCTGCTGAGTGAATTGACCCCACAGCTAGGCCTCTAGCCGACCGACTGTCCAACTCGTCTCATTTCTACTGACCAACTGATTATTTATTCGCTTTCCAAAGTAACAGCTTTTACTTTTCTTCCTTTTGCCATTTCAATTTCCTGTTTTCTTACATCGGATTCTGTGGCTACTTTGTCTTCAGCTAATCATAATACAAACCTCTTCACCTTTCTCCAACCAGCCAATAAAAGACCTTCTTCAAACCATGGCCATTACTATGTGTATTTGTTCCCGCTACATTCTATTACAGATCTCAGTGTTTACGCCATTATTTAGTGTTTTAATTCGAATATTTGGAATGCTGATCTTCGAAGTAAACTCTTCTGCTATAAAGATTGGCGCTGCGCAATCTTCATAAATCTATCTCCAACCATTTGATCCATCTCATCATGGTGCCTATTGCCAGTTCTAGTTGGTTAATCTTTGGAAATTTATCTAAGATAGCAGGAAGATTTATTGCACAGTTAGAATTACCCGCGTTATTTTTGCTTCTGATAAATAAACTTGGTTCACGTCCCGCTTGTCGTCATGGCTTCAATCCTCGTCGAAGACATCTGCTGTTAAATTAAACATGTTTGAAAAGTCTTTTTATACGCCGTGTCCCTTCAGGATGTGGGCGATCTCAACACATTTTTGTCTCTTGTAGCTCGAAACAATATTCGGCTCTTCACTAGACCCTCTTTGTTTTCGCTTTGCGACTGATTCGTCTAAACTCTTTACGCAGGTAAGACAGATGTAGTAAAGATTCTTTTCCGTTTCACTAATGATAAATGTTACTAAAAAGAAAAAAAATGGCCAAGAAAGGAACAAGAACCTGACTCATGGAAACCTGTCTACCTAACCTGTAACGATAACACTTCGTAAAACCTCTCACACTCTTTCCCTTTATTGTTTTCAATTCTTTAATAAGCTTATCTCCTCTATTTTTTCCCTCTTTCTCTCAACCTTTTTCTTCTTCATCTACTTCTCTCTCTCTCTCTCTCTCTTTTAACATGTTTTTCTTTTTCTTTCATTTCTTTTCCTTTTGATCAATTTTTGTTTACCACTTGTCTTTCTTTTCCTTTTCCTCATCTTTTTCTTTCTTTCTTTTTTCTTTTTTCATTCTTTCTTTCTTTCTTTTATTAGTTTTCTAACTTTCTTTTTTCTTTTCGTCTTTTATTGTTTTACATCTTTCTATTTATAGCCTCTTCTTTTCCTTTCTTCTTCCCATTTCTTTTTTTAATTTCCTCTTTTTTCTTCTTTCTTTCTTTCTTTCTTTCTTTCTTTCTTTCTTTCTTTCTTTCTTTTAATCAATATTCTTCTTCTTTATCCCTGCGTACTTTTATAACGTTTGCATTATATCATTTTGTATCTATCTACTCTATAAACGTTAAAAAAGGTTATATGTATATATAATCGGAATCACCCCAAGCAGTAATGCCCCTAAGACACAAAGGGTTACAGAGTGTGGACGAATTAGGAACAGAAATATTAATGATGAGCAGAAAGAGAAGAGAGTAATCAGGTGGGCAGTAGATAGCGATTGACATAGCGTTTAAATTTTCGCAGATTAAAGTTGACCGGAAAGCATGGAGCAGTAAGGGAGTTCGACAAGCGAGAAGTGCGAGAAAAGAAACTACCATAGATCTTACGGCTACATCTAGCCAGATCAAGTGTAAATTGATGAGATCTCGATGCCAGTCTAGTGCGGCCTTTAAATTCAAAAACTCTGGGTACCATAGCGAAGAGCTCATTTGAACAATTGCCATGAAAGTATTTATAGAAAAGACGCAGAGAAGCAATCTTACGGCGTTGGGAAAGTGCCTGGACAAATCAGGACCAATCACATTGCAGATTTTTGTTTGTAACTCATCAAGGAGTTCAAAGGAAATAGCAGCGGCACGTGACTATATTCGGCAGCAACATTCTAAACATTAACGAATGGTAGACAATTAATAATATTATTTTTCTTCTTCGTTCAATCCTGTGCATGTACATTAGACTTTCTTTATTTCTCCTGATTAATCATCTACCGAAAAGATAAAGGCATATAAATATTAAATAATAGCTTATCTCAGCTCCGACATCTGGAGGTTGACCTTTAAAGTCAGATGTAAGACATAATGAGCCGATTTTGATTAGCTGATCTAGCGTGAGAATGATAGATTGAGAAAGCTTTTTCAGCGAGCTGTTTCTTGATCGTCAAGCGATGTAGAAGTGTTCTCTTTCGTGTCTGAAACGACTCCCCAGTACGTCTCTGTGTGTGTGGGGGGGTGCGACTCCCATTGGATAGTTAGTAGATGTCAGCATTAATAAAAATAGAGGAGTTAAAATGCTCTCTGTTGAAGTCATTCATTTCCGAACTGAAACGATTGACGATCACCGGTCGAAAGAAATGCCGATCTGAGATAATTCACCGCTGTCAACATACAATACACATAGTAACGTAGCTGAATAAAAAAAAAAAAAAGTATGATGGAGTGATCAAAGGGCGGTTCAGTGACAGACGTCATTAAAACAAGGTAAACGCAGAAATTACTTATGTGATTTAAATAGTCGACAGGATTACGAGACTTGGATCATAGAACGCCTTTAAAGCGACCAGCAAATATTCCTGACATTCACCTTCAGGGATGATATTACAGATTATTTTTTTCATTGGTTTCCGGGCGCCCAGCAAAAATATGCTGGAACTGGGCCGACGATATTTAAGTGCACATTTTCATTTTGTATGTTACGGCAGTAATTATTGTTTTAAACATGTTAAAAACAACCGCCTTAGTTTCCTTTCTTTCAGCATAGGATCAGTTTTAGAACCGCTGGAATGACAGGTGTAATCGATTTCATTGTCTGCGATGGAAGTCACTCCAAGCAAGCGTACGAAAAGAGTAACGCTGCATATCAGTGGTCAATCTGCAAGGAACAACTTCGTAGAACAGGCATACGAAGTACTAATATGTGCACTGGGTTATATTTCATTGGAAAAATACGAAAAAATTAACGGAATTATTTGGCCTTGAAAAATATTGTGCCATCCATGATTGCATCAGATTTTCCTCACGCCCAGACACTATTGTTTTGACTGTCGATTAGTTGTCCTACGGCCATTGTCTGAACGTTAATCCAAGGAAGCGTACGAAAATTGTAACGCTTCACACACACAATGGCAAGCCTTAACAGTGAGCAAATCAAAGTACTATAGACTGGACTGGAAACACTCCTGATTTAAATCTTGTTATGGTCCGGTTCCTTGTACCACGGTGATAGTCCAAGGTAGAACCAATAAAGAAGAACTCGAACACGTATATGGAATAACACAGATATATTACAAACAGGAATATATACAGAGAAGTAGAAAGTGTTAGTACGAACAATCAGGTTTAGTAGTAATTGTCTGAACACGACTCTGTTTCGGACTGCCTCTGACTCGACTGACTGACTCGCTCGCTCTGACTGACTGACTGACGCCTGACGGACCTCACTCCAGACTTCAGACTGAACTCTTCGCTTCCTCTTGAGGTGCAGTATTTATTACGTATGGAATAGTCCATTATGTTATTATGGGTAAGGTCCCCTAACAAATCCATCATCGAGGAGTGTGCGTTTTAAATAAAGTAGATCATATTATTTTTTCAAAGAGTCGTTAGTTGAAAACTTAGTCAAATTTTATGTGACGCCAACGTGTAATAACGAATTTGAAATCGTAAATAACATGTTTGCAATAACATTTTTCATGCAATTCAAGAATGCAGAGTGCATATTTATAAAAGCTTCCTTTCTTACTTCTTTTATAGTTTTGTGACGACTTTATTTAGTAATTTCTTATGATACCTAAACCGACGTTTTTATCCACCTCAATGAAAATATGGCTCAGTGGATAAAAGCGTTGGTTGGACCCAGTAACCTGACTCAAAGTGTTGTGAGTTCAATACCTGGCTACAGCAGAGGTGAACAAAAACTTGGGGTTAAAAGGGAGATAACTGATACTGAGATATCCGGAAGAGGCATGGCACGTGGGACTAGAACAATATACACCGGTGGGCAAAATAAAGGGTTCAGTTCGAAATTTCAACCACCTGAAGAAAGATGGAGCGTACAACGGTCGAAACGTCGTGAATATGGCAAGATGAGGACAACACTTCGAACAATGCAAATAATTGGTAATTTCTTTTCTATATATTATATTCTCTGACATTTCTCGCGGATGAATTAGAAACTTAAAGCAGCAAAGATGTAGTCCAACATACAGATGAATACCATGGAATGATCATGCGAACAACGAGGAAGCTTAAATGAAAAGACATACTTAGAACCGGAAAGAGTTGACATTTCTGGGAGGCATAATGAGAAAAAAAAGGTCTTAGAGAGTATCACTTCAACAACATATGGATGGCAAGAGAGACAGAAGGAAATCGTGAGTAACCTATCTGAATAACTTGTGAAAATAAATGGGAGATTAACGTTTGAGTGTAATGTGACAAACATGCAAGCTACAGAGAATAGGAAGTTGTAGAGAGGCATGACCGTCCATGTCCTGAAAGGAAACGGTATAAAGCTGATGCTAATTTCCAGAGGAGTGATTCATTGCTCTTTCTAGGGCTAATATTTTCCGTTGATGTGAAGTACAAAAATTATTTTGAGTAAACTGCCAGGTCTCCTGCGAGGAGAGTTGGTTCTCTGTGCCGTGATCTCGCCAGAATCTTACATATGTATAAGTCTAGCATACGTCCATGTCTTGAATATTGCTGTCACATTTAGTCTGATGCTTCCGGTATGTATTGAAAGATTCTTGATAAAATTTAAAGAAGAATTTACAATATTATCCGTTCAAACCTTGCATATCGGCTTCAGTCACTTTCTCACGGCCGTAACGCAAATTCCCTGTGTCTTTTCTATAAATATTTTTGACTTTACAAATTTAAGCGTAGTACTAGATTGGTAGATATGTCTCATTATTTTACGGTTGAAATGGCTAGATGTAACCGCAAGTTCTATGCTAATATTTTCTTCTCTCGAAATTCTCGCTTGTGGAATTGTCTTCCGGTCTCTTGTTTTCCAGTCAAATTTAAAATTCAAACACTTAAATGCAATGTAAATCGTCATTTTCTGGTTAATTCCCGTTAGTTTATTATGCTCTCTCCTTAATAATGTTTTTCTTTTTCTCATATTCTTTCACACTCAGTAAACCCTTGCGTCTTAGTGGCTTTACCGCCTTACTTGGGATGAACGCTATAATTGACTGTTGTCTTATATATAAATAATGATAATTTATATCAGCCATTTATCTGCTCTTTACCCATTTTATATTAATGCTCTACAACAAAAGGTCCAAGAGCCAGTCAAGGTAGAGACTTACTGAATTAGATTGTTATAATGACGTAAGAGAAGGTAAGAAATGCAGATTATGAGGATATGTAGGATAGATAACGGCTGATCCTAGACTTGAAAAGGTTAAGATCGTAGTGGTCGGGGAAGCAACCTCTTGGGACTTTGTTCCACAATGCAACAGTTCTGGGTAAGTACGAAATACGAAGGGAAAGAGGAAGATTCGATCCTGTACATGTGTCATGGTGGGTTCTAACTGTAAGGGTCGGAACTGGTCAAACTAAGGAGAATGTATATCGTTTGAACATTTTTCATAGAAGTAGCAATACAATAGTCTTACAACATTTCTTCTATGGCAAAGGGGTTGTAGGTTTTAATGTAATTCATCACCCACAAGGCCGCGCAAACGCTTAGCGACTCAGCGTCCGCATATTAATTGTCATTCTTTCTATAGTATTAAATGTATTTCAGTGGGGATTTGACGATACACGACTCGAGTTCAGTGGTAATGGCCTATTTTTTTTTTTTTTATTTATTCAGTAAAGTTAAAAGTTTGAATTTTGATCCCTGATATAACGATAAAATAAAAGACCTTTGTCTTGGTCTTTGTGGTTTCGATGGTGTATTTCAATCTATTCGGTTTGGTTTGATGTGTTTTATGGCATATCAACCTCAATAGGTTGTTTAATGCCGACAAGATTTTTTATTTCTGGTAATATTTTTTTCTTCAAAAATGTATTGCTGGTAATAATCTTTTTCCAAAAATTTATTGCTGGTAATAATCTTTTACAAAAATGTATTGCTGCTATTAAAACCTATTTTATGCTTTCATGGTGTTTTGACCCCTATGGGGTTTCAACTATTTTCTCAAAGGTGGGACCCCAACAGGTGCTACAACCCCGGGTCAGGTTGAACCTGAGAACACAAGCAATTAAGAGGTGAATCTATGCTCCTCTAAAACCCTCTGATCAGAGGCCTTGCTGGATGTAGTTTATCGTCTTACCCAGGACGCGGATGTAGTTTATCGTCTTACCCAGGACGCGGGTGTACTTTATCGTCTTACCCAGGACGTGGATTTAGTTTATCGTCTTACCCAGGACGCGGATGTAGTTCATCATCTTACCCAGGACGGTGTTTCAGTCGATGTATTATAATTTTTTTTTCATCTTAATACCTAATGAAAGACAAATTTCTTCCATTGTCGTCTTTGCTTTCTTTCTTATTTCCTTTTTTTTCTTTCTCTATCTTCTTTCTCTCTTTCCTTTTCCTATTTTTTCTTTTTTCGCCGTTTATAATGCCTTTCTTATCCTTCTCTTCTTCTTTCTTTCTTTCTTTCTTTCTTTCTTTAATTATACATTGCCGTTTCGTTTGTCATTTCTTTCTTTCTTTTTTTAATTCGCCCTTCGTTGTCATTTCTTCCTTTCTTTCTTTTTCTCTTTTTCATTCTCGCTTCGTTTGTCATTCCTTCCTTTTTTCCTTCTCCCTTCATTTTTCATTTCTTTCTTTGTTTCTTTCTCTCTTTCTTTCTTTCTTTCTTTCTTTCTTCTAATTTTTCATCCTCCTTTCGTTTGTGATTTCTTTCTTCCCCTTTTCTCTTTTTTTATTCTTGTTTCGTTTTTCCTTTCTTTCTTTTCCTTTTCGCTTCGTTTTTCCTTTCTTTTTCCTTTTTTTCATTCTCGTTTCGTTTGTCATATCTTTCTTACTTTTTTCTTTTTTATTCTCGTTTCGTTTTTCCTTCCTTTCTTTTTATTTTTTTTCATTCTCGCTTCGTTTGTCATTTCTTCTTTCTTTTTCCTTTTTTCATTCTCGCTTCGTTTGTCATTTCTTCTTTTTTTATTTTCGCTTCGTTTGTCAATTCTTTTCTTTCTTTTTTCATTCTCCCTTCGTTTGCCATTCCTTTCTTTCTTTCGTTAGGTCTTTCTTTCATTTTCTTATTTTTTTTCATTTTCTCTTTTTCATTTTGTCACTTATTTTAAGTGTATTTTCCTTTGTCTATTCTATTTATTTCTTTTCCCTCTCTCCATTTGCTTTTTCCTCTTTCGTTCTCCCTCTGTGCCTTTCTCTTTAACTTTCCCTGTCTTCTTTTTTTTCAGCTTGTCAAAAACTAGCTCAATGTTAGATTTAGGAGACAGAAATTATCTGCCCTTTTAATCCGCCTTAATCCGCACTATCAGTAAATATGGTGATTCTTAATGAAAAATTGACGGATAATCATATGAATATTTAACACAGTTGCCGCTTACAATAAAGTTCATCAGGAAGAACGAGGCACCAATTGTATCTTGTATTACCGATACTAATTTAAAAACGCTTTCACGTCTAAGTCAAAGGTGAGTTGTCAGAATTGCAAATTCATAGGTCGGGGTTTTATAATCGATGGCGGTAATAAGTCAACTTCCAAATAAAAAAAGGAAATGCGGCAAAAGGTCCCCGCTCCAGAGCCGCCATTCTAATCATTTCAGTGTGTCCTATATCGAAATCAAGCAAATTTCATCGATTTTAAAATATTTTGAAATTACATATACACTGCATAGAACTCGTGATTACCTTAAATATTATAGGTCATGGCTGACAGAACGTTATTCTTTTCGCTGTCAGATGCTTGTAAAATCTATGGGATCCTCAGCTTTTGAACAGACTATATTGCTCATAATTTTCTATTATTTGTCTACACAAAATCTTATTAAAGAAAAATGTACGCAGGAAACGAACTTGTGTCCCTGAATATAATTTTTTATAGGATTTCTCGAATATTCAGACCGGTAGACGAAAATAAATAGATATACTGTTTAATAAATAAACGGATCGTCTACTTAAATATGGGTATCCACTAAAAGTAAAGTTTAAGTAATAAAATCTGTCGGATTAATAATTAAAACTATCCATATGTTTGTCACGTTTTGAATCCGATCTTAAAAATTTACACACCCTCTTTCTCTATTTCTTTCCTTCTTTCTTTCTGTCTGTCTGTCTGCCTCTCTCTCTCTCTCTCTCTCTCTATATATATATATATATATATATATATATATATGTAGTTGAGTAAAGAAAATCTTGGTAATCCGTATGGATAATCCCAAGGAGGATGAAATCCAGAGAGCTCAATGTTAAATCAGAGCGAATAATTTAATTTAAAGAAAACCAGACAACTTTAAGCTTCTATAACGTTGTAATTATTTCCGCAGGGATTTTTGTTCTCTGGATCATTATACATGGAAGAGAGGTCTGATGATCCAGGGAACAAGGAAATCCCTGGGGAAATAAATTATAATCTTATGGAACCTTAAAGTTGTCTTTAAATTATATATATATATATATATATATATATATATATATATATAAATGACAATAGGAAAACTGTAATGGTTATCGACGCGTTTCGTCCAATGTGGACTTTCTCAAAACAAACGTACACAACAATATCGGGAAATCAAAAGAAAATAGTTGAATCCGTCAACACAGCACTAATAACAATATCTCCACACGTGACAGTAATTTACGTAATTTTCCGTTAACAGTATGAAAATAGCGTCCTCTATATATATATATATATATATATATATATATATATATATATATATATATATATATATGTATGTGTGTATACATAAGTGAGTATTGAAGACAACAATGCCAGGCGAAACTCTGTTTCATGCTTGAACGCAATCTTCACGCCATGTGTATTGTATTTAGGCACAACTATTTTTATATGCTGGCCAGTAGTGCATTCTGGGTAGGACTATTTTGTTTTTCTAACAGTTTTTCTAACTAACAGTTATCAGGCGAGCAGTAGTGGTACTATTTGAAATTATTCCTGTGGCTATCGAGTGGAAATAATTGTGGATTCGAATGCAGATTTGTGGCTATTTTATAATGTTCTTTGTTAATTTTTTTACTCATTACTTATCATTGATTTCTTTATTTGCCGATGTTGGTTGTTATTACGCTTACTCGTGTCTAAAACGTAAGAAAATAATCGAAATAAATGAATAAGAAAAATTAATTAAATACTAAATAAGTTAACAAAAAATAAATGCACACAAACGTGAAGAAAGAAAGAAATAAATGCACACAAACGTGAAGGAAGAAACAGACTCGCTGCTGGGTGTTGATCTCAATGTCCACAACCTGTATCCTATACGGAACCGTCATATAGCCTGACGTGCTTTTACCGATTGAGCCACAGAGGAGCGTTCGGTTAGCAAGATCGATTTAACTGGGTTTTATTTTATTTAATTTTTTTAAAAAAATGTATAAGCATAAAAATTTCTTAAAATAATTGTCGAGATTTGTCCATTTCATAATGTGTGACGTCATTTGATTACATTTGGATACGCATTGTACGGATATGAATGTACGTGAGAGAATCATGGAAGATTGTAGTTTAAAAACAGTAAAATCGATCTTTAAATATATATATATATATATATATATATATATATATATATATATATATTTTTTTCAATTAAGTAATTAATTATTTGAAGATATATATATATATATATATATATATATATATATATCTTCAAATAATTAATTACTTAATTGAAATTACATAAATAAATAAATTGTCGGACTTTGTCCATTTCTTAATATATGACGTCATTTGTTTACATTTGATACACCATGAGCAGTTATGAATGTACGAGATTTATGGAAAATTGAAGTTTATAAGCAGTAAATTCGACCTTGCCTACCGAGTCGGTTAAGGCACGTCAGCGTAAATGACGGTTCCGTATAGGATGCAGGTTCGAATCCTGTCAAAGGATGAAAATTTCTCGGACATTCAGGCCGGTAAATGTTATTTAATACTGTTTATTATAAACAGAGCATTTACTTAAATACTTGTATCTATAAAAAAGAACGTTAAACATAAAAATGTCTTTAATAAATATATATATATATAATATGAGTTTGTGTGAGTAAATGTGTTTTCTGTCATATATATATATATATATATATATATATATATATAGAGAGAGAGAAAGAGAGACAACGATAATGTGTGTGTGTGTGTGTACAAATAAGGACTTGAACCCACAAAAAAATAAAATAGATTTAAATAAAGACGAATATCATAAATACCTTAAAGGATTCCATTTCAGCCAATACTTTTTCAAAAGGTGGGCGTTGACGCCATTAGACAAAAATACAGACACAAAAAAAAAAACCTCGGAGAATTCTAGTAATATATCTTTAGACATTTCTCAGATACAATCTAACAACTGGACAATTTTGCTGTTACACAATTTGGACAATTTTGCTGTTACATCCCGGTATATCGAAAGATGAAGAAAAGTTCGGAGGACCTAAGCCACCGACCTTCTGTTTATGTTTGTTGCTTTATGTTCCTCTACGAATAATCAACACATCTGTAAACGCGTTCAATTCTAGTCATTTTACGTGTTTTGTCAGTGGCTACCATTTTCTATTAATATTGTTTGATTTGATATCCCCTCCGACTAGCTGTTGTTGCCGTTTCATGATGCTTATATCTCAGCTCCTTCAGTCAGCTAAGAGACACGACACTTCCCTCAGCACATGAGCTGTTCCGAGTAACACGTCTAACTGCGAACTCCAAATGATGTCACATATCTCCAAGGCGTTTTGAGTGTCAGAAATATTCCTGGAAATAATGCTTAGTTCTCCAAACACAAAATTGTCAACTTGACCTGCTGCTTGTTATATTACTTTGATCTGCCCTGGCGTCAGGTCCCGGTACCTCTTTCTCTTTGTTTGATACCACATCTCAGGGTTCTTAGCCCAAGGTATGTCTACCATTGTGCAAAAGTGTGACATCAGGGCGATTTCTCTCCAAGCGCTTGTCAGTGAAGATGCTCTTACCCCACATGAATTTCACTTGCTCATTCTCTGTTCGGACCAATTTCCTGAGCACTCGAGGCAATACTTCCTGTATAGTTCTCAATATATTTTTATTATTATTAGTTACTTATACTTGTTATATTTATAGGTATAGAGTCCTCAATATCAGTTTGGTTGGTTGATTGTTCGTAGCGGTATATCAATCCCTATGGATTATTTAATGCTTAAATCTAAATATTTTAGCACAATTTTATGGCTTGAATTATAGATAAAATGTATTGTGGGTAATTCTGCATTAAAATTTATCTTACTATTAATATATATTGTTGGTTATTTTTTTATATAAAAATGTATTGTTGGTATTTCTACTATAGATATGTATTTGCATAATTTCAAAGAGTTTTATTTTTGTTTGGGATGGGGGTTTACTATTTACCCATAGCTAAGACCCCAACAGGTGCTACCACCCCGGGTCAGCGTAGACCTGGGAACAACAACAATTTAGAGGCCGTTCAACGCTCCTCAAAACCTCCAATCTCCCAATCAGAGTCATCAATGCCGGATGTAATATACATCGTCAGCTCAATATCAGACCGAGTGTTTTTCTTTAGCGGCATATCAACATATATGTTTTATGTGATGACTAAATCTAAATATTTTGTACACAATTTTATTTCATTTTAATTTTTTTTTTTTTTTGGTGGGGTAATAATGGTTTTAGTGACATCAGTGTTACTAATTAACCCATACCTGTGCGAAAAGATGTGGATTCATGCCTTTCCCTAGGGGTATTTGCACTTAAGTGATTTTAACGAACCCAATGAGAATTAGAAACCCAGTTTTCTGATGAATAATTCCGAGTCGTTATCCGTTACACCACGCGCAATATCCAAACTTAGAGCACCCGCTATTCCCAAGCGGTCACCCGTCTACGTACTGGCCAAGGTCAACGTTGTTTAACTTCGTTGATCTCATTATCGGACGTTTATCGATATTGTGTGGACATAGGAATCGACACTGAATGAAGACTGTTTCCCGCTGTTCTCGAAAGCGTTATTCGTAAAAAGACATGGAAATATTAGAATTGTCATTGAAGTTACTCCAGCTCATTCAACTGTTTGAAGTCGTTTATAAAACTATTTCGAAAGTGACAAATGCTTAAACTTACAATGGTTCCTACTCATTTCCACAACAAATACACAGAACACACTGTTGGACAGAGCATTTTATTTCAAAAATACACGTCGCGTATGGAGGCAGTATCGTACCCAGTAGCTCTACTTTCTGTTTCTATTTTTTAAGCATTCCACCCCAAGCAAGGCGGGAAGCCACTAGCGTGCAAGGGGTTACAGAGAGTTGGAGCGAGAGCAAAGAGGAGTGATGGAGGAAAGGATGAAGAGAAGGATAGGGGATATATCAGGGCATCTGGAGACGTCGATTGACATTACATTTGAATAATAGGAGATTATAGAGACGGTTACAATTAACAGTTTCGACACTGAAAGGGTGAGAGCGAGATGCCAGCCTCGTAGGGCGCTTGAATTCATGAAGTCTGGGAACCAGCGAAAGCAGCTCATCAGAGCAGTTACCGTGAAAGTATTTGTAAAAAAGACAGAGGGGGGCAACGTCACGTCTGTGAGAGAGCGACTGCAGACGAGATGCCAGGTCAGGGCCAATTACATTGCATATCCGTCTCTGGATTTTATCAAGTACCTTGAGACAAATAGAAGGGGTTCCAGACCATGTATGGCAGCAATAGTCCATGCAAGGGCGAATGGTTGATTTGTAGATTTGAAAGATCGAATCCGGCAAGAAAAATATCCTGACGCGGCACAGAGAGCCAACTTTACTTGTGGAGGACTAAACTATTTTCGCCCGGTTGTGGTTGGCGTATGCTGTTGAAGGAGGATCTTGGTAAGCAAATTCGGGATTTCCAGACCGTTGCAACTATTATTACGTGGTACTGACGAAAAATTGAAATATCTGGGAACTGTTCTAATAGAGGACGGAATGTGAGACGTTGAGATTCGAAGACGAAATTAGGCGTCGCCAAAGATGCGTTCGAAAAACCAAGCAGACTATTAACAGATATAAAACTTGGTTAGAAACAAAGAAAAGATTACTGAACTATTATGTGATATCTGTCCTGCGATGAGTGCTGGACACTCTCCTCAAAGATGATGAAGAGACTTGAAGCAACAGAAATGTCGTAGCTTCGGAAAGAAGATGAGGATACATTGGACTGAACGTGTGAGCAACGACAAGGTCAAAGTTTTAAATAAAGTCGAAACAAAAAGGAAACTTGTACTTAACATCAGGAAGAGGCAGTTGAAATTTCCGGGGCGCGTAATGAGGAAGGAGTGCTTGGAAAATTTGATACTCAAAGGACAGATCGCAGGAACGAAGGACAGAGGAAAGCAGCGCGTAACATACTTGAAGGGCATAAGCAAATGGATGGTACCACCGGGTTTGGGAGAAACAGCAGAAAGATAAAATTTATTAAGAGAAAAGCTACAAGATCACCTACGGCATTAAAGAAGGAGGAGGAGGAGGAGGAAGAAGAAGAAGAAGAAGAAGAGGGAGAAGAGGAAGGAGGAGGAGGATGAAGAAGAAGAAGGAGGAGGAGGAGAAGGAAAAAGAAGAGGAGGAGGATGAAGAAGGAGGATGATGAAGAAGGAGGAGGAAGAGGAAGAAGAAAAAGAAGGAGAAGGAGGAAGAGAAAAAATGGAGGAGGAGGATGAAGAAGAAGGAGAAGGAAGGAGGAAGGAGGAGAAAGAAGGAGGAGGAAGAGGAAGAAGAAGAAAAAGAAGAAGGAGAAGGAGGAAGAAGAAGAAAAATGGAGGAGGGAGAGGAAGAAGAAAGAGGATGAGAAAAAGGAGGAGGAGGAGAAGGGGGAAGAAGAATAAGGACGAGGAAGAAGAAGAAGAAGACGACGAAAAAACCTTTTCTACATTAATTAAAAGGTCGCCTCCGACGAGACTCGAACTGGCATCCCCCGCCATGCTTTCATGTGGGAGATTAATTTTAATACTTTTCTTCAATTCTATTCTGATAAATCGGAAAGATCGAGAAAGAAATGAAGAAAATCCCTGATGAAAATAATGAAAATTACAACACAAAAAACAAATACGAAATAAATAAAAATAATGAAAATTCAAATATTTGTGCAGATGTATTAATTCCGAGATTTTTAATCACGTCAAAGATGTGTAAGATTAAAAATATTTTGCTTAAAAAGGATTTTTGAAATAGATTTTTTTCTTTTATTTTTGCAAAAGCGTTTGTGATTTGTCGATAATGTGGAAGCAATTAAAAGTATTTCATTTAATCTACAGATTAATTTTCACGTACTGACGAAAATGGCAGGTCAGTTTGTTGCGATGAAGAAAATGGCGGACAATTACGGTTCGTTTGGTTGGGTGCGTGTGGAACTCTTCAGTGGAAAGAGGTGATTTTACGAAACAGATGAAATAATCGATCCCGATAATGAGTTGTATAACGGCCATGTTTTCACCAAGAAATCGGGATTTTGGCGTCATCTGTCGAATGACATTTTGAGAAGGAATCGAGGTAACGAATCCAAGATAAAATAAAGTTTAATGATAGAGGTAAAGAAAAAAGAGAAGAAAATCCAACCACGAGTGCCTAACCTGTTCGGAAGATTGAAGTGAAATTTTCATATGCATTTTTGTGCCTAACGAATATGTTAGGTATATTAAGATATAGCTAAACGATTCATAAAATATACACTGTGGTTTAATGGTTAGTGGCTCGAAATATGAAATCGGAGGGCTAAGTTCGAATTCGCGTCGAGTTCATTACATTCACTTTCGCGCAAACAATCCTCCTCCTCTCTCTATCTATTCATAAATAACAGGACAAGCTGGACCATAAAGCTTTGTCAACGAGTCTAGGAAAACTGTGAATTCAAACCAGCCTGGAGAGCGTTGGGCTCCGTCCATTTTTTAAAAAATCATTTCACCCCAAGCAAGGCGGGAAAGCCACTGATACTCAGGAGGGGGGTTACAGAGAGTGAACATGAGAGACTGGGTATAGAGGGGACTGAGGAAAGGATAAAAGCTGAACGGAGTTCAAGAAGATAGAAGATGGCGATTGGCTTAGCATTTAAATTTTTGAAGATTGTAGTTACCAGGGAAACAAGGAAACGGAAAGGAGTTCTACAGTCGAAAAGTGCAAGAAAAGGAACTGTTGGAGTAGAAATGGCGATCATATTTAACTAATTCAATAGTAAAAGGGTGGGACCTAAATGCCAATCTAGTTGCACACTTAAACTCCCGTAGACTGGGCACCAGGAAAAAAGCTCATCAGAACAGTAGCCACGAAAATATTTGTAGAAAAGACAGACGGAAGTCACGTCCAGTCGGTGAGAAAGACACTGAAGTCGAGTTGTCAAGTCAGGATGGATTACATTACAGTATCTCGTCTTCAGCCGCTCTCTCACATACGTGCCGTCGACTCCCTCTGTCTTTTCTACAAATACTTTCACGGTAACTGCTCCGACAAGCTACTTTCGCTAGTTCCCAGACTCCATGAATTTAAGCGTGCTACTAGGCTGGCTTCACGGTTCACCCCTTCACTGTCGAAACTGTTAAATGTGACCGTCTCTTCTACTCCAACAGCTTCATGTCTCGCACCTACCGTCTGTGGAATTCCCTTCCTATTAATTGTTTCCCTGATAGCTATAATCTTCAACTGTTCAAATGGAATATCATTCGACATCTCCAGATGACCTGACCTATTCCCTGTCCTTCTCTTCATCCTTTCCTCCATCACGCCTCTTTACTCACCCCTTGCGTGCTAATGGCGTCCCGCCTTGCTTGGGGTGAAATGCTTAAAAAAAAGATCCTTTGAATTTTGTCAAGAACCAGATATGGCAACAGTATTCAATGCATGGATAAATGGTAGATTTGTAAATGTGCAAGATGGAATCTGATGAGAAAAACCTTCTGGCACGACACCCAACAGTCCTTGCAGTAGATGCAGCTATTGATTTGATGTAGTCGTCCCACGGCAAGTCATTTGAAAACTTGAGGCCAAGATGCCGCAATGTGTTGCTTTCCATGAGTCTAGCATTAGCTCTTCTGATGGCGGCCAGGAAAGATTCTCTCTAGTGGTTAAATGAGACCAGTTTTGTTTTGGAGGCATTAAAATTTACGGGCCATTTCCTGCCGCAGTTAACCTCAGATTGGGGATCCTTTTCATGAGCAACGGGCAGGTTAACTTTGTCGGCTCCCGAGTAAATGATAGTGCCATCAGTATAAATACCTTCTTGAGAATTGATGTCATCGGGAAGACCATTGAAGAAGATCAGCAACAGCGTAGGGCGCATGATAAAGCCTTGGGGTCACCTGTGTTCGTGTGAAAGGATCTGGAAGCGAGCTCGTTTACAACGACCTTCATTTCACGATTTGATAGGAACGATTGGATTAAATCAAACAGTCACCCCGTAATGCTGTAGCTCTAGAGCATACGTAGAAGACCAGCATGCAAAACCCTGTTAAAGGCTTTCGAGATATCAAGAGATACAGCTCGGACTTGTTGGATTTTTAAGTTACCGTTTGAAAAATGTTTCGAAAAAAGAAAATCCTATGTAGTAAATGAATGACACAACGCCGGTTTTTATATGCCAGTATACTAGAAGAGGATTCCAAGGGGAAATGTTGCTATCGAGAGCTTGATATACATATTCAGCGATGGTCGTCAGCTCATCAGCGCTAGATTTGGCGAAACGGAAGCCATATTGCTTGTCACAGAGTAGGTCGTGAGGGGTAAGATGCTTAACCATGTCGGCATTTATTAAAGTCTCAAATATTTTGCCGAGAAGCGGTAGGAGACTAATAGGGCAATAGAAGGGTCAGAAGGTTCGCTAGAGGAAGGGACTATAGAGGAAGATTTTCAACAAGCAGCAAGACATTAGTTGTAGTGTTTAGAACAACAATTTACAGTAGAATAGATTTTTTCCTATTGCTATTAGACATAGAACCACAGCATCACACTGGTAGGTGTTAATGTCGTGGTTTCTGTTGCAAATAGATTTACGGGGTGCAACTGACAGGTGGAATTGGCAACGAAGACTAAGGACTTCAGTCTTTAAATTGAGGTCGGCACGGCCGAATCCCTTTTCACACCAAATTCAGCTACGTTACGCGTACAACCACTATCGGATTGAGTGTTCCTTATAGTCAACTGTTTTCTATGCAGGATTCGAAGAATAATAACAAAACATTTTCATACATTATCATTTATTCATACATTATCATAAAATATTTATACATTATTCATACATTATTCATACATTACCATAAAATAATCATATATTATTCATACATTTTCATACATTATTAATACAATATTCATACATTATTAATATATTATTCATAAAATAATCATACATTATTCATACATTATTTGGACTATTGTCCTCATCTTTGTCGCCATATTTATTACAACGTATCGGCTGTTGTGCGACCCGGCCTTCTTCAGGTGGTTGGAATGTCGAACTGAACCCTTTATTTCGGTCACTGTTCTAGTTCCACGTGCCATGTCTAATGGATGTGAGTTATCAGTTATCTCCTGTTAATTCCCCTCTCTAAGTTCTCCAATGCCTTAAGCAGGTATTGAACGTCACACTCTTTGGATCTTGTCACTGGATCTAACCAACTTCTTTATCCACTGTCCCATTTGTCCTTTAAGAAATATAGACAGATATTCATACATTATTCATATATTATTATAAAATATTCATAAATTATTCATACATCATTCATACATTATCATAAAATGTTCGTACATTATTCATACATTATCATATATTATTCATAGATTATTTATACATTACCATAAAATATTCATACATTTTCAGACATTATTCATATACTATCATACATTATTCATACATTATTATAAAATATTCATACATTATCATTTATTATTCATACAGTATTCATACATTAGCATACATTATTCATAGATTATTCATGCATTATCATAAAAGATTGATACATTATAATACATTATACATTATTCATATATTATTCATACATTATCATAAAATATTCATACATTATTCATACATTATCACACATTATTTATATATTATTCATACTTTTTCGTACATTATCGTTTTTTCGAATTGCTTTGGCTATGATTGTTTTTTAATGCCATTGTAAAAATATTTTGCAAAAAGAAATGAATGACACAAGGCCAGTTTTGATATGCCAGTATACCAGAAAGGGGATTCCAAGGGGGAAAAAACAATCCAATCTTATCACATGATATTCCATTTGTATTTAAAAATATTCATTTTCCGTTCAAAGGTTTTCAAGGAATATCTCTTACCCGAATTAAAGTTTCGTTTATAGTGAGCGGCCTTCACGTCCTATAAAAATATTCCCTCGAAGACAAACAAAAAAAGTTTCGTTTATAATCAACTCCCTTCACTTCATATAAAAATATTTCCTCGGAAAAATATCTTATCGCACATGGTCTTCCATTTTTAATTAACTGACTTCACTTTCTACTAAAATATTCCCAGAAGTAAACATAAATATTCGTATTTATCGGCCTACAATTTCTATAAAAATATTTCCTCAAAGAAAACATCTTATTACACATGATCTTCCATTTGTATTTAGCGGCCTACAATTTCTATAAATCTATTTTTTAGAAGGAAATATTCTATCCCACATGATCTTCCATTTGTATTTAAATGCTTTCACTTCCTATAAAAATATTTTGAGGAACAAAACATTCTATCCCATTTGTATTTAACAACCTTCAATTTCTATAAAGCTAATTCCATGAAAAAAGCCTATCATCTTGAATTTTTTTATTTAACTGCCTTCATTTCCCTACGAAATTAAAGTTAATTGCAACGAGAATCTTATTCGTATTCTTGAACATCTCGGAACAGAAGGAAAAGGTGAAAGAATGTTTTAATATTCTGTTCAGAACTACATTCAAAATGCTTTTCACATTTGCCAATCCGGTGTTTATTTGTTCAAATTATGGAAACGAAAACGAAAAACAGTTTCAAATATTCTAACACAAGTGCAGATGCATTTGACAATGTGTGCAAAAGGGAAAATGCATTTTAAAGAGTTCCTTTACAATTTTAGAAAGAGAAAAATAAAGCGAAATAAAATGGAAAGGAAGGAATGGACACACAAAAAAAAATCAAAAAAGCAAAACAAACTTATGAATAAGAGGATTAAAAAAAATATTAAATCTGTTTTTCTCTTTCTCTATCTCTTGCTATCCAAACTATACATTTTAATTTTAACGGGATCCCACGAGGTCAAATTAATATAAGTTTGGCCTCTTGGGATCAAGCTATGATTGTTTACTTTCAAGAGAATCAATTTATTTTAACGCTTTCTGACGAATGGATGGCTATCATTACCCTAACAAGTCAGAGTTACTCGCCCTTCTTTAAGTTCCTATGTAAAACACGGACTTCTTTTTCTTTGTATGTCACTGCTTCCCACTTTCCTGTCAAGCAAGGTATACAGAAATTAAGACAGATTTTTGCTTTTAAAAGTTTATGCGTAATTAAATGGACAACAAGCAAGAACCTAGGTGGTGTGTGTTGGGGGGGGCGCAGAGATAGTGATTTTGATACGACGTTGGTAACTATCTAAGTCTGTTCAAATCTATCTATCTATCTATCTCAGTCTGTTCAGATCTATCTATCTATCTATCTATCTATCTATCTATCTATCTATCTATCTATCTAGTTAGCTAGCTAGATACCTAGCTATCTAGAGAAAGTGCTCTATAAACATGACCAACTACAAGTAATTTCCCGAAAAATAAAAAATTAACTTTAACATTTAAGTAATAGTTTATTAACATATATATCAGACATTTATATATATATATATATATATATATATATATATATGATAAAATATAGTTTTAAGGTATGCTATATTTAAGGGTTAAAGCGTTCAATATCGGGAATAGAGCGTATGTAAATATAAAAGTGGACACTGAAGTCTACACCCAGAGGCGTTCTGTCTTTGCTCGACTATTTATATATACAGTTCAGTGATGCATTGTCGGTAGTCTATTGCATTGCATAGTGCGTACTCTGTTGCATTATTCTAACGGTTAATTTGGTTAGACGGTAACCGTTGTGTTTCAAATTATTCTAGAAGCCATTGAGTGGAAATAATTGTGGATGTGGATGCAATTTTTTGTTGGTAGTCAACATTCCTATTTCTTTTGCTTACTTTTATTTTATTTTTGGTTGTTATTACTAAGTTTCCTTGTGTTTATCTGTGCCTAAGCGATTTGCTAATTTATTTATTATTTACTTAGTTTATTTATTTGTTTCAATTAATTTATTTTACTTATATTTGTATATTCATTGTATTTTATTTATTTATTCTTGTTCCTTTTTCGCTTTCGATTTTCAAGTAATATATATATATATATATATATATATGGTCTGAAAAGAGAAAGAGTGAGAGAGAGGACAGAGGTTAGGGATGAATAGATAGATACAAATCATTTTAGATCTGTGCATTAAAATTTCATGATTCCGAAATTAATGACATTCAGATGCTTCCAATTCTTTGCTTCGCTGATCTTCCATACCAAAAGTCATTCATTTTCATTTTGTTCTATTTGTTGTCTGCATACAAAATAGACTTTGATTGTTCCTTTTCGCATTCAGATCGGACCACATTTAATACCAATTGACACAGAATGTCTAATTTTTAAGCTTTTTTTTTTTAACTTTCCGATCGTTTGTTCTTTGGGTCGTTTTCAGTGTTATTTTTTGCTTTGCTATTGGCGAGGAGAATTTGACCTTGGCGCAAAGCCAAAAGAATTGGGCATTATACGAATATAACGAGTATATTGCGTCAGTGATATTGATGAAGACCAAGGTTTATCTTCGAACAACAAACCACGGTTACCAGTGTGGAAACCTGTCACTACAAAGCGGGGTCATCCCATCTTCCTATTGATCTTTATCATTATTATTGTAATATACTTACGGACGATTCTCATAAATACAGTAGTGAATACTGTATGTGTTGGTTTGTCTTCCTGAGGTGGAAATTCGTCTTCAGCTGGGCTGGTTAAGATCTCTGTCTCCGGGCAGAGCGCATCCTCAGACGGGGCTATGTCGAGGGGCAGAGTCTCGTTTCGGAAAACACCTACCAGACCCCATTCTATACGGAATCTACTGGGAAGTTTTGGCTGAGCCTACGGGCTCGGGAACCCCACATTAAATTCGGCCTTGTGCCACATCTGACTGCGTGAGGCAGTTGGTAGGTATCATCTGGGTTCTGCAGTTGGAGATTCATTGTGGAATTCACCTGACTCGCTGAGTCTTATATGTGTTGTTCTTTTCCTAAGTATTATCGTTCATTACGAACCTTCGTTTGATTATTCTATTCAGTAACTTTCTCTGGGTTATTGAGCTTTTCTCAGAACGGGAAAGGTAAAATGGTAGGGGGAAAGTAAGAAGATTGTGTTGTGCCAGTCATATATTTAGACAAAATTTCCTGATAATTTCAGAATTCGAAATCGATACATATTTTGCAAGGGTACATATTTCAATTGAAGCGATAAAAACTGACACGTAAAAATAGGAAGAAAAATTAACGGAAAGAGGTAAAAAATAAATAAACGTAAAATTGTAGTATAATCAACAAAAACAGTCGGTTTATCGGTACCCGTGCCACCGAACTTAACCGAGGCCAAGAAAAGGGTACCTCTGAGTAAAAGGAGCAAAGTCTGCTGTTATATACAATAAATAACATTTGCAAATGAATTCCTTTCTCAGCCTTGAACCACGTCTTCTGCTCATAGAGATATATGGTCTTGAATTTAAAACAAAGATGAAAATGGGGTGTCTATTTCAAATGCAAGTATCCACTATAATAAAGTATATTACCTTATCTGCATTACACACACACACACACACACACACACACACACACACACACATATATATATATATATATATATATATATATATATATATATATATATGTTGTAGCTGCCACAATTAAATTTCTAATTCCGACACGAACTCGGTCTATACCGGGGTTTAATAAGACCGACGAACTGAAATAAGCAAAGGTTGAAATAAGCCTATTCCCAATTTGAATTAATTTTGGATTTTGTTGTGTACTATTTATTTGCTCTGTTATAATAAATATATTGAACTCTTTTTGTGGATCAATTTTAATATTTTATATTATTATGAATTATTTGGATTATATACAAACGGATTTATTACCTTTACTATATATTAGGTTGGCGCATAATTATCAGGCGTTTTATTAGGCGAGTTATTTGTTAATAAAATTTCCTGTTCTGTTTACTTTTTTTTTAATAAAATTAATATTTTCTTTTCAGATCATAAAAATACTCATTTAAAAATGGTATTTTTTTTTCTTCCTCATTTGCTAGTTTTGTGAATAGTGGCTATATTTTTGTTTAATGGCGTCAATGCACACCTTTTGAAAAAGTGTTGGCTGAAAGGGAATCCTTTAAGGTATTTATAATATTTGTCTTTATTTAAATCTATTTTCTTTGGGTTCAAGTCCCTATTTGTACACACACACACACACACACACACACACACACACACACACACACATATATATATATATATATATATATATATATATATTAATTAGTTTCATCGAGTCTAGAATGCAGAAAGCGCTGGACGGTCGTTTCGTCCTATATTTGGAACTCATCAGCAGTGCGCATCCACTACCGAGAATTGAAAACCCGAACAGTTACGTTATCAGGCAAACGTCATACCAACTGACCTCCTGAAATAGGGATTGGCTATCATCGAATACGAGTGGACAGCTAATATACATACATATATATATATATATATATATATATATATATATATATATATATATATATATATATATATCGATAATATTAGTGGTAAATATACACATACATATGCAATCATATATCTAAAATATATAAATATATATACATACATACATACACATACATATATATTTGTATAAAAAAAAGAATTCCAAGACGATAGAATCCAGGTAGAACTCAATGTCCAGGACAGAGTAAGAATATAATAAAAAAGGCTTAAACACTAATATTCCATGGTCATAATTTATTCCATTGAAATCGTAAATACGATCCAATTCATTAAAAACGAATTGGATCGTACTTACGATTCCAATGGATTAAATTATGACCATGTAATATGAGTGTTTAAGCCTTTTATTATTATTATTATTATTATTATATATATATATATATATATATATATATATATATATATATCAGTGATAGAAATTACTCCGCGACGAAGAGGTAATGAATCAGACTTGATATAGCGCCGCTCGATCACATATTCCGAGGTGGAACTCATCCGATTTTCTCTTTTACCCATAGGACTGTGTCCCCCACGAGCCACGACTACTATCCCCAAGCCGCTCCATCCAGAGCATTAGAAGCCGGTCCAAACAAGGATATACAAGTGATAGAAATCATTAGGAAGATTTGAGATAATTACAATTAAGTAATTCATCGAGTCTAGAAGAAACCTCAAACAGAACTTACTTATAATTATCTCAAATCCTCCTAATTTCTATTACTGATATATATATATATATATATATATATATATATATATATATTATTATATAGCTGGCCGCACGTATTCGATGATACCCGTCTGCTATGGCGGTTAGCCAATCCCTATTTCAGACTCTCGCTCAGGCACATTTATATTTGTTCAACACCCACAGAGCAATTATGCTGAGCAGCCCTTAGTTAAAGTTTCTGGGCGAGAGGTTTTTGTAAAATTATTGGATTCTACTTTGAGCAACAAGAATGTATAATTACTTTCCAAGCGTAATCGATAAATTTTAATGAAATCGATCATAAACGAAAATCAAATGTTCATTATTAATTAATCATAGCTAATGATCGGAAGTTCACGAAATATAAAGTTAAAATATATGTTTATTTTTTCAGCATTATTTTCCAACTTATTCACGATGATCTTCGTCCTCTCTGACCTTCTAATTTTCTGTCCTGGAGTAACAAGTTGCCTCACAGGTTTTACGTACGATTTCATTTTCAAGTCTTGCTCTTTGGACTGTCATAGCTGAAAATCCGCTCTCACGGACCAAACGTCTTATGGATTGAGTTGGATCTTTTCTAATCGATCTCTTTAGCTCTAAGTTGAAATGATGATCCCGCTTCCTGTTGTGACCTTTTCATCCAGTTTTTTCTCTCTACTGTTCTCTTTTTTAAAAAAACTTATTCACCATTCTCTTGATGGTTCTTGAAAGGACTTTGAAGATGGAAGCCAAAGTATGAATGTTGGTGCTATTACTGAAGGCCTGAATGATCATTTTCCTCTCGCCATTGCTTAAGTGGGAAGACATAGTGGGGCTGACCTAAAACGATTTTAATCTGTTCTCTTTCTAGATGAATAACTCATGATTGCTAATCGTCTTATTTGAAAACCTGGCAAACAGGAAGTCAATTAGTTTAGTGTATTTTTTTTAGATATTAAACATTTTGTGGGATGAATAATTTTGCTGTTACACCGGGTATGTATATTTTAATTCATCATGGTGTATTTAAAATTTGTTTTCTTACTTTATAAATGTCTCTACCCTGAGTTTCATTGCACAAATATATATATAAAATAAGGAAAATATAAAACGAGAAACATTTCGTTATAACTGAACTGTCATACAACAACAACCCCCCGCACCTACATGGCAGTAAATGCTGGATATTTTCCTCACAGATGAAGAGAAGCAACAAAGAGTGATTGCTACAGCAGGATACTGAGACAACCAGTGACGGAACGTGAGAGTAACGAGGACGTCTTAAGAAAAATGGGAACACAAATAGATGTACTTAGAATCGGAAGATAATCTTGAAATTAATTAAACATTATTGGTGGCCAGAAGCGAACAACAAATTATCTACCTTACGAACACTTGTAAATTGATGACAGGAGGAGGACTAGGAAAAAATAGTCCGTGAACAAACATTGCTTACAATTACGAAAAACATGAAGTTGGGGAGAGTCGTGACCTACCATGTTCTGAAGAAAGAACATAAAAGAAATCGATTATTTCTATATAGGCAAGTATTTGGTCTATTCTACACGAAAGGAAGTGTGTGGCTTGGTAGGGACATTATTCTGTGCTTTGCAAATCGATTTTCGTGTCGGAATATTCTACCGAACGACGTACAATAAGAATCGGACTTTATACATTCCCGATAATTGATGGCGTCTATTTGTCATGTTGTCCATTGAAGCCTTTTACTCGACATGCGTATGGCAGTAAGTAGCAATGAACCACCGACGGATCTTGTCGTAGTCAACGGTGTAAATAAAGATTAGGTCAAAAGAAACGACAAACCTTGACCGGTCATCATTTAAAACATCGGGAAAATGGTAAGGATTTTTCCCCTCATCCACTTGAGATAATGTTCGTGGCGAAGAGATGTTTTATATATATAATTCCACTCCAAGCAAGGGTATAAAACCACTAAGACGTAGGGGTTACTTTGAGTGAAGGGAACTGAGTAAGCGTCAATATGAAGAAAGGTCAATATATATATATATATATATATATATATATATATATATATATATATATATATATATATATAAAACAGGATTCAAGGCAATAGAAGATGAAAATTGACGTTGCTTTTCAAGTTTTGAAAATTTGGAGCGGAAAGCTGATAGCTAGAAGTGAATTCCAGAGAAGGACGAGAGAAGAAAGTATTACAATTGAACTTTTGTTTGTTTCTTTAGAGTCAATATAATTTTCGTGGGAGCGTTAATAATTTCTTTTACAAAAATGTATTATTGATAATGCTTTTTGTTCCTTACAGAAATGCATTGTGGGTAATTTTTCAAATTTTTTTTTTTTAAAAGTTTTGTTGGTAATTTTTTTTACTATGAAAATTTATTGTTGGTAATTTTATTATAAAACTTTTTATATTTTCATAGTTTTGATCTCAGTTTGGGGGTTAACTATTTGCCCCAAACTGGGACCTTAATAGGTGCTACCCAACCAGGTCAGAGTGAACATGGGAACAACAGCAATTAAGATGAAGAATTGCCAACATAATTATTCGGTTTATTTCACCTACTGTTCTAACCAAGGACTTACTGACCATGTTCAGGGATTCATTATTTTGCCTTATATGGAATAATTTCTATGTTCTGATTATCATTGTTCCTGATAAACTAGATTACAGGGATTTCCTTATCCCCTCAAGCACACTTTAAAATGGTCAGAGAATACTTATATGAAACATTGTCGATAACAATCAAAGATGAAAACAATAGTTTGCATAATTAATTACACTATTTACAGGCAGACTATTGGCCTCATGTTTGTTGTTGCTATGGGGACAATAGTTTGCATGTAAATAGTCTAAATAATAGTAACTCCTCATCCCAGTAATTTAGCTTGTATAAGTCAAATAAGTCATATTACTATTACTTGTATAGGAGGAAAAAAATGTGTGTGGGGGGGGAGCTACTCCTGACCGTTAGTGATTTTACTTGAATTGTCAGCAAGCAAGTTGATTGATTTAAATTCAAAGTAAAATATCATCTATTTATTTGTTCAATGGGTTTCTAAGAACTACCGGTGATTCTGGCTTTTAACTACATGACTGTTCTTAATCAGATGTGAATTAGTCCCATATTTACTTACTGTTTCCATGTTCAGATATGGCAAACAAAAATAATTTACTTATTCAAACAATTTGGCACTAGTGGTACCTAGGATATAAGCATTGTGTGTATAGTAATAAAACTTTTTATACTTTCATATGCGAACGACATAAATTGTCAAAATCAGCACAGGGTTAGGGTACAATGAACTAGGTCATTACGTTTGTTTAGTGGCATATCAACTGCTCATGGGTCATTTAATGCTGAAATATAATTTTATTGGGAGCATTATTAATTTCTTTTATAAAAATATATCAGTATCTGTCTATATTTCTGAGATATGGTATTATGTACATTATTTACATTATTCGGACCATTGTCCTCATCTTTGTCGCCATATTTATCACAACCTTTCGGCCGTGGTATGCTCCGGCCATCTTCAGGTGGTTGGAATTTCGAACTGAACCCTTTATTTCGCTCTGTGCCATGTGTCCAAGAGAACACATGGCACAGTGGCTAAAGGCGTTGGTTAGATCCAGTGACAGGACCCAAAGAGTGTGAGTTCAATACCCGGTTAAGGCAGTGGAGAACTTTCAGAGGGAAATTAACAGGAGATAATTGATAACTGACGCCCATTAAACATGGCACGTGGAACTAGAACAGTTTACCCCAGTGAGCGAAATAAAGGGTTCAGTTCGACATTCCAACCACCTGAAGAAGGCCGGAGCGTATAACGGCCGAAACGTAATAAATATGGCAAGGTAGATGAGGACAACAGTTCGAATAATGTAAATAATGTAAAAAATATATCGCTGATAATATTTTTTACTATGAAAATGTAGTCCTGGTATTTTTGCGATAAAAATGTGCTTTTATACTTTCATTATTTTTTGATCCCAATTTGGGGGTTAACTATTTGCCCATAGTTTGGACCCTAACAGGTGCTGCCACCCTGGGTCAGGGTAGACCTGGGAACAACAGTAACTAAGAGGTGGTTCCATGCTCCTCAAAACTTCTCAATCAGAGACCATGCTGCTGGGTGTAGTTTATTGTCATACTACGGATGATGATAGGTCAATATAAATAACAACAAAGATGAGGACAATAGTCCGAATAATGTAAATAGTGTACATAATACCTCATCTCAGAAATATAGACAGATACTGAAGGGCCGAAACGTTGTAATAAATATGGTGACAAAGATGAGGACAATAGTCCGAATAATGTAAATAGTGTACATAATACCTTATCTCAGAAATATAGACAGATACTGAAAGGCTGAAACCTTGTAATAAATATGGCGACAAAGATGAGGACGATATTCCGAATAATCTAAATAGTGTACATAATACCTTATCTCAGAAATATAGACAGATACTGAAAGGCCGAAACGTTGTAATAAATATGGCGACAAAGATGAGGACAATAGTCCAAATAATGTAAATAGTGTACATAATACCTCATCTCAGAAATGTAAACAGATATTCCACCAATGATTGAAATGTATTTATTAAAAATATTAACACGAATTTGTTCGTCCTTTTACACATCAACACAATATTTGACTTCTATTTAAAGATTTATATTTTCGCCATTTAGGGGTTAACTTCAACTACATCATGTTTTATCGAAATCAAAAGAAAAATGATCTTAAATTCACGGAGAATAATCTTTTAAAACATGTAAAATTTATTTACTGCCAAGTGGCGCTTTGCTGAGATTTCATAAAGTGGATTATTTTGAATGAAAGTAAAAGTATTTCTATTTTAACGCGTGGAAACCTTTCTAAGAAACAAATCCATTGATTGCTATCACAACAGAAAGTTTATTAAAGCTCGATGATTTGTTAAATGAGAGAATATTTCTGAAATGTCCACATATCAAACTATTAAATTCTGTTTCTTTACATGTTTTTTTTTAAAGTTACTTTTTGCAACATTTGGAATCAATTTTTAAACAGAAAATTCTCGATTTCTATAAATTGAATAAAAATAAATTTTACATCGAAATCTTATCCCGTTTATTGTAAACATATAAAGTTCATGACAATTGTTTAGACTTTTCGATGCGGTTTAAGTGGATTATTGTCAAGAGTGTCAATTACGCAAAAGTCAGTGAGTACGCACACACACAGATACACGCGTAAAGATTTAAATACAAACATACACACACATAAATATGGTTTCAAATTGCTTTACTTACTGGGGTAGAGTGCTTAACATTGGAGATTTTATAGGTGCAGGCATAGAAGATTTTTATTTTTACACTATCTATCTATCTATCTATCTATCACCAATGTTTGCAGTCTGCTATTTATCTAAAAGTCTGACTATACATTTCTATCTATCTATCTATCTATCTATCTATCTATCTATCTATCTATCTATCTATCTGTTTGTCTATTCATATCTATCTATCTAGTCATAGTTTGTAGTCTGCTTTTCTCTCTTTCTCTTATCTCTCTCTCTCTCTCTCTCTCTCTCTATATATATATATATATATATATATATGATGAAAATATAGTTTTAAGGTATGCTGTATTTATGAGTAAAAAGGCGTAACATATATATATATATATATATATATATATATATGCTGTATTTATGAGTAAAAGGCGTAACACACACACACACACACACACACACACACACACACACACATATATATATATATATTTTTTTTTTTATGATGCTGTATCTATTGGTAAAAGTTCTCAATATCAGGGGCAGAGCTTATGTAAATATAAATATCAGAATGGACAATGAGATCAATACCGAGAGGCGACAATCCGTTTCATACTTAAACGCAATTTTTAGGCCATGTCTGAAGATTGCCTTCAAGATTATCAATATATTTCGAAAGAATTAATTGATTTTATTTTTAAATCCAATATATTTTTATTACTTTAAATAATATTTTTAGTGGATACCTGTATTTGAATAGACGCCCCGTTTATTTTAAACACTATTTTATTTCGTCTACTAGCCTGCACATTCAAGAAGGACTCGTATTCTTTAATAAGTTTTCTCGAATGTGCAGGCAGGTAGGTAGGTAATACAATACTGTTTAAAATAAACCGAACGTCTACTCAAACACGAGTATCTACTAAAATAACCTTGAAATAATATATATATTAAGACATTTTTATGTTCTTTCTATAGATATAAATATTCAAATAAATGCTCTGTTTATAATAAAAAGAACATAGAAACATAAAAAAATGTCTTAAATAATTGTCGGACTTTGTCCATTTCATAATGTGTGACGTCATTTGCTTATATTTGGATACGCATCGAGCAGATACGAAATGTATGCGAGAAAATCATATAGAATTGTGTTTAAAAACAGTAAAATCGACCTTCCTTACCGAACGCTCCTCTGTGTCTCAATCGGTTAAGGCACGTCAGGCTATATGACGGTTCCGTATAGGATACAGGTTCGATTCCAGAGGATGCATATTTTCTATGAAAATTTCTTGGACATTCGGGCCGGTAAATGTTGTTAATACTGTTTATTATAAACAGAGCATTTTCTTAAATATTTGTATCTAGAAAAAGAACGTATAAACATAAAAAATATCTTAATAAAATAATTGTCGAACTTTGTCCATTTCATAATATATATATATATATATATATATATATATATATATATATATATGTATAAGTGAACATAGAAGTCAACACTTAGAGGCGACAGTCTGTTTCATGCTATATGCAATCGTCAGGCCACATATGCTGTTATTTTCTCGGCTATTTATATATAAATTTTTTTAGATTGCAGTCTTATTTGTTCAAGCTTTTCATGTGAGGCACTCAAATAGCCTGACTGTCACCTCTAAGTGTTGACTTCTATGTTCACTTTTATATTTATACACGCTCTATCTCTGATATTGAGCACTTTATTCCATAAATATAGCACACCTTAAGACTATATTTCTTTTTATATATATATATATATATATATATATATATATATATATATATATATATATATATATATATATATGCGTGTGTGTGTGTGTGTGTATATGTGTGTGTGTGAGATTCCCATGATTTAAGAACAAGAATATCAATATGGCAAAAGTCAATGAGAATACACCCATAAACATATATACTCGTATCTACACACATGATATCTGTGATTCGATTTCCAGAAATGGTCACCGCTTGATTCATCCTTAAATACGGGCAGCGTGGTAATGCGTTTTAGTCCTGCTAGGGACTTACACTCTTTTGTGTAGATGCGGCAACGTTGGACGCCGATTGAGATGCGTATTACATTAATATTTTGGTGAACTTTCACATGGCGTTTTATTCCACAAACTGAGGCACATTCTGTTCCATCCACGCTGAAAGTGACGTCTAATTGATTTCTCTCTGCAAAGAGCTTTCATGATTTTTAGATCTGCACCATATTCACAAATTACACTAAATTCTAACAGTCTCAGGGAGATTAACATCAATTCGAAGTTTCTCTTATCATCGTGCACTGCTTTCCCTCACGTTGTCCAAATCTAGACCTACGTTTTTCTCAGCCATTTTTCTTTTTCCCTTTTCATGTTTCTTCATGAACCCTGATACTTCGATTTCCGTTTGTGCACTTTCTTTTTTCTTTGATCAACATAGATAAACAGAAAATGCTTAAAAATGCACACACACACATACACACACGCACGCACGCACACACACAGATATATATATGGGATAACGATATATAAATTTTTTATATATTAAGAACAGATTTCCACCATATATATATATATATATATATATATTCAACATCATCACTTGATAAGACGCTGAAGGTTTTGAAACAAAATGACTATTTTTGTAGTGATTTTATAACATATTTATGTTACAATTTTTAAATAAATAATTATATATATATATTAATGTATGTTTGATTAATTAATATAGACATGTTTGGTCTATTTATTTTAAGTAAGTTCCTGTCATATTGTCTGATAAGCTTAATAACATTATCATTGAAAGACGAAAGGAAATCACCATAATACTTCTCGTTTTCACGCTCGCGTGGTCATGTGTGACGTCACGGAGGGAGGTAAATCAACTTAAGTAAATTCATGTGATTTCTTCTCTTAGTCGTTCTAACAAGCTATACAAATGAAATATTTATCTGCATTTAGCCAATATTAGTTCCCGTGCAAAATGATCTGTTTAATGAATCACTTCCTGTACTCGTACGTTTTTTTTTTTTTTAGATTGCAGTCTTATTTGTTCAAGCTTTTCATGTGAGGCACTCAAATAGCTTTGTCTATTAAGTGATCCTTTTGCTTCAGCTTGTTTTGGAAATAGACTTTATCGTTGCTGTCTTTGTTTTTCTGTTGCTAATCTATTGCTTACGAGAGATATTTCTATTTCATTGTTATATTAGACATATAAAAAAGGCGTTTTATATAATACAAAGAGTAATCAATGAATCATATATACCATTGAACGTTTCAATATATATAAAGGGAACGGATTAATTAAATGGTTCATTGGCCTCTTTTATAGTTGGGAATCCTTTATCTACGTTTTATTGAATCTCAATATATCGTTTCAAGAGTTTTGTTTCATTGCATCTCACTATTAAATCATTCCAAAAATTACCGTCATCTTTGACGGCACAGCTAACACCAATTTAATGTATTTATAGGTTAGGATGCTTAATATCAGAGACAGAATATTTATAGTTGCAGACAGTCTGGACTTCTCCATCCTCTCTCGCCCTCTTTCTCTCTGTCTCCCGCTCCCTCACTCTGCCTCTCTCTATTTCTCTCTCTCTATATACATATATATATATGCATCTGTGTGCGTGTGTATAGGTTTCTATTGTTTTACCAAATTTCCTTTTAGGTCACGTTTTTACGAAAGACCAACACAATAAATCTTTTCCGTTATCCAAAATACAGAAGTAAATTACATTAATTGACATGGGGGATTTTGTTCCTTATCCTCAAATATAATATTATTCTGTATCTACTTGCTTCAATGTTCAAGGATCAAGTTAGCCGGTCAGCATCTTTTTTATCCTACTCTTCGTTCAAGATATCTTGCAAACAATGCTCAGGAAAGGGGCGATCACGGCCCTCCACATCTCCCTCTGTCCCTTTTGCCTTCAATATGCCCGGTGAGTGTCAAATTTTCCAATCCCTCTTTCCGTATTATGCTTCCTAGAATTTTCAACTCATTCTAATTCTCAATATAAGTGACCTTTTTGTTTTCGTAAATGTTACTAGTTGCTTAAATGCTCTGTCCATGTATCCTCAGCAGTCTACTGTAGAACTCTTGCTTGACGTCAACTATTTTCTGTGAAGAAATTATTCCTTATTCACTGCAATACTAGGGTACCTATATTAATATCAGTAATCGTTTCTTTGACTACTATTATTATTTTAATCCTTTTAAAAGCCACATTTGCTTTATTTACATTATTCGGACTATTGTCCTCATCTTTTTCGCCATATTTATTACAACGTTTCGGCCGTTGTACGCTCTGATCTTCTTCAGGTGGCTGGAATGTCGAAATTAACTCTAGGACATATGGCACAGTGGATAAAGGCGTTGGTTAGATCGAGTGACAGGACCCAAAGAGTGTGAGTTCAATAAGGCAGTGGAGAACTTTCAGAGGGGAATTAACAGGAGATAACTGATAACTGACGTCCATTAGACATGGCACATGGAACTAGAACAGTCTACGCCAGTGAGCGAAATAAAGGGTTCAGTTCGACATTCCAACCACCCGAAGAAGACCAGAGCGTACAACGGCCGAAACGTTGTAATAAATATGGCGATAAAGCTGAGAACAATAGTCTGAATAATATAAACAATGTACATAATACCTCATCTCAGAAATATAGACAAATTAATAGTATTTAAAATTCTATTAAATACAAATTATCTAAATACCATTAAATACAAATTAAATTAAAAACCATGATAACGTCGACAAGTTCTGCTAGTATATATATATATATATATATATATATATATATATATATTTGTGTATGTGTGTGTGTGTCTGTGTGTGTGTATATATAAGCGTTTCATCCCAAGCAATGCGGGAAGCCACTAGCACGCAAAAGAGCCAGAACAAATAGGAGTGATAGAGAAAAGGATGAAGAGATAGGGGATAGATCAAGGCATCTGGAGACGTCGATTGACATTACATTTGAATAGTTGGAGATTATAGCTATCAGGGAAACAGGAAAAGGGAAGGGAGTTCCACAGGCGAGAAGTGCAAGACATGAAGCTATTGGAGTAGAAGAGACGGCTATATTTAACAGTTTCAACAGTGAAAGGGTGAGAGCGAGATGCCAGCCTAGTTGAACGCTTGAATTCATTAAATCTGGGAACCAGCGAAAGCAACTCATCGGAGCAATTACCATGGAAGTATTTGTAAAAAAGACAGAGAGAGGCGACAACGCGTCTGTGAGAGAGCGACTACAAAGGAAATGCCAGATCAGGGTCAATTACATTGCATATCCGTCTCTGGATTTTATTCAGAACCTTGAGACAAACAGTATGGGCTCCAGACAATATATAGCAGCAATATTTCCTGGCCCGACACAGAGCCATATGCATGTGATGAATGCATTTTTATGTATATTCGCTTCAGGTTTATCACCGACGTAAAATGGAAGCCTCTTGAAATGGATCTTTTGCTTATCAGATGCGCCTTTTGAATTCGATGTCACAATTTCCGTCTTCTGTTAAAATATTTTCCCGATATTTGAACTTCTGTACTTCTTTTCCCACCAGCTATCGATAAATAGCAGGACAGACCGGGTTCTATAGCCTTGGATAGTAACTGGTCTACCACAGAAAGAAATGGAAACCTACTGCAGGAAAAAAATCTGCCTGGTCAGTCATGTATCAAAAGATACATGATCGCTTAAGCATGTATCATGCATGGCACATAAGTGACTGTATGAGTAGATGTTGTGTATAGGCTTTCTACGTAAAGTAGTGTCAATGGTACTTGTCCTACTCCTACTCTCAGTTACATCTCTGGCTGCGAACAGAGCACAACTGAATAACTATTGAGAGGTTCCTGGTTTTGGGAAACAGCTTCCCATCGGAACCCCCCACCACTTGCACTAAAGAGTGGGGATCAGTAGTAATACCAATGCCAGCCAAACCGACAGTTTTTGGGCTGGGCAATTTTTGGCCTTGGCCAGGGAGTGCACACTTAGGTGCCCCATTTGAAACCAACCTTATGTTATATCGTCACTGTAGGAAGATGAGTAAATACAATGGTGTACTTGTCCTGTTCATATCATTGACATATCTCAGTTACATCTCTATCTTCAGGTAAATCACAATTCATTTGTCTCTCTGCCTGTGAATAGAGTGCAGCTGAAAAAATAAGAGGTGTATTTTTTCCAATGAAAAATGACCCAGTGCACATGTATGTCCATTCCATAAAGTCATTCCTTGCAGATTGACCACAGATTCTCGATTGGATTTAAATCAGAATTTCCGGGCCAGTCTATTTGATTTGCTCACTGGTAAGGCTTGCCATTGTGTTCGTGCAGTGTTACAATTTTCGTATGCTTCTTTGGAGCAACGTCAATCGCAGACAATGGTTGTAAGACAACTAATGGAACGTCGAGACAATAGAGTTTGGACGTGTAAAAGGGAAGGTGTAAGAAAATACGTAACAAAATTTGTTGATCAACATTCCTAGCATTTCATCAAATAAAAATATAAATAAAAGCAAAATCAATATCAAGAAAATGAGATCCACACCGAGTGACGATAATCCGTTTCATGATATCCATATAGACTCATCATTTTCATATATATATATATATATATATATATATATATATATATATATACTGATAAAAAAGTTTAATTGCTTAATTAAAAATGATTGACAATAAATGATGCTTTCAATTTTAGTCTAAATTTAGATAAAAAAAAACAAAAAATAATATTCAGAAAATTATTCTGTTTGGATTATCATCATTCAAACCAGCACCAGGCCTGGCACTTCGGTGCCTGTTATTAAGATCTGTTTCTCCATTCACAGTAGGACTTACTTTAATTCTACTGACCCTTCTCTTTACCGTGCTTATATCAAGTGTGGTCTTTTCATAAACAATACTTTAATCTCCCTGTAAATATTTGAAACATTTTAGCTTTATCAAATTAAAAATAAAATGAAAGGTCTTTGATTTCTTCATATATTGAATGGGTCATTCATTTTTAATGGGGATTTTGGAGAAAAAAATGGATTTTCCTCTGATCTTGGAGATATTTTATCGTTTGTAGCTAAAAGAATTCTTGCAAATAAGAATATTTTAATTGTTTAATAAAAGACAGGTATTACTTTTTGTCAACTGTACTTACATATTGAATCTTGTGCAAATTTTTTATTTCACTTCACAATATATACATACATACACCCCCATATATATATATATATATATATATATATATATATATATATATATATATATATATATATTGTCTGCGTTAATTGTATGGAGAATAGAATAGGTCAGATAAAAGAACTTATAAAAACAGGATTATCCTGAAGTCATTAAGTGTAATCTAACAATAGACAGCAACCATAATAAAAGCCTTTTAAAATATCTGGAAATGGAATTGTCTAAAAGACTTCGTGTCGCTGAAAACGATAGAATTACGTCGGGTAGCAAGAAGGTTTTCGTTTTGTTTTTTTGGATTATCTCCACAAAAGAATTTGCCGAAAAAATAAAGCTCCTTTTGTGTCATCACTATTTATGCTGGACAATGATTCCAATTCCGATTAACAAGAAAAAAATCCAAGAAGTCCTGTTATTCGAATCAGATTTCGAGTGAGAATGTCACGCCGACTAGAGCATCGAAAATAAATGTTGGATTCTGTATAGCGTTTAAAAAATGATAAAAAAAAAACGTCTCAGTTTTTCTTTAAAAAAAAAAAACGATAGAAAGACGGTTTAAAATCGAAGTTTGGTAAAAGAAATCATTAAGATTCAGGAAGTTGGCAAGTGAATTGGCCTCAATTTGTTCAAATCAGTTATAATCGATACAAAAGAAGAATTGCTTTTTACTTTTTCTTATTACATTTCTACTGAATATTTTTTTATCTGAATAAATAGGGACAACCGCTGAATGTAGCTCGTCAAAATACAACAGAAAACAAATGACTTACCTAGGACAGAAATAATTATGAATTTTTTCGGTTTTGAAAGTATTTGAGAATTAGATGATCAAGTTATAAAAGAAGTTTAATAAATGTTAGAAACAAAAGTCATGGTTATACCGAGGACACTTAAAAAGAGAAACGAAATCTTTAAGCGTGTTAGAACAAGTACATTATATTAAGACGTAGACAAGACAAAGTGGAATAGTAAATAACTGATATATATATATATATATATATATACATACAGATAGATATATAGATAGATACGAACGAAATGGGGATAGATAGATAGAGAGAGAGAGGAAGGGAGGGAGATCGATAAACCGAGATAGATAAACTGAGATAGATAGATAGATAGATATGAACTGATATATATATAGAGAGAGATAGATAGATAGATAGATAGATAGATAGATAAACCGAGATAGATAAATAAACTGAGATAGATAAACCGAGATAGGTAGATAGAAAGATAAATAAACTGAGATAGATTAATGGATAAACAGAGATAGATTAATAAACTGAGATAGATAAAAAGATAGATAAACTGAGATAGATAGATAAACCAAAATAGATAGATAGATATAAAGATAGGTTAACTGACATAGATAGATAAACTGAAATAAATTCTTTCTTTTTCAAAATACGTATTCTTTCCTATCACGTCATTCAAATGAGCCAGTTACTCGTCATATTATTACTAGTTTTGTTTTTCGAGTCCGTAATAAGGAATTGCTTTTGAATCACATCAAACTGAGAGAAGAACTAATATCCTTGTAATCTAGGATCTCGACACAATATTCTTTGTTTTTCGATCTTCCTAATAAATCCATTTTTATCGGTATTGACAATATGTCGCCGAATCTGTCTTGCCTTAATGCGGGTATCTCCCAGGGCTCTATGCCTGGTGAAAGTTTGTTATTAATTCTCATCACCGACCTTCCCATCAGTCCTTGACTCTGCTGATATCACAACAATTTACTACTGTCTTTGGGGTACAGTCAACGCCAAAATTTTTCGTTCACCCATTAATTTTGAATATTTTTATCCAATTTCTCAGATGCCCGTATGATGCCAGGTTTTTATATTTTAATAAGCATAAGAAAAGAATTGTAAAACTCAGGCGAATTATGCAAAATAGGAGGAGACACAAAATTATGCGTACAGTATGAAAAATAGAAAAAATTGAAAAATTTTCATAATATTAATAATGAACTCTCATCTTTATAACTTGCTGCAATCGTTTTCTAAAGTTTTTGGTAAGATTTAAACAAGTTTTTCTGGAATTTTCTTCCATTCTTCAATGGTTACGCGTTTTTGTTCTGAAAATTGAGTTTTGTATTCCTTTCTTGTGCTTATTAACATATTAAAAATATTTGGCATTATACGGGCATTAGATTCTGAGAAATGGATAAAAATATTGATCGGTGCACGAATGATTTCATCGTTGACTGTAAGTCTGATCGGTTCAATCAGGTCAAATTGGCAACTGATTTCAAGAATCACAGACAATCTAGAACAAGAATGTCTTGTTAATTTTAACGCCTCAAAAACGATAATTCTCTCATTAATCGTCTAAGAGAAAGCATTTTTGCCTTTGCATAGCTACTGCTACCCTCCACGAGAGTGATTTACGGCACCTTTTCAGATTAACATAAAGTACAATTGTATCAATTGCGAGGTCTGCTGCTAGGAAAGTTGGCTTTTCTATCTTACATATTTATAAATCTACCATTAGGCTATGCTTTGGATATTACTGAAAGTGGGTAATGGCTGCTTCAGTTTCTGCTACATAGTAACTACTTATTTAAGACGTTGTCTATTGGGTAAGCCAATATTCGGAAAATGAAAAATTAAACCTGGTCTGAACAGCAACATGGGCAAAAACAAACACCAGCTGATATGTTTAGAGACAGATTGCAAACATTATGGAAACGAATTTGTTGTCAAGAGTAAAGTGAGGAATAACGTACATCAATGTTGGAAAATATCAGACCGTGTGTCTGTAGTATCTGTCTATATTAATGAGATGAGGTACTATATACATTATTTACATTATTCGGACTATTGTCCTCATCTTTGTCGCCATATTTATTACGTTTCGGCCGTTGTACGCTCCGGCCTTCTTCGGGTGGTTGGAATGTCGAACTGAACCCTTTATTTCGCTCACTGGTGTAGACTGTTCTAGTTCCATGGATGTCAGTTATCAGTTATCTTCTGTTAATTCCCCTCTGAAAGTTCTCCACTGCCTTAACCAGGTATTGAACTCACACTCTTTGGGTCCTGTCACTGGATCTAACCAACGACTTTTCCACTTGAGGACACATGGCACAGTGGATAAAACGAAATAAAGGGTTCAGTTCGACATTCCAACCACCTGAAGAAAGCCGGAGCGTACAACGGCCGAAACGTTGTAATAAATATGGCGACAAAGATGAGGACAATAGTCCGAATAATGGAAATAACGTGTGTCTGTTATACAGCTCACTCTTCAAGAAAAAACATACGAATAGCAACAAACAAAATGGATCCAGAATGCCCAGCTAACAAATCTATGGAGTTTTACTTTGAAAAGCTGTCTTTCAAACGTTCAGAGGTGATTCAAGAACCACCATAGTCACAACGCTGAACAGAGACATTCAAAGAACAAGGCAGAAAGATCCCATTTTTCCTTTGGAGAAGTTTATAATCAAGCAAGATCTGCAACGTATCCACAAACTTGCAGAGGACAGAGAAGGGTGGCAATATATTGTCGAATCAGTATACAATGTCACTGAAGATGAGAGAACGTGTTAATCCATGATCTCGAATCGAAACAGTTTTGATTATAATGATATCTGATGCTTCTGCTATGTATTTAGAGATTCTTAATAAAATCTAAAGAAGAATCTGCAAAGTTATTCGTCCTGACTTGGCATCTCGGCTTCCGTCCTTTTCCCATCGTCGTAATATAGCTTTCCTGTGCCATTTCTATAAATATTTTCATGGTAATTGTTCTGATGAGCTTTCCTCTTCAGTACCTTGACTTTACGAATTTAAACACTGTGCTAGATTGGCAGATAGGTCTCATTGTTTTTCAGTTGAAATTGCTAAATGTAACCGTAAGTTCTTTGCTAACATTTTCTTCTGTCGCATTCTCTTCCGCTTTCTTGCTTTGCAGTCGATCTTTGATCTTGAAAAATTTAAATGCAATGTCAATCGTTATCTTCTGTCTTCTTAATTTCTGTTCTTTTATTGTCCTCTTTCCTTAATAATATTTTTTCTTTTTCTCATATTCTTTCACACTCAGTAAACCTCTACATCTTAACGGCTTTATTTCCTTGCTTTTGATGAAATGGTAAAAAAAAAAGAAAGAAAAAAAGGATTTCTTTCTGTTATAGTGGAACAACCTATCATACCCCGACAGTGATTGGTCAGTCTAAAGAGGCGTGAATGAGGAGAAACTAAAAGACGTGATGAAGTATTTTAGTAGCAGTACCACTACGGGACTCCGTGACGTATTTCCCGTTTGCCTTATTATTATTATTAAGAACATTTACTCGTTGTACTTTCCATACAATAAAACCCATGTTATTTGTTTTACCTAATTCCTGTGCTTAACGTAATCTTTCCACTCGGAATTACCTGGTTGCTCATATCGTATTATCCACGATATAACACTTTCTTTCCAGAAAGAGAAAATAGAAGGTGTTTAAACTCTAATTGATGTTCTTTTCTAATTTCATGCGGAACCCATTTACGTAATTTGTGTCTTATTAATTTCTAAACTTATGCAAAAGTCGAGGCTAGAAACTAGTCTGATTTGAAAATTCCGTTGGTCTTGTTATTTAAGACATCTTTGTTAGAACAGAATTCTTTAGCGAAACATTAAATTGAAGGCGGTTTTTGAAATTGTCTTCGTGGGGTTCGTCAGTGTTTGAAACAATGCTGAATAAATGTCATTCAGTGTAGAATGAAGACAAAAAAAAAAGAATAATTTTCTGTTCAGAGTTGAGGAATTATAACCGAAAGATCTACAGAGAGAGAGAGAGAGAGAGAGAGAGAGAGATGGGGAGGGTAAAAAGAGAAGGAAAGAGAGAGAAAGAGTAAGGAAGAATGAAAGAAAGAGAGTACGAAAGAGAGAGAGAGAGATGGGGAGGGTAAAAAGAGAAGGGAAGAGAGAGAAAGAGTAAGGAAGAATGAAAGAAAGAGAGTACGAAAGAGAGAGAGATGGGGGAGGGTAAAAAGAGAAGGGAAGACAGAGAGTACGAAAGAGAGAAAGAGAAAAAAAGAAAAGATATATATAAATATATATATATATATATATATATAGAGAGAGAGACAGAGACAGAGACAGAGAGACAGAGAATTTTCCATAATTTCGTGTGTAGACTTTACACACGCGAGCAGAATGTTACAGAGGAAGAGAGAGAGAGAGAGAGAGAGAGAGAGAGAGATGGGTGAGGGTAGAGAGAGAAGGGGATAGAGAGTAAGAAGAATGAAAGAAAGAACGACAGAGTACGAAAGAGAGAAAAAAGAAAAAGAGAGAAATAGAGAGATAGAATTTTTCTTAATTTCGTGTGTAGACATTACACACACGAGCGAATCCTACAGAGAGAGAGAGAGAGAGAGAGAGAGAAAGAGAGAGTAAGGAAGAATGAAAGAAATAAAGACAGAGAGTACGAAAGAGAGAAAGAGAAAAAGTAAGAGAGAGAAATAGAGAATTTTCCTTAATTTCGTTTGTAGAATTTATATCCGATTTATAAGCTTTAATATATCACCTGATGAAAGGATTAACTTTGAAAGAGATTATTTCCGATACGGATATACACATTAGTCTATCAAGGCTTCCTGTCACCAATACAAGTTTCCTTATTTACTTTTTAGAAGTTTCTAAATCCTAAGAAAATAAAGAAACAAATCTAATTTTTTTTCTTTCGATCTCTCAGTATCTGTTTATATTTCTGAGATGAGGTATTATGTACACTATTTACATTATTCGGACTATCGTCTTCATCTTTGACGCCATATTTATTACAACGTTTCGGCCTTTCAGTATCTGTTTATATTTCTGAGATGAGGTATTATGTACACTATTTACATTATTCGGACTATCGTCTTCATCTTTGACGCCATATTTATTACAACATTTCGGCCTTTCAGTATCTGTCTATATTTCTGAGATGATGTATTATGTACACTATTTACATTATTCGGACTATCATCTTCATCTTTGACGCCATATTTATTACAACGTTTCGGCCTTTCAGTATCTATCTACATTTCTGAGATGAGGTATTATGTACACTATTTACATTATTCGGACTATTGTCTCCATCTTTGACGCCATATTTTTTACAACGTTTCGGCCTTTCAGTATCTGTCTATATTTCTGAGATGAGGTATTATGTACACTATTTACATTATTCGGACTATCGTCTTCATCTTTGACGCCATATTTATTACAACGTTTCGGCCTTTCAGTATCTGTCTATATTTCTGAGATGAGGTATTATGTACACTATTTACATTATTCGGACTATCGTCTTCATCTTTGACGCCATATTTATTACAACGTTTCGGCCTTTCAGTATCTGTCTATATTTCTGAGATGAGGTATTATGTACACTATTTACATTATTCGGACCATTGTCCTCATCTTTGTCGCCATATTTATTACAACGTTTCGGACTTTCAGTATCTGTCTATATTTCTAAGATGAGGCATTATGTACATTATTTACATTATTCGGACTATCGTCTTCATCTTTGTCGCCATATTTATTACAACGTTTCGGCAGTTCAGTATCAGTCTATATTTCTAAGATGAGGCATTATGTACACTATTTACATTATTCGGACTATTGTCTCCATCTTTGACGCCATATTTATTACAACGTTTCGGCCTTTCAGTATCTGTCTATATTTCTGAGATGAGGTATTATGTACACTATTTACATTATTCGGACTATCGTCTTCATCTTTGACGCCATATTTATTACAACGTTTCGGCCTTTCAGTATCTGTCTATATTTCTGAGATGAGGTATTATGTACACTATTTACATTATTCGGACTATCGTCTTCATCTTTGTCGCCATATTTATTACAACGTTTCGGCCTTTCAGTATCTGTCTATATTTCTGAGATGAGGTATTATGTACACTATTTACATTATTCAGACTATTGTCCTCATCTTTGTCGCCATATTTATTACAACGTTTCGGCCCTTCAGTATGTGTCTATATTTCTGAGATGAGGTATTATGTACATTATTTACATTATTCGGACTATTGTCCCCATCTTTGTCGCCATATTTATTACAACGTTTCGGCAGTTCAGTATCTGTCTATATTTCTAAGATGAGGCATTATGTACATTATTTACATTATTCGGACTATTGTCCTCATCTTTGTCGCCATATTTATTACAACGTTTCGGCAGTTCAGTATCAGTCTATATTTCTAAGATGAGGCATTATGTACACTATTTACATTATTCGAACTATTGTCCTCATCTTTGTTGCCGTATTTATCACAACGTTTCGGCCTTTCAGTATCAGTCTATATTTCTGAGATGAGGTATTATGTACATTATTTACATTATTCGGACTATTGTCCTCATCTTTGTCGCCATTTCGGCCGTTGTACGCTCCGGTATTCTTCAGATGGTTGAAATGTCAAACTGAAACCTTTATTTTGCTCACTGATGTAGACTATTCTAGTTCCAGGTGCCAAGCATAGAAAGGAATACAACATGGGAAGCAGTAATATGGAGTGCCAGAGAAAAGCGATAAGAACAACAAATATTCCAATATGAGCTCTGGTAAAATATGAAATGATAACAGGAAAACTTGCAATATGAGCACTGGTAAAAAATGATTTATAATAATCAGAAATTCATACACAGATGTCCTCAAGGACACATGGCACAGTGGATAAAAGCGTTAGTTAGATCCCGTGACAGGACCCACAGAGTATGAGTTCAATACTTGTTTAAGGCGGTGGAGAACTTTCAGAGGGAAATTAACCGGAGATAACTGACATCCATTAAACATGGCTCGTGAGCAAAATAAAGGGTTCAATTCGACATTCCAACCGTACAACGGCCGAAACGTTGTAATAAACATGGCGACAAATATGAGGACAATAATCGAATAATGTAAATAATGTACATAATCTATGTTCCAAAGGTTTTCATATAAGCTCCCACGTGTCATGCAGCTGAAATAGCCCCCAAGCCGGGGAACGGGCGAAGGTGGACAACTGGAGTTCAGATAGATGGACCTCAACAGCCCCGAAAGGCAGTTTAAAACTCTGATTGTAAACCTCCACTGCCTTGCGGTCATATCCAAACACGATTATCGGAGTAAATCCAAACAGATATGTCTGAGTGGAATCCCTTGGGATCTTTTTACGGGTGATCTTACTTATTATAAAATGCAGATTGTGTGTGTCTGTACGTTTATATATTGGATCGGATTTCCTACATTTTTCAACTGATTTCAACAAAACTTCACAGGACTACGTAAAATCACCTTGCGGTGGTTCTGACAGCGACAAAAATTGGAAAAACACAATTGTTTTTGCACGAAATCAATTTAAAACACGATTAAGAGGCATTAATGAAAGGGGGACAACTCATATTGAGTTATACTTATTAATATCGAGTTATCAAGTTATACTTATTATAAAACACAGGTTGGTTGTTTGTGTGTATGTGTGTGTGTGTGTGTGTGTTCGTTTATATATGGGATCGGATTTCCTACATTTTTCAACCGATTTCAACAAAACTTCACTTTTTTTTGGCAGGTAGTGTTTCTTATTGTCGTACAAACTTTTTTCGTTATTTTTACATTCAGAATTCTTTAAAAATTCCATTTACAAGACAATTGTTTATAATAAAATTCTATTCAATCGGTAAACTCATAACGATTGAAAACAATGTTTTTGTTTGAGTTTGGGTTTGATCAATTCGTAAAAAAAATACAAAAAAAAAACAAAACAAAACAAAAAAGTAATTAAGACATGCGTGTCCGTCAGCCTTAAACAATAATCTTTGTCAATTTTATTTTTCAGTCTTTATGATGGTCGATACTTGATCTATCTCTTACTTTTACATCCCCGGGCAACGCCGGGCTTACCTGCTAGTAGTAGATATATGTAGCCTTGGTAGAGCACGGTTTATATATACCATCGCCCACGCATGCGCTCTGAAGAAGTCACTCTAGTCTCATTACGTAAGGACTGAATTTTGAGTCCTACCTTATCTCACGAGGTTAACGGGTTGCTTAATAATGTAAAATTAACTATCGGTGGTAAAAACATATCTATCAGTCCTAAATATACTTCAGTAAACACTCATTATTAATCAACTGTAAGATACAGAAGAAAGGGATACAATTGAAATGGTAAAAGACTAAACAGGGGGACAAAACCTTAAGACCTTAGAGAACTCACCGTCATACTAAGCGGACAAAGAAGTGAATGCGTATATAGTTTGATGTATGGTTTTAGATTTATCTTCATTGCGAGATTTCTTTTTATATCTTCTTCGGCATCCCAGTTTAGGAAGTTCACCATGCTCGAGATTCGGATTCTCATGTACTATCGAATGTAGCCGCAAAGTACCAAGTGTGAGATGTAGAGTTGGCCACAGATGTTGCATGTATCGGTCAGTACCAGTGATGCCGGTCCTGCTCTTCTTGCTCTCTTGGCCTCTGTAATGAACTAACCTGTTCACATATGCAAACAGCCCATCGGAGATCCATCGCCGCTATTAAAGACAGTGTTGAGCAGTGTTTGCCCAGATGGCAGGTTTTGATATTAACCAAATTGATGTTTTGTTTACAAACGTCCTCGAAGTTATGGGCACCCAGATTTTCTTCCGTTGGAACTTTCCGTGTAGAGTGTTGTTTTTTGAGTACCTCCGTGTATTCTATCCTCCATCCGGACATGTCCCAACACGCAGAGATTTTCATCTGAAGAAAGAAAAAAAAAAAGTTAGATCCAGTGACAGGACCCAAAGAGTGTGAGTTCAATACCCGATTAAGTGGAGAACTTGGAGAGGGGAGGGGACAGGAGATAACTGATAACTGACAACCATTAAACATAGCACGTGGGAGTAGAACAGTCTACCCCAGTGAGCGAAATAAAGGGTTCAGTTCGACATTCCAACCACCTGAAGAAGGCTGGAGCGTACAACGGCCGAAACGTTGTGATAAATATGGCGACAAAGATGAGGACAATAGTCCGAATAATGTAAATAATGTACATAATACCTCATCTCAGAAATATAGACATATTCCAAATGTTTTATATACAGTATTTTTTCTACTATACTTAAAATGCTTTGAAATGTTTTTTTTAATGTATTGATATCTTGTTTTAAGTGTGACGCCCCCCCTCCCCACTGAGTGTCGCCGCTCCAAACGTGACGTCCGCCTGTTTGCGTCAGTCGTGTTGTCCCGTCCTGTGACGACCAACTGGCTTGGTATTGGTCGCGGCACCCTAATGTGACGTTCTAACCTTTTGGTGATTCGGATGGGAATCTGGTTAGATTCGATATCAGCCTCGTCGTTGCCAACTCGCATCCAACGTCTGGTTACCGAAGTAACTACTTTGATATCCAGTCTACCTACCCACGTTGTGAATTGATCTAGGCAGACGAAATCAATCAGTCGCTGGGCTGTACTGCAAGTCGAGTTCGAACAAGGGTGATATCGCACAAGTATGTAACAGAAAATAAAATAACAACTCGTGAAGTTCAAATGTGTTAAAAAATGATAACAATATTTTATATCTGGTTGCTGGATACAGGACTGCGTCTATTTCCCAACCCGCTATATGGATACGTGACACGTTGTTTTTGTTAGGCGATTCTTAACATCTTAAGTTGTTTGTTCTTTTAAGAAACTGATTCTTGGTGTGTCTTCAGGCGAAATTCGTAAAACTTGTTTTGGTAGTATGAGTCTAAGTCGTTCTTCAAAAATAAATTGTTCTTGGTTAGAAGATGAGTTCGGGATTGCGTAAATATTTCAAGTCAGCTCTGCGAGGCGATCTTCAGTGCTTTCAGCTCACTGCAACTGCTTGGAACTTAACTAGAACTGAAACTGGAAAAACTCGAACTCGAACTGATTTTCGCTCGCTGCGACTTTGCTTATATGGACGCCGACCCAAAACCGGGGTGGGCTCGTCGGGGTTTGAGGTTCCTTGATAATTCTAAATCCACAGTTCACTTCTTTGTTTTCGGTCAGGAAATTTCCACTCCTTTCCATTTTTGGAAGTTTTCTCCTACTCCCACCTTCTTCTGTTCTCATATGGGTATCTCACCATATCCTCAGAGGGCGTCAACGGTTTTCCCTCTCTCTCGCAGTGACATCTCATACCTATCCTCTCAATGGGTGGTCGCAGGCCTCCCCCTGCATCGCATGATCACATCCGCCTGTCTCTCGTTAACATTCATCCGATGGGCGCTCAGCAGTGTGGGTGTGACTAGACTAGCCTTGGTTTCAAGAAAAAAATATCATGCTCGAAGAAAAAAAATTATCTGTTCTTTTCATTTTCCTTTTCCTTTTTCCTTCGTTCTTTCTCTTTTCTTTCGTAGTGTGGTCCCTTAATCGCAGCTCTTATCCTCAATGTCACCTGGTACCTATCAATGAGATTTTCGCCAATTAACAAGTGGGTGGACAACCAGACACACTCACTCTCCGGCGCCAACCACTGATACGATAAAACAATTTCGCCAATTCACAGCCGAATTCATATGGAAGTCGTCAACGAACTTTTCGCCAATTTCTGATAAAATAGTTTCGCTGTCATAGTCAAATTCCAACACAACCCAGATGCCTTGTCCAACGATATCTTCCCATCGACAAAGACTTAACCTATGGTTTGGTCTTTTGTTTTTGCAACTCGTGTGTGGTCAACGGACAACCTATTAAATTTTTATCTATTTAGAATTCTGTGGAAGCCCCAAATGGCATTCCCGTGACACAGTTAAATGTTTATCTATTTAGAATTCTCGACAATGGCAATAAAAATATTCACCATTTTTCCTTGTCAAAATAACACCGCTTAATGTCCCTTTCGTGATGACTTTTTTTATCATCTAAATTTAACTCTCGCCTTTCTTTTTTTTTGTTTTTTTCCTTTTTCTTTTCTCCTTCTATCAACCCTAAATGGTGTCACATAAGCATTACACGCTTAAATACAAAAGGATTTTCTTGAAAATGCCCTGTGGAAATGAGAGTGCGTCTTATATGCAATCAAATGTGGTAAATGCTTTAGCGTACATTATGCCTATTGGTATTAATTTGAATTTACAAATCTGAAAAGGAAAACATTTAAACGTTTAAAGCAGAATCCTTGAATTTTAGTCGAAGAGGAAAAATCTTCGTTTCTGAAAAGGGGGTGCTTATGTGTATAAGAATTTTTTTTCTTTTCATTTTATAGATATAAGTAAATAGACTAATTTGATTCATTGATTTGTGATCTTTTTACGACGTTGGCCAGCATTACTTTATTGTATTAATGAAGAAAGAACTATTATATTAATTTACAAGACAAAGGAGTAATTTTCTTATCTTAATCATCGTCTTGTTGATGTAACGATCGTAGCATCAAAGTAGAGTCTTTCATTAAAATAAAGTGTCGAAAATTGAATTCGTGATTTTCTTAAATGTGATGATTTCTTTTCTAATGTATTTTTGGCTTGCAGAAAATAGGGGAAAAAATTTTGTACACAACTGAAAGTGTCATTTAATATATTTATACTATAATGGAACAATCGCATCCTTTCTCTGTTGAAAGTGATGGAAAACAATATTTGAAATGATTTAGAAAGATACCGATATATGGGGGAAATACATTCTTTTTTTATAGATGAAAATAATTAAGTAAATGCTTTGTTTATAATAAACAGTATTAATAACATAATCCAAACACATATTTATTTATTCGGTTAGCAGTAAAATCGGCCTATGCTAACCGAACGATCCTCTGTGGCTCAATCAGTTAAGCCACGTCAGGCTAAATGACGGTTCCGTATAGGATACAGGTTCGATTCCTGTCAGAGAGCGAATATTTTCTATGAAAATTTCTCAGACATTCAGGCCAGTAAATGTTGTTAATACTGTTTATTATAAACATAGCATTTACTTAAATATTTGTATCTATAAAAAAAGGTATAAAAATGTCTTTTATATATATATATATATATTGGGGGCGTCGATAGCTGTGCTAGCACGAAGTCAGACGTCATTGTGGCCGAGGGCTTGAGCGTGCTGGCCCTGTTCAAATTGTTGATCACGCTAGATAACATATTCTTTTCCAGAAACTGTAATTAAGGTTTTCTCAGCATAGTTGCAGTATAAACCACATGTGGGTATTGAATAAACACAAAATGCGCCTGAGCAAGCGTCTACAGTAGGGATTGGTTAACAGCTATATATATATATATATATATATATATATATATATATATATATATATCTGACCACTGGTATTCAGGGATACCTGTCTATTAGGGCGGCTGACCAATCCCTATTGTAGACGCTTGGAATATATATATATATATATATATAGGAATTGGCAGTATGCTCTAACAAAATCCCTGACACTTGAACTTTGTTGCCAATGAACTTAATACTTTGTTGCCATGCTCTCTGAACTCTGACACTCACAGCTTTTGACAACAGAAGCATATGATAATCAATTATGGTATTCCCGATCACGTGATCGTAATTATCTAATCAGATTGCATTTTAGGTTAGGATATTGTCTCCCACTCTCATACATACACTCTCACTAAAATTTTATTTTTTATACCCGGAGTTATTTTTTCCGATTTCTTTTTGAAATTTTAGGTCTGGTGAATTGGATCGTAATTACGATTTCATTGTAATAAATTATGACCATGGAATATTAGTGTTTGAGCCTTTTTATTATAATCTTACTCTGTCCTGGACATTGAGTTCTACCTGGATTCTATCTTCTTGAGAATTGTTATATATATATGAAAATTTATATATATGAAAATTTCTCAGAGTTAACCTGTAGAAAAGACAATATTTATAAATATAAATGGCAATAAGAAATCTGTAGTAGTTGCTGACGCGTGTATAAAAAATAAAATCTTAGTGAGAGTGTATGTATGGGAGTAGGAGACAAAAGTCCACATTGGACGAAACGCGTCAGCAACTACTACAGTTTTCCTATTGTCATATATATATATATATATATATATATATATATATAAACAAGACATTATGTAAACACTCAAGACCCTATAAAATTGAAAGGCAGGCGAAAGTTAATATGGTGTCGAAGGAAAATAAATATTTCATTGAATTTAACATTCTTTGAATGACGGTCTGTGATCTCGCATATTTCAGTATAAGAAATCAACTTCTCGTTTTGGATGATGGCTGGAAAGGAAAATTGGAAATTGTTCTTAGAGAATCCTGGAATGACAGATTGTGGAAAAGAAAAGATGCTACAACAACGAAGTCTATTCAAATCCTGCTTTGGACACAAAAGATAAGAAAAGCAGAAAAAAAATCAAGTCTTAACTTTTTATTCAAGAATTGCGTAAAGAAACTAAAAGATGGAGGAAAAAAATGTTATCAATTATTTCAGTCAGTTGGGCAAATTCAAGTATCACTTTTCCCTATTTGTAATTATTCAATTTTATCTATTGATTTTTATCTACCTAGTTTTATGTATCTAGTTTTATCTATCTATTTATTCACATCTATCGGGAGTGATAGCACCTATTAGGGTCCCACATATGGCCATATAGTGAAAGCAAGCTAATTGGTGTCAAAACATGAAAAATCACCAGCAATACGTTTTCATAGTATGTCCTTCTGTTCATATCTATCTATCTATCTATCTATCTATCTATCTATCTATCTATCTATCTATCTATCTATCTATCTATCTACCCCAGTCTGTTCATATCTATCTATCTATCTATCTATCTATCTATCTATCTATCTATCTATCTATGTTCATATCTATCTGCCTCATTCTCTTTATATCTATCTATCTATCTATCTATCTATCTATCTATCTCAGTCTGTTCCTATCTATCTATCTATCTATCTATCTATCTATCTCATTCTGTTCATATCTATCTATCTATCTATCTATCTATCTATCTATCTATCTATCTATGTTCATATCTATCTGTCTCATTCTCTTCATATCTATCTATCTATCTATCTATCTATCTATCTATCTATCTATATTCTGTTCATATCTATCTCATTCTGTTCATATCTATCTCATTCTGTTCATATCTATCTATCTATCTATCTATCTATCTATCTATCTATCTATCTATCTGTGTGTATTGCTATCTATGATGAAATAACCACCTCTGATTATCTAAAGAACAACAAAGTTCACATTAAATTATTTCTTTACCGTAAAAATTGTGTCATTCCACCTGACGAGAAAATATTTAAGAAGCACAAAGTAATTTAGAAAACATCTTCGATTTCGGTGCCATCTTTGATCCTCTGTCATTTGTTTAATCGATTATTGACAGAAATGGTAATCGCCTTAGATTGTTGCACAATCTGACGTCAGACTTTTCCTCTTTTCCCAATAACCGGAAGAGATTTATTGCGTTTCGTGGCATCGGTGTGTGGGGGGCGGGGGATGAATAATGGCCAGTTTCGAAATTCACTAAAACATAAAAACTGACTAAAAAAAATAAAAATAAAAAACTTTAATAAAGAAAATTAAATACAAGTCTATACAATTCTGTCTACGTCTATACCATTCTGTTTAAATTTTAAAAAAATCGAATGATTGATATGGAAAGAATTATTGTTTGCAATACTTTGACGGAACTTGTGATGAGGAAAAGGAGGATAATATTTGTCTAAATAACTTGTGGAGTGATGACAACAGTCTTTCAGAATTAAAGAAAATACTAAAAAGGCTGAAGAACATATCGGCTTAGACGTTACAGTTTTTAATTAATACATATTTCATAAAGAATGACGAAAAAAAAAGAAAAAAATGTTTTGCGTATTTTATGGTTCAGTGCGTATGTATATTTCCCGAATGTTTGTGACGGAGAGCCTTCGACCTTACCTTTTGTCTTTTTTGAGATCATGTTTTTTTCTGTTTTTTTTTTTTTCTTGTAGACGTTTTATTTTATAACTCTGCCTCTTTTTAGTATATATATATATATATATATATATATATATATATATATATATATATATATATGATATAAAAATATGATGATGACATTAAATATTTGGAATCGTTTTTTTTTTTATTATATAGTATACGAGGGTGATTTACGATTCATTATCATATGTACATCCTTGTGTAAATTAATTGAAGCAACCGCTTTGGACTCCTTTCTTTCAACATACGTTCAGTTTTAGACCCAGTGGAGTGATAGGGTGTAATCGATTTCTATTTATTACTCCGATTAAATCATTTGCAGTGGTGTGCAGTAAGATGATCTATTTTCGGGGTGTATAATGAAATTTGTTTGGCTTTGAAAAATATTGCATCATCCGTGATTGCATCTGATTTTCATCACGCCCACACACTATTGTCTCGACTGTCGATTAGTTGTCCGTAATAGGATTTCAGTAGTATTTGATTTTCTGAAGTTTTTCCGTTGTATCAGATCAACCTTTAACAGCCCTATGGAAGAAAACCAATCTAGTAAAATTTCATCATCCCCGAGCAGATCCTGAATATTTTCCTGTCAAGATGGAAGGTTCTACTCTCAATGGAACTCCTTGATGTAACTGTCTATTGGAACTCATATAAATAGTCGGGTCTTATACCGCACCAGAAAGCAGCAGATTCCTCTTGCCGTCTTCTATCTCTACAAGAGTTGTATTGAACCAAAAATGGAGTATTCCTGTCACATCTAGACCGAAATTGTCCAATTCTTACTTTCAAGCTTCGACCGATTTCGAAAACATTTACGCTGCCTTATGCAATGATAGATTCTTTTCAACCCTTTCAAATCCTCTCCAGAAACAGAATGCTTTAGTACTAATTTCAGATGTACATAAGAACTCTCCGCCCACCAGTCCAGACTATCACAGCAAAGACATACCATGCTAGACACACTGAGTCAATTCATCTTCATTCACTTCATATTCCATTTATGAAGAGGAAGTTCCACTTAGACATCTTCTTCAGGACTGTTATAATAATTGAAACACATCCAAGAGGAAGTTTCCATGATCACTACATTCTTTCAAGCCGAGGATCAACATTTGCCTATATTGAATATCCTGATAATATGAAACACTAATATAGCCCTATTCAGTAACATTCGACCGTGACTGTATCTTAGTGTTTTTATTGCAGCGAACAATAGTTAAACTATTAAATTAATCGCAAATATCCAACATAATTCTATGAAAATGTCCGATCAAAACTAGTTGAGTCTGTTTTATAAGATTATTGATTCATCCTTGTAAAGAAAGAGCTGTTTAGTAGCTGGTATGGTTGTGTGTTTCCTCTTAAAGCCAATTATTGGTCTTAGAAGAGAGATAATTCCGAAGTCAGTCAAAAGACTGGCGTACGATTCCCCTTCTATCGTTCTTTGACACAGAACCCTGCTAAGCTTACGTTACGCGCTGTCTATAGAGATCTCGCGCCAAGATTAACGGTCACGAGACCCATTTCGTTTGAAACGATTGGTCGCTACTTTGCTCATTAATTCATGTGTATTTGGATACAAGAAAAAAAAGGAGATGAAGCAGTCACCTTTTTCAAAGGAAAATGATTTTAATTACGTTGCGCTTGTCGATGTTCCATCACGTTGACTTCATCGCTTGTCACTTTTTCGTGCGCATCATCCTCAAAGATGTGAAACGGTTTAATGAAGAGAAAACAATTTTACGGTGGGAAAAGAAGTTATGTGTCATTTCGGCACGCGATTCAGCGAAAATATTGAGAACAAAAATCGATTTTTCGCGCCAATAAGAGACTGAAGGTTGGAAATGTCATCAATCTAATTTCTGTTCGATTTCTCTGAAAAAGTCAACTTACTATGGTGTTACGATGACCGATTAAATATCGAACACACACACACGCACACACACACACACACACACACACATATATATATATATATATAAATAAATAAATTAAAAAAAAAGACATTTTTATAAAAAAAGACATTTTTATAGATACAAATATTTAAGTAAATGCTCTGTTTATAATAAACAACATTCACCGGCCTGAATGTCCGAGAAATTGTCATAGAAAATATTCGGCCTCCGACAGGAATCGAACCTGTATCCTATACGGAACCATCATATAGCCTGACGTGCTTTTACCGATTGAGCCACAGAGGAGCGTTTCGATTAGCAAGGTCGATTTTACTGTTTTTAAACTACAATCTTCCATTATTCACCCACGTACATTCATATCTGCTCAATGCGTATCCAGATGTAAACAAATGACGTCACACATTATGAAAGAAAGAATGTATAAACATAAAAATGTCTTAAAATAATTGTTGGACTTTGATGCTTCAGATCATTGACTTGTTGGAAAGTCCAGCTGAAAAAGTAAAAATAAAATCATCCTTGATAATGGCTAAAAGTAGAGCCGAAAGTGCACGGACTTATAGAACATTTGGACGGTTTCTACACACTATGTGTCCAGAAAAGAAAACACTTGTTTAAACACAAGAAAAATTAAAGAAATAAAAAGCTTAATCGCAGTACCTTGTCTGTTGCTTTTAAATGGAACGCACACACACGCACATATATATATATATATATATATATATATATATATATATATATATATTTTTGGTTGGATAGATGTGAGTTTGTGACCCTGGGTTTCACGCTTTAGCGATCGTCAGACTATCCAACCAAATATGTTAGCTCTATCTCTGATATTGAGCGCTTTCTAATAAGTATCGCGTATATAATATATAAATAATTATACATATATATTTTATTTATATTTATATACACTTTTCACACACACACACACACACACACACACACACACACACACACACACACATATATATATATATATATATATATATATATATATATATATATATATATATATATATATATCTATGTACTAGCAGTATAACCTGTCTTCGACTGGGTGTTTCATTACTGGGAATTTTTGCCGTTCAATTGGAACAGTTTAATTTTAAAGTTAACCCACCCGAAAATCTTAGTAACAACAATTGGGTGCAACTGATGCACATCCCCAAATGGGATGGGGGGTAACAATTTGAATGGTAGGTGGCTCTGAAAAGGGCCGTTTTTGCATTCTCAATCCTGCAATGAAGAAACCTCTTCCATGGACTATCATAATAATAATATACGATAATTTTTATTTATAATATATTTGTTTTTATAATTCTAATAATCTTTCACGTGAGATTTCAACTCCCTAAATTGATTGTATGCTGTTTTTTACAGACATTAAATCTTGTCTTTGATTTTTGTGCAAATTGTAAAAAAATCAGTTTTTTCGATTTATCACCTTCAAGGTTGTAATTTTTTTTCCAGCCAATTTGAACTAAAAACTGGCACTGAAGAATTATCTATCAAACCAAACATATTTCATTGAAATCGGATGAAAACTGTAGAAACGCATAAACATCCGATTACACCGATATACATACACACACACACACACACACACACACAAATACATTTTGAGAATTCTAGATATAGATGTGTGTGTGTATGTTTGTGTGTGTGTATATATGTTATGCTTGTTGTATTTTCTAGTTAGGTTTTTCAGATGTTACAAACGTGCAAGCATATTTTTTAATTGCCCCATTTTGTGTGATGATCGTCGTCTCCATTGTTTGCTGATTCGACATCAGTTTTCTTTCTTTCTTTCTTTCTTCACTATCCTTCGAGATGAACCCTGAAGGTCAGCAGCTGATTTACACGTTCTGAAGCAAACATGACTGACCAATATCGGCTTCTCTATCGTGAACAAAACAGTTTTGGGAATATCCACATATATGCAGCACAGGCGCATAGATCGTTAGTTAGTTAGCCATGTCTTGTACAGGGTCGGACGTCTGGTGAACCAGTTAAAATCAAATTATAATCGTTACAATCTGAGAGAACTGGTTGCAAAGAATTGCTCTATAATAATGCAGATAGATAGATAGATAGATAGATAGATAGATAATGAACGTAGGGAGATAGAGTGAATATACAGATAGATAAAGTTTGAACGTCGTGAGATAGAAAGAAAGAAAGCCAATGTAGTGATATATATATATATATATATATATATATATATATATATATATATATATATATGTGTGTGTGTGTGTGTGTGTATATATATATATATATATATATATATATATAGAGAGAGAGAGAGAGAGAGATAGAGAACGTAGGGAGATAGATAGATATATAGATATATATATATATATATAACATATATATATAATATGTTCATATATATATATTCATCTATATATATATATATATATATTTTCATTTCTCTATATATATATATATATATATATATATATATATATAGAGAGAGATAGATAGATAGATAGATAGATAGATAGATGATAGATAGACAGAAATAAAGTGAACGTAGTGAGTTAGATGGATAGCTAGATAGATACATACATACATGGATACATACATATGAACAAACTGAGACAGAGATGATTTAACTCAGATACTAAGTAAATGTACTGAGATAGATACATAGATAATAAACGTACTCAGATATCTACATATCTATATCTATCTATCTATCTATATATATATATATATATATATATATATATATATATATATATATATAGATAGATAGATAGATAGATAGTTAACATACTGAAATAGATGGATATATAGATAGATACATACATAGATGGATATATATATATATATATATATATATATATATATATATAGATAGATAGATAGATAGATAGAGATAGATAGATAGAGATAGATAGATAGATATAGATAGATATGTCGATAGCTATATTGATAGATATGAACAGACTGAAACAGATATGAGATAGCCAGCTAACTAGTTAGACATCAATAGATTGATATACATTGATTGTGTGATAGATATGAACAAACCGAAATTCACTTACATCATACAGACAGTTTTGTTCATATCTCTTGCATTACATCCTGCGCGCTGACAACGCCATTATTTCTCTTTCGTAAACCAATGAAGAGTGTATTTACAGAATACAAGCTGATTCTGTGAATTCTACTGGAAATTAGGTGAATAGTCAGGGTGTCTATAATTCTTTCGCTTTCATTTGCTTTTAATACAGCATTGGAAAAAATGAATGTTTCTACAGTTCTGTTCTTTTACATTAAACCCGAAACTACTTTTAAAGGGAGACAACCTCGTTGTAGTTACTAACTGACGAAGTGAGTTTGGTTGGCTATTAATATTCCGTAGTGAGTTCGGTTCGAATTAGGCATTAAATAGTCCAACAAGAGTTGACGTGTAAAATTAAGCAGGCAACCTTTTTATAAAGATGGAAGTAGTTAAAAAATACAACGTCTGGGAGGGTAATGCGAAGAGTGGTAAAGCTATGCTATTTGAAATGGTAATAATGGAATTTCTTGTTTGTAAACGAAAGAGCGAAAGAAAAAGAAAGAAAAATATTCAACTGAAACATCAGTAAAATAAATACGAATGAAAAGAAGGAAAATGTAGTGAAAGATAGAAAGGAAGAAACGGAAGAAAAGAAAGTAGTAAAGTATACAGAAAGGATAGAAGGAAAAATAGAAAGAAAAAAGAAAGAACAAAACAGAAGAAGGAAGGAAAACGAAGAAAGAAAAAAAAGAAAAAGAAAAAGAGAGGAAATCCAAAAATAGTATTAAAAAAAGAAAAGACAGAAAAAAGTGAAAAATGACTAAAAAACAAAAGAGTGACATGAATAAATAGAATAAAGAGGAGAATAAAAAAGAAAGAAAGAATGAAAAAAAGAAAAATCAACATTAATAAAATGAAAGCTTCAAGAAAGCTTTTTCATTTTAAAAAAAAATTCATTATAAACCTTAACATTAGGTATACAGAATTAATGGAGATGACTAATTAATTAAGAGAATAAAGAAGAAGGAAGAGAGATAAAATAAAACAGAGCGAAAAATAAGGAAAAAGAAAATAGCTAGAAAGAAAGAAAGAAAAAAGTAAGAACGAACGGAAGAAAAAGAAAGAAAGAACGCAAAAACGATAGAAAGAAAAAACGAAAGAAAGAAAGAAAGAACAAAAGAAATAACGGAACAAAGATAGAACGGAAGAAGAAAGAAAGAAAGAAAGAAAGAAAGAAAGAAAAATGGAAGGAAAAGAAAGAAAGAACAAAAAACGGAAGAAAGAAAGAAAGAAAGAAAGAAAGAAAGACAGAAAGAAAGCAAAACGGAAGACAGAAAGAAAGAAAGAACGGAGGAGGGGAAGAAAGAAAGAAAGAAAGAAAGAAAGGAAGAAAAATGAAAGAAAAATGGAAGAAAGAAAGAAAAAAGAAAAAGAAAGAAAGATTAGTCAGGAAGGAAAACAGAAGAATAAAAGGAATGATAGAAATAAAAAAAAACAATAAAGGAAAAATGAAAAAGAAAAAAAACAAAATGAAAGCAGACGCAAACAAATTCAAGAAAAAACAACAAAAACGAAATAAAAAATAAAGAAATAAAAACAAACAACGAAGCCCTTGTCATCCCATAAGACATTTTCTCAAAAAAAAAAATAAATAAAAATAAATAAAATAAAATAACGTCTGTGGCATCGCGGATTAGGCTAAATGTGTCTACGTAGCGAGAACTTTCTTGTGAAGCACAGAAGTCTGCGAGGCCGACCTGATTTTTATAGCATCGTAAAGTTGTCAATATTTTCTTGTCTGGCGTCCTAAAAGACGCCGATGGCGAGACGAACGCCTTGAAGGGTGATCGTCTTTACCTCAACAAGGCCATCGAATGTCAGAAAATTGGCAGTAACAGAAAGAAAGAGAAAGAGAGGGAGAAAAAGACAGAGACAGACAGACAGATAGACTGATAGACAGACAAATAGGCGGTGAGAATCAAAATCGATCAAGAAGAATAAAAAAGAAACCATTAACAGCACATGACGGCTATCGATTTTTGGTGATCGTCCTTTTAATCTATACAAACTGTTCTGACTCGAAACGTTGTAGTTTTTATTCTGAACCTATATTTATTCTATTTTTGATCATTCTTATACATTGAAGTGACCGCTAATGTTTAATTTATAAGGCCTTGAGCAATTGCTTGACAAAAATGTCCTTTCCTTAATCGATAAACGAAAGACTTCTGTTACGTCCATTTTGTGACTTCAGTTGTTAAGATTACTTATTGCCCAAGAGATTCGTCGGTTATCTTCTATAACTTGCCGATATGCATTCCCATTTTGGAACATGAACCATAATCTAATGTAAACAATTCTTAGGTCTTCATTTCCAGTTATTATATTAGTCTCTTTTATTTAGCGCAACGTTCCCGGCGATATCAAAGTCAGTCGTGCCATCGATTGAGGAATGGCGACCCGTCGACTATTAGCATTTAACTTCTCGTGATAGATAATGTCTGAATCGTGAGAAGCGCCGACAGCAGTATCTGAAGGGCGACCGCCTGCTGTGCATTTTCCCATCGATATATCCTTCGGCCTTTCTGAATGAGCTGAAGTTCTTATATGAACTATTTTCATTATTCTATAAATTAATTTGGTGATTATAATCAACTTTTTTTCTTTTATATATTTTATTATATATTATTATATTTTTATGCTTTTTTTGTGCAATTATAAGATGCTATCTTTATTCTCCCAGATATTTTCTCAGACTATTGTTTTCATATTTGTTCATTGATGAATTATTTTAAATTCTAAGAGGACATCTTTTATTATAGTTACTTTTATATGCACTATTAATCTGGACTGTTATATTTACACTTGTAGTTTTTAGCAACGGGTCGTGTTTTAGATTCGTGCTGCTGGTGTGTAATTCACTTTATTCGTTATATTTATGTGTTTTTTTGACCGTCATAACTCCGACATTAAGATGCAGCTAGGGTATTGTTAATTTAAGAATGATAAAGATATATATCAAGAACAGAAATAATATAAATTCTAACATTCACAGCATTAATTCAAAAGAGGGCTCAATACAATAGAGCAATAATTATTCATTATAGCATTTACATACAGCCAAAACAACTTACTCACTACAAAGATGCATTTTCGTTTCGATGCGTAGGCATCTCGACTGGTGAGAAAGTGTTTATGAACAATTCTATTTAAAACAAGCCGCCTATTGAACGTCACTTCCTTTTTCTCATTATTCAAATTGATTTTGGAAAAAAAAAACACAGGGAGAGACACCTTAAGAGAAAATGGAGAAGGATAAAGAAAAAGAAAACAAGAGAAAGAAAGAAAAGTAAGCGACAGAGTAAGATAATAGTAGTCGTCAATAAATTTATTACTGCTAACAACACAGAACTAGGCTCCCATAAACTTCAAAAGGTGACTTATCAACCAGGTTACCTTTACGGAAATGTAAAAATCCATAAAAATGATCATCCGATACGAGCTATCATTTCGCAAACACCCAGACCAGGATATTACCTTTCAAAAACCCTTAACAAATTAATTAGTAAATATTGTATTAACTCCACAAATGAATTTGTACACATTCTTCATGCCATAAAGCCAAAGTACCAATCTGGAAATTTATGCCTTACGAAAAGTTCAGAAAGGACAAGATGCATTACTCAAAAAGTTAATCACTGGATATCTACCCGCCCAAAAACTTAAAAAATATATAGAGAATCTGACAAAGGAATAAAAAACTCATAATGAAATTGAATTATTACATCCTGTTGAAGTCCCAACTGATATATATATAAATATATATATATATATATATATATATATATATATATATATATATATATATATATACTTAAGTTATGAAGAACTTGGTAATCCGTATGGGTAATCCTAAGGAGGATGAAAACCTGAGACTTCAATGTAAATCCCGAGCTAATATTTAAGAGAAAAACAGACCTCTTTAAGGTACCATTATAATAATTTATTTCACTAGACTCCTTTTAAAGGACGCCGGATCATCAGAGAGCACTTCCAAAATGAAATGAAACAATATATATATATATATATATATATATATATATATATATATAAAAATGAAATGAAACGAATATATATATATATATATATATATATATATATATATATATATATATATATTCAGTTATATGGATATGAGTTTGTGAACCTTGGTTTCACGCTATTGCGATCATCAGGGAGACTTTTATTTTTTAAATTGGATCTATTTATGCTTGTTTGACTATGTTTATTAAGTGTATGTTATATATATATATATATATATATATATATATTGATACATGTTTCATTAAATAATATATATATAATATATATATATGTATTGATACATGTTTCATTAAATAATATTGACAAGTGTTGTTTATTTATTTTATGTAAATTAATTTCATATCGTCTGATAAGTTTTGCCTCTGCCACTCTCTCTCTCTCTCTCTCTCTCTCTCTCTCTATATATATATATATATATATATATATATATATATATATATATATATATATGTGTGAAAATATATAGAAAATAGGAAGGAACTGGTTAGGTAAATAATCCAAAGTCCCTTAGTATTTTAGTTATTATTTTTTAAAAATAGTGCTCGATACAAAAGTAGAGCATAAATATAATTATTTATTTAAAAATATGATTCCAAAACGCTACATAAGAAGTCTCATGTTTCAAAACAAGAGCCGAAAACTTCAATATAATTATTTAAATTAAATTGAGTTAAAATAAGCTCTGTTCCATCTTCAAGCGAAATTTTTTTTGGAATAACGTATATCTGAAATTTACGTGTTTTAAAAATTGAAATCAAAATTTCCATGGTAACAGCTAGGGCGAATTGTTTAAATTGGGTAGGCGAGTGTTGGGTTTTAATAATAAGTATCAGTATAGAGTTACTTTCATAGATGTCAAATCAGGTAAAGGTGGGGGTGTCTATGGAGATTTATTTACTTTTTTATTTTATTTTTTTATGAAAGGAATTTGTGCATATAAAAAACTGTCGTAACGTTTGTTTTTTGACGACTTCATAAAGATGAAATCGTCAAAAAACAAACGAGTATAATGTGTGTAAGTGTGTATATTGCTATGGGTGTGTATTATCATTTGGCTCTTTAGGGTATGAGTGAGTATGATGCGTGTAAGTGTGCATATTTGTGTGGGTGTGTTTATAAGTGTGAGACCTCAACACCTCCGTAAGCATGTCTGTCTTGTGTGGCTGAGAAATGCGGGTAGGTCCTGATTTGTGAGGTTATATATTAATACTATCTATATTGTTAAATTTGTGATTAAGCCCGTCTGGATAGTGCATTTTTTATATATAAACAAATTTGTTTAAAAAGAACTGACAAGGTCTGTCTGTTTAATTTTATATCATACGTTTACAAATTACGAATTAGATATTAAGTTATGGATAAACTATCCGAAACTCACATTTTGCTATTTTTGTTTAAGTACTTTCGCCTTGCCAGTCATTATCCAGAACCGATGTGGTGTCTGTGTGGTAGTTTTAAATCCTTTCTATTTTGTCAGTTCTTGTCAGCAACATTTCTAACGAACTTTTTTTAGACTTCAGATTTCAACACAATATGCTTTTAACAACTGAAAAACGTGTATTGTTTATAGGTTTTCATTATATTAATGCATTCTATATTGAAACATGTTAATAAAAGATATAAGTGTATAGTGACTTTATGAACAATCTCTATATATGTATATATACATACACAAACACACATAAATATGCATACACACACAAACACAGATATATATATTCATACACATATATTTAAGCATAAACACGCATATCTATCTATCTATCTATCTATCTATCTATCTATATATATATATATATATATATATGTACATAGGAATACATATATAAATGTGTGTATATGTATGCATACACACATGCATATACATATATATATATGTATATATGCACACAGTAAACATGTATTTATATATGCACATATATTTATATTCATATACATATATATATATATATGTATACAAAAACGCACATATACACACACATATATATATATTTATAAATATAGATACACATACACACACACATATATATATATATGCACACGCATATATATATATATATGTGTGTGTGTGTGTGTATGTATATTTCTAAAGAAGCAATGTGTTTTTGATTTATTAATCCGACTGATTTATTCACTTGAAAAGCGCGCGCACACATGCACACACACACACACACACACACATATATGTATTCAAATACACACACACATATATACACACAACACGTATATATATATATATATATATATATATATATATATATATATATATACTCACCTTCACATATATGTATATACATATATTTATACGATAATATATATACTATATATATATATATATATATATATATATATATGATATGATATTTTACTGTTCAGATTCAGGAATTATTTAGGTTCAGTCTTGTTTTGACATAATTTCCCTTGCCTCGAATGTCATTAAACCTTAATAATGAGATACCTAATCTAATTAAGGAGGAAATGGAGACGAAATAATTGTTTAAGATCCCCAAGCGTCTATGTTGTTTTCTCCATGTTGGGTCATTCGCCTCTTAATCCAATTAGGTGCGCATATTAACTAATTAAATGTTGCCAAGGGAACCCCATCGTGGAACGAGCTTCGATTGCTGTCGTCGAGCCGCCATCTTACCTGACGCAACCAGTCCGTTTTCTTGTTCTTCCTTTACAAACAGTTTTCGAAATTAAATTCATTCCCCAGATACGACAAAACCAGGACGCAGAGAAAAGAAAAAAACTGAGACAGAAATATGAATCTGATTATTTGTTATTGACATTATTTATATTATTACACTTCATTCAATAAGCCTCTACCTTGAGTGGCTCTTAGCTCTTGTTTTGGGTGGACTTTAGGTAAAAAACAACAACATTGGTTTAAATAAAGCTATGGAAAATCCATTCATGCTGATGCTATGAATTTTGATCAGGAACAATTTTATCAAATGTTCTGCGTTTTGTGTCAAGTTTCGAGCAACAAATAATATGCCTGTATCTCTGAAATGAGGTATTATAATTATTTACATCATTCGGATTGTTATCTTCATCTTCATTGCCATATTCACAACCTTTCGGACGTTTTGTTTCATTCAAGAATAGTAATGCCAAAAGAAATGATGGAATATGTGACATCGAAATCACAAGTACGCATTGGGTGAGTGAAAGATGCCTTTCAAAATTTAAGCAAAGTATTAAGAAAGAAAAATTTCATTAGAAACAAAGAAAAAAGTACTGAACTCTAATGTAATATCGTTACTCTAGTATGGCAAATCTTATCACAGATGGTGAAGAGATTTGAGACAACAGAAATGTGGCTCTACAGAAGGATACTGAGAATACCATGGTGCAGCGATGAAGTTTTAGAAAAAACGGGAACAAAAAATACGCCTGTACTTATTATCAGAAAGAAACAGTTGAAATTTCAAGGACACATAATGAGGAAAGACGGTTTGGAAAATTTGACACTCACAGGACATGTTGGAGGCAAGAGGGACTGAGGAAATCAAAGCATAATCGACCTGACGATCTTATGTAAATGGTTGTCAGAACAGGGATTAGGGGCTGCAAATGATAGGAAATTGTGGAGAGCCGTTAACGCCCATGTTCTGAAGGGACGCAGCACATAGAATGAGAAAAAAAATCGCCACAGGCGAGACTGGAATTTTAACTCGCCTAGTCGACTCCACTTTCGGCGCCGATAAGCGTTACGCTACCCGCACGTGATAAGTTAAGCTTTGGAACCTGTTAAAATTATACTGACTCTCCTCGGAGTAGCATAGAAAATCTAACGCCCGCCTTGAATGTACCGTTCGCGTTGAGAATCAGTGTTTACAGGCACCTTTCTGTGAAAATGTATATATTATCAGTATGGCACTGTGTGATACTGGTGGGACTGAAGGGGTTAATGCAAAAAATGTGAACTAGGAATATATGAGGGGAGGAAGAGAAAATATCGAGAAACCGGCGTGCATGGGAAAATCTTTAAGGGATATGACGGGTTATAAACGGAAAATCGAAAAACAAATTAGAAGATAAGAAATAGGGGTAATATTCTAAATTATGAATTTTCGGGAGAATAAAGTCAATCAGTTACGTGCCATGCATGATACACGCTTAGGCGATCATGTATCTTTCGATACATGACTGACGAGGATGAATTTTCCCGCAGTAGGTTGCCATTTCTTTCTGCGGTAGACCAGTTGCCATCCAAGTCTATAGAACCCGGTCTGTCCTGTTATTTATCCATTGCTGGGTGAAGAAGAGGATTCATACCTTTCCCAAGGGTATTAGCACGTAAATATATTTCAATCAGTGATGTGCCATGCGTGATACACGCTTAGGCGATCATGTATCGAATGATACATGACTGACGATGCAGATTTTAGTCCGGAAGTGAATGTAATGGATTCGATTCAATCTGAGTTGCTATCCAACACGCTACCTTTGTAGAATATGGTAAAATAAAGCAAGGAGATCTTATTAAATTTGCAAGAATTACCTACACGATGAGGCTGATAGTACTGGAGTTTGAAATCACAGGCAAAATACGATTTGCCAAAAAATGAAGTGACAATGACGAAATTAAAATGCTTAGCCACTATCGTGATTTGAACCTACACGAATTAAGAGGTGAACTATTTAAGTTGAGTGCACTCAGAGTGAAGATAGCATAAATGTATACCAGCGAAGGCCAGTACCTCAGATTATTGTACGCCTTCGAGTTGTAAACTTGTGTAATGTAGTACCAGTCGAAGGATATGAAAAAATATTTGAAGGGAATTGAACTGTTACGGATAAGAGGGAAATGAGCAGTAATCCCCATTGTTGGGAAGTCGTTAAGGGGTCTGTTCGGAACAGGGTCTGAAGCAGATGTTAAGATTATAAGGAGAAGGCTGAAAGGAAGGGAGGATGGTCAGAAAATTTTAGCGAAAGGGGGGGGGGGCAGAGAAGAGTGTATCGATACTGAATGTGACAAGATTAAAATTGGCGAAAAACACAGCAAGCATAAATTGGTTAATAAGTAATATACAAGAATTAAGACAAGAACTGGTCAATATTTCAGGAACTATGGCAACTGAATAACATGAGTTAAGTAGCTTCGCCCAGCAGTAAATTCAATTAATAACGATTGTAAGTAAGTTACGTCAGACCAGCCAGTCCCTGGTGATTTTGTTAGAGCACGTGACAGACATGTTTATCATTGGGTTTACTTTGGTTTGGTTTGATTTACTGCATATCAATCTCAATGGGTTATTTAATTCCGGCATTTTTTATTGCTGGCATTTTTTTTTTTCAAAAAATATATTGTTGGTGATATTATTTTTTTCAAAAATGTATTGCTGGTAAAAAATTTCCCCAGAAAGTATTGCTGGTATTAAAACCTATATAGTCAAACCCAACTAACCATTGCTCCACGGAAGTTGTAAATTTAAATGACGTAGAGTAAATTAAAAAACAAACAATTTGATTGGACTCTAAAAACATTGAACGTTTTTGCCTTTTAGATAAAAAAGCGCTTACTGATTATATTTTCGAACGGAAGTAACGAAAGGAGTACACAGCTTGGTAGGAAGGGTGATCTCGTAGGAATTATGTATTGAACTTTGGCTGGCGAAGAAGAACAGAACAATGTCTATCCTGGAGAATAAAATTCTAGGGAATTCTAAATCCATTCAAGTTACGTAATCTAGTTTGTTTTGATTTCTTTTGTTTAACGGCATATCAACCTCAAAGGGTTGTGACGTCTTCGCCGCGGCGTCAGCAGTTCGCTCCTCGCTGCTCCATCCGGGTGTCGCTGCTCCAAACGTGACGTTCTAACCCTTTGGTTAGATTGATACCAGCCTCGCCGTTCCCAACCTGCTTCCAACGCCTGGTTACCAGGGTAACTGCACTGATCTCCAGTCTGCATACCCACGTTGTGAATTGATCTTAGACAGACGAGATCAAACAGGGGTTGGGGCCGTAATTGATCTTAGACAGACGAGATCAAACGGGGGTGATAACACACAATTATGTATAAAAGAAAATAAAATAAAAACTCACAAAGTCCAAAGTATCAAAGAAAAAGGTAACAAACTTTTTATGTCTATTTGCTCGGTACATAGGACTATGTCTACTTCCCGACCCGTTCTGTGGATTGTGGCACGACGCTTTCACTTGGCAACTTTAAGGCTTCAAGTTGTCTGCTCCCTAAGAAATTTGTGTTTCGGTGTGTCTTTGGACGAAAGTCGAAAAACTTATTTCTGTGGTCTGATTCTAAGTCGCTCTTCAAACTACTTGTTCTTGGTTGAAGAAAAGTCCAGAAGTGTGCGTGAATCTTGGTCAGCTATCTTGACGCGGTTTCAACACTGGGCGCTCAACTCAAACTGATTTCTGTCGGTTGGGGTTTCGCTTTTATTGACGCAGTCAAAACTTGGGTGGGTCTGTCGGCGCCAGGGTTTCTTTGATAATTCTAAATACGTATCCACCTTCTTATTCCTGGTTAGGGATTTTCCATTTTCGGTAACTCACTCTCCTCCCACTTCCTTACTGTGCCTCTGAGGGGCGTATACCCGCTTCCCCGCTTTCTTCGTATCGGCTCCCTTACACTTACACTTCTGACAGGGGCGTCGACCGATTCTCCTCGTGCGTCACGTGACCGCTCTCGGCCAATGAGGTCCTGGTCGGGTATCTTTCCTCCTCCTTCGTGTGTCATGTGATCTTATTTAGCCAATGACGTCTTTAGTCGGGCGTGGAAAATCCGTGGCTTTGTTTTGGGGAAAGAAAAACATTGCTTAAAAAACAAAAATATTAATTTAAATTGCCCTTATCATGAGCGACTGAGATGACACCTTCGGCTTTTTAACACGTGATATTTGTCAAGCAGTTTATCGCTAATTGGAGATGACCTAAGAAAGGGATTTCTCAGACCCGTTGGCGTTTTGAACGAAATAAAATATTTCATTTTCCTCCGCCTGAAGGTCCGATAATAAAATCTTTATTATCTCAAAAAAAAAAAAATTTTCAGCGACATCATCTTGTGTGGCTTTTTCCAATTCTGAGACTGTCTGGGTTTTCGTATTAATGGTTTGCCTTCATATCCTTAGATACACTTCCCCACCACTTAGACCTTTACTATCACTCCAATGACACACTTTCCTCTTGTTACTTATCAATATTTTCATTGTCCCTAAACTTCGTTTCTTCTTTTTCTTTCTTTTCCTTGGATGACAACCAAGTGATAACAACTTCCATTTTCCGCGGATCTCGGTCAGATGTTTGACCTGAATATTTTTCGACACCTGTTATCTGTCAGCCGTGAGTGTGTGCTCGCTTATGACCTGTTTTCGTATTATTTTTCTTTCTTTCTTCTTTTCGTTTTCTCTTCCTTCTTCCAGATCGCTTGAATGTAAAGAAAAATTATTCTTAAAACCCAAAATATTTTTTCGGCCCTAAATAATTATTAAATGGTTGATAAACCGTAAAAAACAAATCATATATCTATGAATATTTCTTTTCAGCTCGTCAGGTATGCATGGTGCCAAAAAGGTTTGATAACAAAAATCTTTATTATCGCAGGGCAGGCATTTATTCTGTCAAAAGAAAAATTTTGCCAGTGAAAACATCTTGTGTGGGCTTTTTCTAATTCTGAAGACTGTCTATGTTTTCGTATTAATGGTTCGTCTTCATATCCTTAGATGCACTTCCCCACCCACTTAGACCTCTACTATCATTCCAATGACACACTTTCCCACTTGTTACTTATCAATATTTTCATTGTCCCTAAACTTCGTTTCTTCTTTTCCTCGTTTCTTTCTTTTCCCTTGGATAACAAACTTCCATTTTTCGTGGACACGCGGAAATCGGTCAAATGCTTGTTCCTCAGGTGACCTGAATATTTTTCGACACCTGCTATCTATCAGTTCTAGCCGTGTGTGTGTGTGCTCGCCTATGACCTGTTTTCGTATTATTTTTCTTTCTTTCTTCTTCGTTTTCCTTTCTTTCTCCCAGATCGCTTGAATGTAAAGAAAGAATTATTCTTAAAACCCAAAATATTTTTCGGCCTTAAATAATTATTAAATGGTTGATAAACCGTACAAAACAAATCATATATCTATGAATATTTATTTCAACTCGTCAGGTATGCATGGTGCTACAGGTTATTTAATGCCGACAATATTTTTAGGATAGGTTCGCATGAATAGGATATGTATTCTTTGGTTTAGATTGGTTTGGTTTATTTTGTTTTACGGCATATCAACACCTCAATGGGTTATTTAATGCCGACAACATTTTTAGGATAGATTCGTATGAATAGAATATGTATTCTTTTCTTTAGATTGGTTTGGTTTATTTTGTTTTACGGAATATCAACCTCAAAAGGTTATTTAATGCCGACAACATTTTTATTGATGGTAATGTTTTATTTTTTTTAAATATATTGTTAGTAATATTATTTTTTTTTATAAATATATTGCTAGTAATATTTTTTTCAAATATGTATTGCTGGAAATGTAATACTGTATGGACGTGTGGCTCATTAAGTACCATTTACTTGACGGGGAATCACAGTCTGTGTGTGCTTCGATTGTTTAAGGGACATAAAGAGGCGACTGAGAAAAAATGAAAGAGAATATTTAGAGATCAGCGTCTAGGGGAAATTGCTAAGGTATTTTCCGGGTTATTTGCTAAACAAGGAATTAAAAACAGAACAGAGAAAAGTTGAGTTATAGCCGTCAACAAAAAAGGAAATTACATTTGGAAAGCCAAAGGGCTATTTGAAATATAATTGTGAAAATATAAATAACCCGGGAGAAGAGACTTAATCTGTCACCCTAAAAGGAAATTAAATTGAGAAAAGAAACTTTAAGAGTTCTCTGCTTGATAATCCGAGGGTTGTAGGAGCGGATTGTTGGGGTGCACTAGAACATACCAGACAAAAGACTAAGAGATAATATTTGTTATGGAAGATCAATGATTAAAATAAGACGTCCCTTTGCTCGCTCAGCTTAAAAATCAGCATTGTCAAAAAGACAGTCAAAACCTTCCCGTGGGGATGGTCTCAGATGGAATACCGAGAGAGGAGTAGAAAAAGAGGGGAATTTACCTCCGCACATTTAGAAGTAATGGTGCGAGGCATAAATAAGAAGAAGCATGAGTTATAAAGGCGGCACAATACCTGCAACTTCGTGTGAAATTTGGGTCAGATTAGTTGACCCCACGCCAGGCTTGGACCGGATTCTATATCAGCAGAGAGACGAGAGGAACGGCGAAGAGCGGACAAACTGCTCACAAAAACCCCGAGTAACATGTTGCCAACAGAATTCCCGCCTTTGAACCCCGTTCCAAGATTTATAACAGCAAAGTGTCAATATGGAAATTTAGGAGGAAAGCGTTAATTTTTGTACCAGGAGCTATATAAACCACGTTAAACTAAGCCGACGAATCTTTCGTTTTTATTTCGTTTGCGATAACGTTTTATTTCTTTCATAATACAGCTTCACCATGGCCCGCCGACTCGAACCAGCACTCCGAATTCCCGACGATATTCAATCTTCACTGGTCTGAGATCAAAGAACACAGCGTAGGCAAATTGGTATGAATCGAAACGGCCAGCGCTCAACAACCAGTTGACCGACAACGGTACTGTCCAGCGTATGGTTGATTCTGTGGTTGACTCGTCGTCCCTGGAGACAGGTCAGTGAGTGTGGTTACATCTACTGTCATAGGTGGCGTGTGACAGTAGTTATATTATCTAGCTGCTGCAACCCAGGTTTGACCCAGGATCGACCGGAGTGAGCGTGCTATATCAGAAAATCATGTTCAACCTTATTGAATTTTTTGTATGGGTCACCTAGTGAGGTTTGAACTCAGAACTCATGATTAAAAAGATTAGACTCAGTAAATATTATCTTATGACGTGAAACCGTCGTCTTGTTGGAAGAACTGATCAGTCAAAGTGTGTTGCATGAAAAATAAAGAGACGTTAGATGCCAATGTGTCGGGAGAATCTGTTGAGTGCGGAAGAATTTATTACTGTAGTTGTGTTTGCAAATAGAAGACGAATGTTTTTTGTAATGCAGGAAAGACAGGTCGATTCATTTCTCTTTCAATGCATCACTCAATTCGGAGGCTCGGGTCTTTTCTTTTCGAGTGGATCATTCAATTTTGCAGATCAGATCATTTCTATTACAATTACAATTCAATTTTGTGACCTAGATTCTTTCTTTTTTAATGCATCATTCAACTTTATGACCTAATTGCTTTCTATTGCGATGCATCATTTAATTTTATGACCTAATTGCTTTCTATTGCTATGCATCATTTAATTTTATGACCTAATTGTTTTCTATTGAGATGCAGCATTTAATTTTATGACCTAATTGTTTTCTATTGCTATGCATCATTTAATTTTATGACCTAATTGTTTTCTATTGAGATGCAGCATTTAATTTTATGACCTAATTGTTTTCTATTGCGATGCATCATTTAATTTTATGACCTAATTGCTTTCTATTGCGATGCATCATTTAATTTTATGACCTAATTGTTTTCTATTGCGATGCATCATTTAATTTTATGACCTAATTGCTTTCTATTGAGATGCAGCATTTAATTTTATGACCTAATTGTTTTCTATTGCGATGCAGCATTTAATTTTATGACCTAATTGTTTTCTATTGAGATGCAGCATTTAATTTTATGACCTAATTGTTTTCTATTGCGATGCATCATTTAATTTTATGACCTAATTGCTTTCTATTGAGATGCAGCATTTAATTTTATGACCTAATTGTTTTCTATTGCGATGCAGCATTTAATTTTATGACCTAATTGTTTTCTATTGAGATGCAGCCTTTAATTTTCTGAGCCAGGTTTCGTCTTGTCTAATGAATCATTGAGTTTTGTACATGTTTTTATTCCGCTATTATTTTACCAAAAGACAATTCTAATTTTATAATATTTAGAAGAGATTCCACCACGAACTCTTCATTCTCTAAATGATCAAAGTATTAATCATTTTGTTCTGTAACAATACGCTTTCTCACACATCCTTATAGGTAAGTTAAGTAGATAAACTTCCTTTTCCTTTTAAGTTCACTTAATTACCTGAGTTACTTATGAAATTAATCTCTAGCCCATCTTTGTGACAACTTAAGTTTTCAGGATTTCTGTCTCCAGCCGCCTTTGAATTGACAAACATAACATTTTGTCAATGATTTTTGATAATCATAAAAGTAGTCCTTTGAAGAAGCTGACCACTCAAAAAACCGAATGGGTGGTCTCTTGTTCCGGAACACAAAGGGACGGATAGGGGTGGTCGGACCATAGCCAGTATCCGTATAAACAGAGACAGACAGTAAGTCAATAAGTAAATAGGTATCTAACAGTAAGTAAGTGGCTAGCAGCCAGTGAGGAAGGGACCGGCAGTCAGAGAAGAGGGAAGGACCAGCGAGTTATGAGAAATCAGCAATCGGCTAGGTGGTCAGTGAATGCAAGGATCCTCTTCCCATGGACGGAAGTTAGGGAGATAACCGTTCAGCCAAAGGAAAACATGGACGGCTAAGTGAGAATTCGTATTGTTGCTTTTTCCCGATCAGAGAGTCTTGAAAAGCAACTCCCGTTATTCTGTGTGAATTCGATTAAGGCCAAGTGGACAAACCTGTGCACATAGCTAGCTAGTCGGGTGTATATGCAGAGACAGCCAACCTTTTTTGAGTAAACTCAAGTGTCATAGTTTTCAGGATTTCTATCTCCAGCTGCCTTTGAACTGGCAAACATAAAATTTTGTCAATGATTTTAGATAATCATAAAGGTAGCCCTTTGAAGAAGCTGACCACCCAAAAAGCTGAATGGGTGGTCTCTTGTTCTGAAACACAAAGGGATACATAGGGGCAGTCAGACCCCAGCCAGTATCCATATGAACAGTATCCATATGAACAGAGATAAGCAGGAAGTCAGTAAGTAGGTGTTCAGGAGTAAGTGAACATGTGAACAACGGTCAATGAGCAGTGAGAAATCAGGAGTCATCTAGACAGTGAATGTAAGGGTCTTCTTTCCATGGCCAGATGTTAGGGAAATAGCAGTTCAGCCAAAGGAAAACATAGACGGTTAATTGAGAATTCATATTGTTGCTATTTCCCAACCAGAGAATCTTGAAAAGAACATTTTCATTTTGTTGAACACGATAATGTCTAAGGAGATAAATCTGTGAACCTAGCGTGTTGGGTGTATATGCAGACCCAACCGACCTTGGATGTCATCACAGTTAGAGTGAACGACAGACAAGCGAAACACGTCGTTACAGTTCACTCTCTCCTCTTGTTTTAACTAGTTTGCTTTTTAAGCATATCTGCATATTATATGCACTTTCTCTAATTTGGGGCGTTCTAAAATGTATTATGATAACTTTTGATGATAGGCAAAAGTGTTACAGTTTTTGTGTATATATGTATATAACTAGTGAGTTAGTGAAAATGACTTAACTCCCTTTATAGTCCACCAATAGAAGGTTAACCAATCAGAAGCCGCAGAACATTGTATCTGTCGTGTATAAAGGCGGTCATCTTTGTTCATCCTACCGGAATGACCAGTGCCAACTTGACAGCCGAAGATGACAGAAAGAAGAACTACGCTCTGCTATTTTGCTGCGATATCCACTGCTAACCTGAATTACGCTTTCCTACTGTCTCCGAAATATTCACTGCTAACCTCTGGATTCTATACTCGAAGACGACAGTCATGAATTTGTAACAAAAAGAAATAGAGAAGGCCAGTTATCATGGCTCACAGACTATCAGCACTTCGGCCCATTTCGAAACTAGAAGTTCACGTTCTGTCCTTTCTTCCAGGTAGAAAGCGACAGTCCCGAAAGTAACACCTTTCTTTTTCATCTAACAACCTGTGAGGCCTGAATTTACACCTGGTGGCTACAAGGACATCTTCAGGATAACCTTTTCATGTACCTGATGCTCTGTTGTGACCCTGAGAGGAAAGACTATTTTGATATTATATCTGCTTGTGAGCTCAGTACAAACTGAATCACCGCTGGCTAAATACTCTTGCAATGAATGTTCCTTGTTGACATTCAGACCATTTTATATTCCATGACGTAAATCCCATGCTACAGATTCACACGGATTTCATGCTGCCAGTTTCTCTTGTCGAACAAAAATTAATGTTTTCTTCACGAAAAGTCGTGCTGACACGATTTTCTTTACATTTATTCACCAGATAATATAGAGTTTTTGTTATCATATCTAAGTAAGTTTTTGACGCAAGAAACACGCCAAATTTAACCAGTTTCTTTGCTTGCACGTAACCTGAAACTCTGAAACTTCTAAGAAGTTAGACAACTTTGTGGCAGGCTTGTTGCACAATTCGACGTACTTGGCGAAGATAATTCATTTTTTGGGAGCCTATTTCTCTTTATTCCATCTATTTGTTATTAAAAAAAAATCTGACGTGTTTTTTATCGATATTTTTGACGTATGTAAAAGAATCAAAATTTTTTAGATCAAAAGGAGATTTTCCTTGACAGAAGTCATATGTCCATATTAACTGTCTGGATGCGGGTTTAGTTTTTCATTTTTCTTTTACAATAGCTTGGAGAATATAAAGCTGTAAACATTATAATAGCAACAGAAGAAACATAATAGTTTGAACAATTTTTGCAATCAGAATAGTAATAGTTATATGGTAATATTAACTGTTTACTTACAAGGAAACAATCAGCATTCATTGACCGACCAGCCAGTGATACTTTCAGTTGAAATTCATATAATTTTGCTCTTAAAACAATTTCTAACAAAATAATCTTCTTAACTATTTCCCGCTTTCGAGTACTGATGAAGAGCTTTCCTCCTAACATTTGGTTTGGAGCAGTCTGGAATTTCAGCATCTTGATTATATAATTTTCTTTTCGAGTTGTACGTGCTATCCATTTCAGCTGTTGCTGCTATTGAAAGTCCTCTAATGATATACTTATTTGGTACAATTCGAGATTTTGTAGCGTCAACACACGAGGTTGAAAGAAGGATGGTTCTTGCTAAAAGACAAAGGTTTCAGTCACTCCAAGACATTTTAACCATTGAACTGAGAAAGCGATTTTATACACTGAAGGCTTTGATATTTCTGAACGAGTTTATCACCAAGCATGACATCCATATGAAAGCCTACATCTAAGGTGATTATTTAAGAGAATCAATTTTAGGTCAGTGTTTTTCAAAGAGACACTTCGTTTGTATATCAAGAGAAGACTGCAGAATCGTTTAGCCGAAAACTTGTACGACAAAATAAACATGATTGCGCTATCTGTCTATATTTCTGAGATGAGGTATTATGTATCTTATTTACATTATTCGGACTATTGTCTTCATCTTTGTCGCCAAATTTATTACAACGTTTCAACCCTTCAGTATCTGTCTGTATTTCTGAGATGAGGTATTATGTATACTATTTACATTATTGTCCTCATCTTCGTCGCCATATTTATTACAACGTTTCGGCCCTTCAGTATCTGTCTATATTTCTGAGATGTGGTATTATGTACACTATTTACATTATTTGGACTATTGTCCTTATCTTTGTCGCCATATTTATTACAACGTTTCGGGCCTTTTGGTATCTGTCTATATTTCTGAGATGAGGTATTATGTACACTATTTACATTATTGTCTTCATCTTTGTCGACATATTTATTACAACGTTTCGGCCCTTCAGTATCTATCTATATTTCTGAGATGAGGTATTATGTACACTATTTACATTATTTGGACTATTGTCCTCATCTTTGTCGCCATATTTATTATTATGCTAGGCCACAAAGATCTCCTGAGCCGACCAAGCAAAGAAATGAATACAATATGTTGACCAGTAATAAGGAGTGCCAGATAAAAGCGATAATAACAATAAAAATTGCAATCTGAGCTCTGGTAAGGATATGTTGATAATAGCAAAAATTGCAATATGAGTACTGATAAAAAATGATGCTGAAGACATTAGGTTTATAATACCCAGAAATTCATACACAGATGTACTCAAGGACACATGGCGCAGTGGATAAAGGCGTTAATTAGATCCTGGACCCAAAGAGTGTAAGTTCAATACCCGGTTAAGTGGAGAACTTTCCGAGGGAAATTAACAGGAGATAACTGATAACTGACATCCATTAAACATGGCAAGTGGAACTAGAACAGTCTACCCCAGTGAACGAAATAAAGGGTTAAGTTCGACATTCCAACCACCTGAAGAAGGTCGGAGCGTAATAAATATGCCGACAAAGATGAGAACAATAGTCTGAATAATGTAATGATTGCACTAAATTGAAGGAATCTTTGAATGATAATAGTAATAATGGTGAAAATAACCGTTTTCATTCAGGAAACATTCGACATTACTTAGTGTTACTGTCGGTTGAATTTTATCGAAATTATTTTTTAACAATTTTTCAGTAAATTAAACTTCTCAAATCTAAAATTATAGCCCTTTCGAATAGTGATAGGACATTCCTTCTAATCTTTACGTTTTGATACAATTTGGAGACATCATGATATTCTCTTCTAGTTAAATGTTTCTCTTGATATTACTGCTAGAAGAGTTCAAGTGAAGAGCTTATTTTCTTATTTGGCAATGCTCTTTAATGATTTGGTAGCGCCAGTATATAGATAATGAATTCTCTGAATATTATTGGCAAGTAGATCAGTCGAAACACTGTGTTTAGTACAAAGTGACGTCAAAAGTGACTGAACAATTCTTTGTTTTACAACACTTTTTAAAATAGATTTACATATTACTGTTTTAAATATCCGGGCAATTTTCACATTGTTGTTACCAAATGATTTTCTATAAAAGATTTAAAAAATATTTTCGACAAGAAAAAATATTAAAACTTATTTCAAATTCAGAGATAATTCCAAGATGTTTTTGCACTTTTTTTTTTTTACCTCGAATATCAAAGTTTCACTTCGTCGCAAAGTTGATAAAAGATGATAAATGATTATTGGGCAGTAGATCTCTTTAATCATAGGTTCAGAAAAATTAATTTATATATATATATATATATATATATATATATATATATATATATATATAGATAGATAGATAGATAGATAGAGAGAGAGAGAGAGAGAGAGAGAGAGAGAGAGAGAGAGAGAGAGATGTCTTTGTGACATACAGCTAAAAAGAAAGAAATTACATTTAAGGATGCATTAATCGACTCTCATTCCTATCTCAGTCTTCTGATATAAATCCATCTCTAAAGCATTTTGACATACATACATACATACATACACACATTTTATATATATATATATATATATATATTTGTGTATTTAGGCAGCAATCCTTTCATGAACATTTCTACATATAACGTGCAAATCACTCGATGAATGTCATGATCCTTGTTTTTAATAACTATTAGGTTGGTGCAAAAATAATGACGTAATAATGTCGTTTTTGGACGTATTTTTTAACGTCAAAAAAACATAATTACGTCATTAGTTTTGCACCAACCTAATATAAGCTGTATAAGGTCTATTTTCTCTATAAGATTAGCTTTCATTGTTTCGTCTGTGTGTATTATATATATACATTATAATCTGTTTAAGGTCTTTTTTAATCTGCAAGTACTTTCAACTGTACATTCAGTCATCTTCAGGCATGGAAATTATTTTGTTTTTAGTAAAATCCAGGTAGCATCAGAGACGAAAATATTAAATGCGAATCGAAATATGTTTTTTTTTTTTTTTTTTCAATGTATTATTGATAACGGATACAAACTTTTGGAGCGTGCAGTCGCAAAGCTAAGATTGAATTTTGTTTTGAAAATTTAAGAAAATGCGTTTTTTATTAATATGGCAATTTGAGAATTTTTTTGCTGTGGGAGTTTATCAGTCAATATGGCATGAACTAAATTGTTCAAGAGATAGCGTAATGTTTCAGTTGTTATTCCGAATTGCGTATATATATATATATATATATATATATATATATATATAAGTTGGAATCAAATTTCAAATAGCGATCGGCGTACGACCGAATGATAGGGTAAAGAACAATGAATTCTTTATTTACATTGTTCGGACACTGTTGTCCTCATCTTCATTGCCTTATTCTCGATGTTTCGGCTGTTGTACGCTTCGGCCTTCTTCGTGTGATTGCGATTTCGAACTGAACCTTTTATTTCGCCCACCGAGTTAGACTGTTCTATTTCCACGTGCCATACCTCTTCCGGGAGTCTCAGTTATCCGACTTTAACTCAACTCATCATGTTTTTGATCACCACAGCAGTAGCCAGGTCTAAATGAGTAAACCAAGTATTGAACTCCCAACTCTTAGGGTCAAATTACTGGATCCAACCAACGCTTTTATCTACTGGACCCATGTGTCCTTATTTTGGGTCTTATATAATAAATATTTCAGTAACAATTTTTTTTTTTTATCAGAGCTCATATTGCAATTTTTGTTCTTATTCTTGCTTTTCTCTATCTCTCCGTATTACTGGTTCCCATATTGTATTCATTTCTATGTTTGGTCGGCTCAGAAGATTTCTGTGGCCTAGCATATGTGCTGATTCCTTAAGTTTTGGTATTTACCAGTGTGTCTATTATTTCAACCTCATCGCATAGTGGGTGGGGCGGTGATTTCTTTTTTCCCTCCTTTTGTGGTCATGAATATAGCAGTAATGATGAGGACAACAGTCAGAACAAAATAATGTAAATAATGTACATAATACCTCATCTCAGAAATATAGACAGAGCCTGAAGAAGGCCAAAGAGTATAACGACGGAAACATCGTGAATATGGCAACGAAGATGAGGACAACAGTCCGAACAATGTAAATAATGTAAACAATTACAATACCTCATCTAAGAAATATAGACAGAGCCTGAAGAAGGCCGAAGAGTATAACGACGGAAACGTCGTGAATATGGCAACGAAGATGAGGACAACAGTCCGAACAATGTAAATAGAGTAAATAATTACAATACCCCAACTCAGAAATATAGACAAACGTCAATTTTATTATCGATGGAACATGATGGGGTGCATTTGACAGAACAAAAGGGATCTGATTTATCAGTGACTTCTAACAAAAGAAAGGAAGAACACATGACTTGTTTCAGTTGTAGAATCTATTATAATTCTACTTGCTCGTTTCATTAGTTGGCACAACCGTTACGCCCTGCCAACATAAGTAACAGACTATTCAGTTTTAACCGCTTAAAGTTACGGAACTAACATTTCAGACATGCTACTTGTTTTCTGTGATAAAACTGAAAGAAAGAAGGGAAGATGGAGGTATCTAACGTCTGTTTCAGTGAAATGGAAAACGTTGACAATTTCACATCTTTTCCTTTGGACACCCTTATTTATAAATAAATTTATCAATAAAAATGCTTGCAACATTCTGCAGAATGTAAATAAAATTGATGTGTTGGCAATTCCTTCGTATTCATACACTGTTCACATATCCGATTATTTCAAATTGTAAAAAATTCGATAACTTACTTGTTAAACAAGAAGTAATGGATTTATTTAAACAAAATAAATTTAAAAAAAATAACTCCCAGAAAAACATATCTATTCAATGAAGATATTCCCTGCAGGTTAATATTTCACCTTGATAGCAACTTAAGAATTAAGAGAGAGAGAGAGAGAGAGAGAGAGAGAGAGAGAGAGAGAGAGAGAGAGAAAGATTTTAATATGCAAGTCTCAGACAAATTTAAACATGGACGCGCTTAACATAAATGCACTTAAATACGATTTATTAATTAAAATAAATATTTAATCACTACTATTTACTATTTACTGTCTGTCTTATTAAAATATTTATTTTAAATTATTAGCGCTCCTTATTTTTTTCTTATGATTATTTCTTCTGTTATCAAAATTTTATTCACCAATTCTCTCCTCCATCGGCCACCTGTTACGTGTTAACAGACGAATCATGAAAGTGAAAGATTAAAAGTGACTAGTTCGTTCGAGCGGACATTCAAATCAATATGCAAAAATAAATAAATGCAAAAAAAAAAAATGGTCTGTGTGTAAATTCGTCAAAGGACGACAAGAATATATTTTAACGACGGTGGAAAACGACAGTCACGGCGCGCCAATTTATGGCAATTCATAATATCGTTGAAGATGCACCAGAAATGATAATAATAAAAAAAAGATAGAAAAAGTTCAGAGGTAAATGGCATCAATAACTTTTCACTTTGACAAGATGTGAAAAAAAAAAACAAAAAAAAAAAAAACGATCAAGTCAGGACTCATAGCAAATTAGTATCCATCAAAAAATTAAAAAAAAAACAAATAAAAAATAAACAAATTTTACTCCTGCCTCAAAAACAAATCTAGTGTCGCTGACAAAACTAACCTGGGTGTTCGTCTCGAAAAGCACCTCCATGGTTGTGAACTGGGCAGAAATTGGCTGGTTAACAAAAACAAAACTGCTCTCTATTAATCACCAAAGATCCTTCCCTGCCCCCCCCCATTAGAATGTCTGACGCTCAACTTCTCGAGACACACCTCTTTGCGGCTGCTCGGTCTCACATTGACTGCTGACCTGAAAGGGAACAAGTCAGTTGCTTCGTCCACCGCAAGGAAAGTTGGCTCCCTGTGCCGCCCCAGGAAATTTTTCTCCCCGGAATCGATCCTTCAAATCTACAAATCAACCATTCACCCTTGCATGGAGTATTTCTGCCATATATGGTCTGAAGCCCCTTCTGTTTGTCTCAAGGACCTTGATAAAATCCAGTGACGGATATGCAATGTAATTGGCCCTGATCTGGCATCTCGTTTGTAGTCGCTCTCTCACAGGCGTGCCATCGCCTCCCTCTGTCTTTTTACAAATACTTTCATGGTAATTGCTCCGATGAGCTGCTTTCACTGGTTCCCAGACTTCATGAATTCAAGCGCCCGACGAGGCTCACACTCTTTCACTATCAAAACTGTTAAATGTAGCCATCTCTTCTATTTCAATAGCTTTATGTCTCGCACTTCTCGCCTGTGGAACTCCCTCCCCTTTTCCTGTTTCCCTGATAGTTATAATCTTCAACTATTCAAATGTCATGTAAATCGACGTCTCCAGATGCCCTGATATATCCCCTATCCTTCTCTTCATCCTTTCCTTTATCACTCCTATCTGCTCTCGTTCCAAATCCTCTGTAATCCCTTGTGTGCTAGTGGCTTCTCGACTTGTTTGGTGTGAAATGCTTAGAAATTTTTTTTTAAATCCGTGGTACTTGACTCGAATGTAAAAAAGAAACTTAAAATTTGTAAGATTTGAATTCCCTTGCAACGTTCAATCTGAGTGATACTGAAAAAAAACAAAACAAAAAAAGAAAAAAACAAAACAAAAAGAAAAGAACAAACGGACATAAGCTGAAGCAGAAAGTAAAAATCCGATAAAAACAGTCTTAGAAAATCCTAGCAATTCTTCTATTTTAAAGACTTCCCCCTACATAGAGTAAAGTAGAGTTTCAGCTATTGGATGAAAACCGTCTAAAATATATTAAGCCTAATTTAAGATGAAACAAAAAGTAATAATAGAAACAAAATATGTTTTCTTATTGTCTCCTACACCGGTAGCCACCCAACGCAATCCATTCTGTTCTGTTATTTACCCAAATCTGGGGTGGGGGAGATAAGATGAAAATTCATACCTTATCCAAGGGTACTAATAGATCCGACTGGAATTCGAACTCGGCTCTTCGATTCCTTTGAGCCAATATCTATTATACTCCACCGTGCAAGAGACCATGATCAGTTAAATCAAAGGTGTCGTCTATACAAATCTATGTGACACTATTTGGCTTGTTAAAAAAGAAAGAAGGAAAAAAAAGAAAGGCGAGAATTAAATTTAGGTGATAAGAAGCCATCACGAAAAGGACACTAAGCAGTGTTATTTTTCTGACAAGGAAAAGTGGTAAGATTTTTTTAATTTCCATTGTCGAGAAAGTAAAACACAGAATTAATCTGATTTATGTTACGGGGCGAGTGGAAATTCTAGGTTGGTCAAATAACCTCAGAGACAGAATTCTAAATAGATAACAATTAACTGGGTCGCAAAAAAACGAAAATGTCCATTTGGACCACACAGAGTTACAAAAACAAAGGACCAAACCATTAGTTATCTACGGGAAGGTCGTTTGGAAAAGGCATCTGTTTGGTGTCGAAACTGGCTATGGTGGCGAAATTATTTTATCGGGAATAGATAACGCCAGAATGCAAAATGTCCAATTGACCACCCACTTGATAATTGGCGAAAATCTCGTTGACGAATTCCATATGAAATTCGGCTGTGATAGCGAAACTGTTTTATCGGATCAGTAGTTGGCGCCAGGAGTGCAGGTACGTCTGGGTGGCCACCCGCTTGGTGCTGGCGAGAAGCTAATTGACAAATTCCAGGTAATTCGGTTAAAATAAAGAGTCTAGGGTGTGAGGTCTCCTCAAAGAGAAGAAAGAAAAGGAAAAGAAAAAAAAAATTTTCTTTGAGCAAGATTTTTTAAACCGAGGCTAGTCTGGCCACACATACGCCCCTGAGCGCCCATTGGCTGAATGGTAGCATGAGCGTTAGGCGGAGGTAATCATGTGAAGTAGGAGGGGAGGCCTGTTGGCACCCATTGAGGGAATAGGTGTGAGACGCCACTGTGAGAGAGAGGGGGAAGCCGTTGACACCCTCTGAGGGTATGGTGAGATACCAATATGAGAACAGAAGAAGGTGGGAGGACGAAAAGACTTCCAAAAATGGAAAATAATAAAATTTTCCTGACCGAAAACAAAGAAGTGAATTGTGGGTTTGGAATTATCAAGGAACCTCAAACCCCGACAAACCCACCCCGGTTTTGGTCGGCGTCCATATAAGCAGAGTCGCAGAGAGTGAAAAGCAGTTAAGTTCAGTTCAGTTCGAGTTCCAGTTGGAGTTGGCAATTGGCAGAGACAGTTACAGAGTTAATAGCTTCGCAGATAGTTGACCGAAAGATTCACGCAATCATGACCTCAACTTCTAGCCAAGAAAAATTTATTTTTGAAGAACGACTTAGACTCATACCACCGAAACAAGTTTTACGAATATCGCCTGAAGATACACCAAGAACCAGTTTCTTAAAGAACAAACAACTTAAGATGTTAAGACCCGCCTAACAAACACAAATTATCACGAATCCATATAGTGGGTTGGGAAGAAGACTCAGTCCTGTATTCAGCAACCATATATAAAATATTGTTATCCTTTTTTAACACATTTGAACTTTTCGAGTTATTATTTTCTTTTCTTTTACATATACTTGTGCGATATCACCCTTGTTCGAACTCGACTTGCATTACGGCCCGGCGACTGATTGATTTCGTCTGCCTAAGATCAAATCACAACGTGAGTAGGTTAGACTGGAAATCAAAGCAGTTACTTTGGTAACCAGACGTTGGAGGCGAGCTGGGAACGACGAGGCTGATACCGAATCTAACCAGATTCCCATCCGAATCACCAAAAGGTTAGAACGTCACATTTGGTGCCGCGACCAATACCAAGCCAGTTGGTCGTCACAGGACAGGATAGCACGACGGACGCAGCCAGGCAGACGTCACATTTGGCGCAGCGACACCCGGGGGGGGGACGTCACACTATGCGAAGTGAATCCCATTATCCACAGAAATTATAAGCGAAGCAGCTACAGACCAAAAGACTCGGCAACAACTGAAACTACATTCCAACTAAGTCAAAAGTGAAAAGGATTGAACTTTCTCTTCTCCTGTAAATAATGTGAATAATGATATTCATTAAAATAAAATTATCATTTACCCATGAAAATTTCACGGTTTACGAATTTGAATGTTTTGATAAATCATAGTTCATCTTAAGTTAATTATTGAATAAAGAATATAAGCTCTTTGCAAGTGCCATGGCTATAGAGTACTCGTATAAATTCCCCTATTACATATTTGAGATTAACAATTTTAACAAAATATTGCAATAAATAAATATGCAGATAATAATAATAATGCTGCCCAGACATCGTGATGAAAGACCAAAAAAAAAGAATGTGCTTTCTTATTGATATGGCAGTACTTGCAGAATGTATCTTTAAAGATCTTCAAAAAAAAACTATCAAAATACAAGGATTTTCTTAAAATCTAAAAATGTGGCATCAATAATTACAGTTGTAGTTCTCAAATTGATTGGAAAAGTTTCTCATAGACTCATTTAAGGGATTCCTGATAGCCCGTGCCTTAAAGAAATACAAAAGATTTTACTCATCTTAGGTCTTTCTTTTACAAAAAAGAAAATGATCAGTGAAAAATGTCATGAAGCCATTTTTAGTGAGTGACTTTAGGACTCTTTTTGTAACCTGGAAAAAAATTTGTATACAACAGAAATCAAAAGAAATAATAATATTAATAAAACAACCTTAGTTTTTCATTTATCCAACATATAACAATCGTAAATATGAATGCATGCGGATAATGATGATGATATAATAATAATAATAATAATAATAATAATGTTCAGACATCGTAATCAAAGATTACAAAAACAGAATGTGCTTTCTTATTGACATGGAAGTCCCTGCAGATTGTAATGTATTTTTGAAGATCTTCAAAAAAAAAAAAAAACTATCAAAATACAAGCATCTTGAAATGGAAATCTCAAATTGTGGCAGATGAGGACATCAATAATTCCAGTTGTAGTTGGAGCCCTCAGATTGATTGGAAAAGATTCCGATAGACTCACTGAGGGGATCCCTGGTATCCCATGCCTATAAGAAATGCAAAATATTGTACTCACAAATACAGCTCACACATTGCGAAGAGCTTTATCGATGTAAAATGCATGTGATCTTAGGTTTTCTTTTCTTTTAAATGATCAGTGGAAAATATCATGATGCCATTTCTAACTTTAGGTCTCTGGTTGGGACCCGGAGGAAAACGTGTATAGAACAGAAATCAAAGGTAATAATAATAATAATAATAATAATAATAATAAGAAGAAGAAGAAGAAGAAGAACAACAACAACAACAACAACAAGATGCAAGAATAATGGCGCGCTACCTGTACCGGCCCAGTAAGTATCTGACTCCTCATACTGTCCTCCATCTTTACAAGAGGCCAAAAATAGAGAATTTTTGTCATATTTAGGCGGGGATCTGCCCAGTCTTCACTTTCCAATCTCGATAGAGTTCAAAAGCGTCTCTGAGTCCTTGTGGGTGACAAATTATTTTCCACCCTTGAACCTCTCTCTCTCTCTCAGTTGGGATGGGGCGGGTCTCTCACTGCTCTATCGCTACTACCATGGAAAGTTCTTGGACGAACTACATTTCTTTGTTCAGAAAGTTCGACCCTTCATATTTTTTTATGAAAAAAAACGCAATTTTCAAAAAATTTCAACCTTAGCGTTGTGACTGCCCGCTCCAAAAGTTTGTATCCGTTAACAATAACACATTTAAAAAAACATATTTCGATTCACATTTAATTTTTTCGTCTCGGATGCTACCTGAATTTTACTAAAAACAAAATAATTTCTATGCCTGAGGATAACTGAATATACAGTCAAAAGTATTTGCGTATTAAAAAAGACCTTATACAGCTAATTATTAAAAACAAGGATCATAACATTCATCGAATGATTTATAGGTTAATGCAACTTTAAAATTTTGTTAGCGAAGGGATATCGCCATTTTATATTATTAACTTTAGTAATCTACTTTTTGTGAATGATTCATTGTAATATAAATTGAACTGCACCACACAGACGAAAAAATGAAAGCTAATCTTACAGAGATTGATCATAGATCAGAATGTGCTTTTTTATTGACATGGCAGTCCCTACAAACTGTAATGTATTTCGGAAGATCTTAAAAAACTTATCAAAATACAAAGATCTTGAAGTGGAAATCTAATGCCATATGAAAACGTCATTTCTATTTTTTAAGACTTTTCGTTTTATATGCTTACACATTTTAATTGCACAATAATTTTATCTATGCATACGCGTAAAAATTTTAATAATGAAAAAATCTAACGCCTGTAGACAATCATAAATTTAAGAAAAATGATACTGGAATATCAGCAAGCCTGATCTGTTAAGAAGCAGTCTGTTATGGTTTCACGTTGAAACTTGTCGGCAACTCGTAAAAAAAACACGTAGACGAAAACCATCATATTTTTTTTTTTAATATTTCTATTAATTTCCTATCCTGTCCTTGGTATGACGATAAACTACATCCTCGTCCTGGGTAAGACGATAAACTACGTCCAACAGCAAGACCTTGTCGATGGCGAGATGACTGAAGTTGAGATGCTATGTCAGGATCGATTCATTTACAAAAATCAAAAATCTAGAGACATACAGGGTGTCCAAAACATTTGACATCATTCCGCAGACCAATAATATTGGCAATGACCTCAAATTTTCACAGAATGTACAGAAATAGATCAAGATTTTATATTTAATGGACGAGGACAGTACGTGATTTTCTCAATGAGAATCTGCCAGAGAGATGGATCGGGCCTGGGAAGATGAAGACAGTTTTCCGATGAAATGGCCGCTGTGGACATCGTTTAATTTCATTTTATGGGGATTTGTGAAATGACTGGGCTGTGACACCCTCTTCCTGCTAGCATTGATGAATTCAAGCAGAGAATCACTTTCGCACTGAATAATGTTACTGGAGACATGCTACAGCGTGTCTGGCAAGAGCTTAACTATCGACTTGACGTGTGCCGTGTCACAGGCGATGCACATATTAAACACTTATGAAATTGGTCTCATAATATACATATGATGTTCAACACCAAAGCTGTTCATTTTCATTGAGCTAGACTTGAGACACACACACACACACACACACACAAACACACACACACACATACATATATATATATAATTAGTGTAGCACAATATTCTCATTCCAATTTTCTCAAATTGTCATTGTTTTTATTTGACTTCTTTTTCTTAATTAAATTTGACTCCTTTTTTAAAGATGAGCACAATAATCCGAATAATGTAAATAGTGTACATAATAACTCATCTAAGAAATATAGACAGATACTGAAAGGCTGAAACGTAATAAATATGACGGCAAAGATGAGGACAATAGTCCGAATAATGTAAATAGTGTACATAATACCTCATCTCAGAAATATAGACAGATACTGAAAGGCTGAAACGTTGTGATAAATATGGCCACAAAGATGAGGAAGATTGTCCGAATAATGTAAATAATGTACATAATACCTCATCTCAGAAATATAGACAGATACTGAAATGCCGAAACGTTGTGATAAATATGGCAACAATAGACCGAATAATGTAAATAGTGTACATAATACCTCATCTCAGAAATATAGACAGATACTGAAAGTCCGTAACTTTCTAATAAATATGACGGCAAAGATGAGGACAATAGTCCGAATAATGTAAATAGTGTACATAATACCTCATCTCAGAAATATAGACAAATTCTTTCCTAATAAGGAATGTTATAATAAAATGTGTCTAATTCCTCTGCATGGATCTGTTTTAAGATTAAAACCTGATATCGAATTACTATGAAAATCGAAAGGAAGTCGATCTTGTTGAAAATAATTCTTACTTCATATAATTTTTAGTTCATGTATTTTATCTGATATTAGGCAACCAGTTGCTGTAAGCTTGGATGTGCAGGTGGTGCAATGAATAATGGCTCAGAATTGTTAATCAGAGAGCCGAGATCGAATTACAGTTGAGTATGTTTTATTGATTTACATGCAAATACCCAAATAGGAAAGGTATGAATGCACCTTGTCTCCCCCAAGCTATGTGCTAATTGGGAAGACTTGTATCAGTAAATCATTATTTAAAAAATAAAAAAATTCTTACAATCTAAAAAGTATTTTCTGATTTTAAATGACCAGCAAATGATTAAGCTGTGAAAACAAATCAATCATGATATTAGGCAGGTGTTCCCATTGCATGATTTCTGTTTATGGGGATATGTGAAGGGACTGGTCTATGTACCCACCCCTCCTCCTGCTAACAATGATGAAGGCAAGCAGAGAATCACTTGCACTGGATAATGTTACCAAAGACATGCTACATGTTTAACTACTGACTTGACGTGTACCGTGTCACAGGCAGTGCACATATTGAACACCTAGGAAATCGGTCCCATAATAAACTTATGATGTTCAACATTGAAACTGTTCAGTTTCATTGAGCTGAACTTAGTAGTTTTCAAGATAATTGATTTTAAAATGATGTCAAACTTTTTAGGGCACCCTGTATAATAAATAGGAGCCTCAGACCATATATGTTAGCAATATTCAATACACAGACTAATGATAGATTTACCTATGTGCTAGATGAATCCATACGAAAAGAATTGTCTGGCGTGACACAGTGAACCAACTTTCCTAGCAATTGATTCAATATAAACACTCCTCTTTATGTCAGTAGAAAATCCGAATCTCAGAAGGAGTAAAGTATTGCTCCCCTGGAGTTTAGCATTAGTCATGCTGACTACAGGTAGAAAAGGTTCTCTGTAGTGATTAAATGAAAGCAATTTTAATTTGGAGATTAAAATTTACAAGTCATTCGTTGTCCCAGTTAACAACTGATTGGAGTTTATTTTCGAAAGTAGTTGCTACTTTGAATTGGTGGCTATTTTGGATTGTAAATATATGCAAGATTGCCGCTTGCATGAAACATAAGAGTTGTATCAAATGGCGGAGAAAAACTTATATTTATTATTAATATTATAAGCTCTCGCTCTGTTATTTTACATTGAGCACTTTCATTGCCATCAGCACTCATCGTGTAATATTTCATATTTATATTCATATGCTGATATATACATCTGAGAAAAACTTTATTTGAATAATTGTGATTTCTAAGTTACCAAAACTCTGCTATATTCCAGTAACTTTGCACGCACAGAGATATAATTTCAACACAAGGAAAGATTTATCGAACGTTTCCTTTCTGGCAGAAAGAATTTCTCATATAACTTTAACCTTCCTAGCCCACGAAAAAAAATCGAATAAGAAATTATATTTTTCAAGGGAATCTGCCATTTTTAACGGCATGTAACAATCCGAATAAACCCCTCGAGTAAAAAAAAAGAAAACCTCAAAAATAAAACAAACAGACGATAAAAAGTCAAAAGCTTTTCAGTGGATCCGAAATTTTCTACATTCTTATCAAGCTGTCAACTGCATTAAACGCAAGTGCAAATTACAGTGTGTGTGTCGGGGGTGCGTCACCGAAATTCTTTGACCTTGTGAGTCAGAAGTTGCTTTTTAGTTTTACTATGCGGACCCATGAGTATATATACTTACATATAAATTTAGCCTAATTTTCTTTGGAGGAACGTTTCGCAAAGATGTTACTGCTTATGTTCTAGCAAGTCAACTTAGAGATAAGTCTGTTTAAAGTATCATTGACCTTTCAAGAAGCGTGTCCATTTAAAAAAAATAGCAAATAAAAATAAAACATGCTCACAGGAAAGATGTACTTGATAAGATAACGCAAAGAGTTTTTTTTAAATTCGCTATTTGATCACATCTGTCGCAGATATTTTACTTTTTAGCATGTTTTACTAAAGACAACCCGACACGGTACCCAAGAGCCACTCAAGGTAGATGATTACTGAATGAAACGTGTGGTATGAATGAAAGAATTATAGACAATTATTGACCCTAGAGATTAAGATTGTTGTTTTCAGGAAAGCATACACACGGGAACCTTTTCCATATAGTATCGGTGTTGGGGAAGAAGCTACCAGAGTGGAACGCCTTTCATATCAAATGAATATGCGTCGAATGAGGGGGGGGTTATCCACGTGAACGTGACACGGCAGGTCTTGGCTGTAAATCTCTGAGCTGGAGACACGGAAGAATGTAGCTCGTCTGGATATTTGCCATAGATACAGTGAGAGTTTTGTTTCTTTTTTCTAAAAGTCTTGCTAATTTTGATAGCTTATATTTATCTATATCTAAAATTAAGCAGCGTCTAACTTGGCCAGTGCTTAGATTAGGACCTATCGGAACACCAGGCACAGTAAGCAATGCTAGGGTAAAACCCGACAAAATTTCAAACGTTTGAACTGTGGGAGGTGGTACAAAGATAGTGATGTGTCCAGTGAGTGACTGCTGTTTCGGATAACGACTTACATCTAATTGAGGGAGACGCGTCACTATTCAATGGCAATGAGATACCGTCTCTAAAATGTGACACTGAAAACCTTTGTAAGAGTTGCGACAACTAATTGCACCAATTGCATTTGGATTACAATTTGAAAAATATTATGACTACTAAATTTAACATATCTTATCTTTCAGCATAAAGTTTATTCCAGGACAACTCAAAGAGAAGGGTAGGGGGTATCTATAGAATTTGAATATTTTAAAGCTAAACAGGATAAATCTCATTAAAAAAAAAAAGATAAAGATGTCTTCTGTTCACCATGTTGGCATCCGTGGAAACGGAAAAGCTGATATGGCTGCAACGGAATCTCTAAAAGTGAACATTTCAAATTTGAAACTCTATACAAAGTTCAAAACATCTATAAACTGATGCATTCTAAACAAGAGTTATGGAACGACTACACTACAAACTTTGCATAAATAAACCGATTCTCGAAGAATGGCATCATAGTCTCAGATTTTCTTGAAAGGAAGAGGTCGTCCTATCAAGATTCAAAAATAGGATACCCCTATATCAGTGACACATTTCTCCTAAAAAATGAACATCCTCCTGAATGCACAACATGTCAGGAAAAATAGCGTAAAACATATTCTAATCGTTTGCAATGACATTGTAATAACTAGTCTAGTACATTTTCAAGAAGATAAAAGTGGAGACAATCTTAGCCAACCTGAAGGTTGGTCTATGCCACAAATCATAGCATTAAATAACCCCATTTTAGAGGCATAAATGGAGAGTGATGGAATCAATAAGCCAAATGATTGTTTACAAGATATATAATAAAAAAAAATCTTTTCGGTATTAAGTAACCGATAGAGTTGACATGCCGTTAAAATATAACAATCATTCAACCAACCAATCAATTACAACAAATTCTAAATGGGTAAAGTGTAAATGTAAGTTTTCACATGACCAGAAAGAAAACAAAACTAATTTTAACGTGTAACGTTGCGAAAAAAATGATTATAAAATAGAGGATGAAGAACTGGAAGAAACCCAGGAATACATTTCATTAAGAAAGGTTTTGAAAGGGCTGCAAGACAAGGATGTGTCTTCTCATTAGATTTATTCAACCTTTACACAAGGGGTTCCTGAAAGAAGTAGAAGTCCTACCAGGAGTTTTTATTGGCGGACACAATTCTAACATAAAATATGAGAGCAGACACAGAAGGGGGAACGGAAGGACCTCCGAGAGAATGTAGTAAAGGAAAGAGAGAATAAAGGCTAAGCATCAATTGTAAGACAGAATTCATGGTTGTCAGCATGAGAAACAGACCCGTTGCGAATTACGAATTGAAAACATCAAAATCAAGCACTTTTGAAAATTTAAATAACTGGGAATGTTTTTAATAGAGCATAGGCAGAGCATTATAATGGTTTAGAGAAAGAAGCCTTTCAAAAGCTAAGCAAAGTATTAATATCCAGGAAAATTCTTTAACAAAGAAAGAAAAGAATGCTGAACTGTTATGTAATATCATCTTTTTTTTTCTCTGTCAATGAATACTGGACAATGTCTTCAAAGATAAAGAAAAGACTTGATGCTGTTCCACAGAAGGATGCTGAGAATAACGTGAACTCAAGGTGTGAGGAACGAGGAGATTGTAAGGAAAATAGAAACCAAAATGCACTTTGAAGATTCTCGGATACATAATGAGGAAAGAGGGCTTGGAAAATTTGGCACTCACAGGACAGATTGAAAGCACGAGAGGAAAGAGCTGGTAACCTACCTAACGCAAACATAGATGCATGTCCGTACACCCGATGAGGTACGCAGACACACACATACGCGCGTGCGCGCGCGCTCTCGCTCGCTCACCGGAGCTCACACAAACATAAACATATATGACTTGTATGGGACTTGGCATATATATGTATATATGTGCCTTTGTGTACATGCGTACGCATTTGATTGCCGTATTCAATACATTGAATAAATTGAACAAGGAAAGAAAAAAGAAAACAAAAAATGACCTAAAGGCGAACACCTACCTGCTCAGTAAAGAAAAGTGCTCAACAGCTAGATTACCTAGACGGAGCAAAAAACGTTTCACAATGTTAAATTCTATCACAGGACAGCCTGAATCGTGACTTGAGTTTCACGTTTTCGCGATCTTCAGTTGACTATTACGGAAATGAAAGAAAAGGGTTTAGCTTTATATATTCATGACCGTAACATACCTAGATTAAAGCATCACGGGAAAAAATTTAACAATCCCACAGATAACTTCTCCCCTACGGGGCAGAAAGAAAATAAGCAAACAAAAGATCCCTGTGGGTGAGCCTAGCTAGTCATGGCGACTGTACTATTAAGGGTGGGGGTCAGTAGAAAAAAATAACACATAAACTAATTAGGTAGAGCACCTCGAAGGAGTATAAAGGTTAGCAAGCGTGTCTCGCTCGGACAATTACCCCAGAGTAGTGAGTTCGATCCTCACTGGATACCTCTTACTTTCGGCCTTATGCTATATCTAAGCTTATAAAATCACCATAAACTAGTCAGTTGGCAGGTGACACAATAGGTATTTTATATGATGATAATTAACTGTGATTTTTTTTGTTTAGCATTCTGTTATCGCTGCTCCATTTTAGTATTGAAAACTTTTCCTCAAGGCAAAGCCTACACATACCCCTAGCAATTTTACACGTACTGCTTTTTTTTTATAAACTCTCCAAGTAATTTTAGAGGACTTACCTATTTCTCTTTTAATCTTTCAGAAATACGCTGACAGCATTTTCATATTTACTATGTTTGAAACTCAACTTATGATTATAGCACTTTTTTTCATTTATTTTCAGTAACCCCCTATATATATCATATATATATATATATATATATATATATATATATATATATATATATATATATACAATAGTGGCCTGACGATCGCGTCAAGTATGAAACAGTCGCCTCAAAGTGTTGACTTCAATGTTCACTTTTATATTTACATACGCTCTATCTCTGATATTGAGCACTTTATCCCATAAATATAGCACACCTTAAGACTATATTTCTTCATATATATATATTCATATATATATATATATATATATATATATATATAGAGAGAGAGAGAGAGAGAGAGAGAATTAAACATTAAAATAGATAAAGTCTGTGTTCGTCTTGCAACGGTTTTTTTTATAGCTTTAACAGTTAAATTTCTAATTCTGACACGAACTCAATTCACGCTGAGGTTGATGACACAATTGACGATGTTGTCTTTTGCCGAAATATGCTATTCCCCATATGAGGTGATTTGGGGTTTTATTTGTTATTAATTATTCGCTCTGTAATAATAAATAATAATAAATACATTGACTTCTTTTTGTGGATCAGTTTTAATATTTTATATTACTAGGATCCACTTGGATTATATACAAACAATTTGATACCTTTTACTATATATATATATATATATATATATATATATATATATATATATATATATATATATATATAGTAAAAATATATATTGTCCTGCTTGACTTTTATTACTTATTTCTACTTGTGTTTTCGACAAATGAACTATATTTTTAGCTATATAAATAAACTCAAATTTGCTTCAATATTCACTGTGTAGTCGGGTTCTTCTCTCCAGAGCTTGATTTGTTTTTTTAACCAAATGAAGCGTCATTGCCAAAATAGACAAGTGAGATTGCCTGAAATAGTTATCCAGATGCTTATTGTAAAAGTCATTGACGTTTCCACAACAGTAGCATTCTACGGCAAACTGTACCCAAGAGTAACACTGAAGCCGTATGTAGCGATTGTCTGGTCCAAAGAAAATTTCACATGGGCTCAGAAACCCATCTTTTTCCGGGGGACTTCAGAAATCCGACCAATGAAAACCCCGCCTTCACAAAGACTGACAGGCGAGCTGAGAAGAAGATGGAAATAAATTCGCGAACCTATGTGAAACCGATGAAAACCACAGAAATTAGCCGTTGAGACAAGAAGAAAGAAAATAAATTCGCAAGCCTATGCGAAATTTCTTTGATATAAAATGATTTAATAAGAGAAGATTGTCTGATGTCATGTGAAAGGTTTCTTTCTTGATCACCGCGTCTAGCGTTGAAGTTTTCGCCAGTGTCAAAATATTCGCCAATTATTTTATCGGCTTTTAACCAAGCACGCTGTACTTCAAAGAACTTTCTTTCAACGATCTGAGAAAGCTAAGTATTTCAAACTATCTACCTTCGTCTACTCAACCGTATATTCCTTCTGTGAGTAACTTAGCAATGTTTTAAACATTTTGAATATTATTATATCATTTAATCTGTTGTATGAACATTTCCTCTTCATGACAATTCCTTAAAACTACGGACTTTAAAAAATTTTGTTTTATTTTCAAGAGACGAGCTGAAACGACTTCAAGCTTATGAATTCATAAATAAATACCTTATCTTGTTTTTATAAAGATACCCAAGTGTCTCTACGTCATTATCTGTCTTCATTAACCTTTTTAGCGTGGTATATCAACTGTTCATTTTAACTTCCCTAAACACCACGCCAGAATACCTCTAAGGTTCTGTACGTCGTTCTCTTTCGTAAAAAAAACTTTGAGCAAAGTAGTTTAACACTGATGTAATGGAATGACCTGTCAGCCCCATGAGTGAATACACTATAGGTAGTAAATACCTAAGAGCATCTGTAAGTCAACAGACTACAGAGTCTAGTCGAAATCTTTTTCGGTTAGACGGTCGAACTCTCTGCCTCTGACTCTGCAGAGTCTCGTTTGGGGCGGTTGACCAACCGATTACATTATGCGGGTTCTACGAGCATTTTTTGGCCGAGCCTACGGGCTCGGAGAACCCACGTTAAACCCGGCCTTGTGCCACATGCAACCCTCGTGGTGTGGTGGCTAAATACAGTTGAACTGAAATCTTTTCAGCTGGCTGGTCGAACTCTCTGCCTCTGAGCATAGGAGAACCGGGACGAGTCTCTGCCGAGGGGCAGAGTCTCGTTCGGGGAGGTTGACCAATCCGATTCCGTTTATGCGGGTTCTACGGGGATTTTTTGGCCGAGCCTACGCGCTCAGAAGACCCACAAAAAACTCGGCCTTGTGCCACATCTACCCTCGTGGGGCGTCGGGGCTAGTAAATACTGATTAGCTGAACTCTCTGCCTTCATGCATAGATGAACCCAAACGTGGCTATACCGAATGGTAGAGTCTCGTCTATTGTGGTAGACAGCTACCCGACCTCGTTTTTTACTGGGTCAGCGGTAAATTTTTGCCCGAGCATGGGCTCGGATACCCCACGTTAAATCCAGCCTTGTGCTACATCTGACCGCGTGGGGAGGTTAGTAAATACACTAGCTGGAATCTTTTCCAGTTGTGCTGGTCGAAGTTTTTGCCCTCGGACAGAGAGGAACCCGGACGAAGCTATGCTAAAGGGCAGAGTCTCGTTTGGGGAGGTAGACAGATCCGATCCGGTTTATGCGGGGTCTACGGGTATTTTTGGGTCGTGCCTACGGGCTCAAGAACCCTACATTTAATTCGGCCTTGTGCCATATCAGTCTGCGTGGGGGCAGTTGCTAGCTGGGATCTGTTACTCAGTTATTAGCTGTTGTCGAACACTCTGCCTTCGGGCAGAGAGGAACCCGAACGAGGCTATGCCGAAGGGCAGAGTCTCCTCCGGGGAGGTAGACAGATCCGAACCCATTTATGCGTGTTTTACGTGGAATTTTTGGTCAAGTCTACGGACTCGAATTGACCCCCATTAAATTCGGCCTTGTGTCATATCCTACCCCGTGGGGAGGCTGGTAAATATTGTATAGCTGGGATCTTTTAAATACGACTCAGACTTACGCGAGAACTACCGACCTTCCAATAGTAGCACTCACTACTGGATTGACTTGCGACGACCTTGTGCATAACTGTTACCTTTATTCTTATTGTACTGGGCTTTACAGTACACCTTTACTTATTTAATCCACCTTGTTCGTTGTTCATGCAGAATACAAGGCTTTAATCATGTTGAATCATGACGCTTTGTTAGCATAACTGGCCCATGCTTTTGCCATGAAAGACGAACGATGACGCCTTTGGCGACAGGCTTTCATTTAAAATTATTGTTTGGAAATTTTGAAGTTCAATTGACGGCGAGAGGATAAAACAGATAAAGATATTTATTGTGATAAAATAATCGTTGAAATATTTGTATTAATTAAAATTCTCAGTGTCAAAAAATATCAAAGAAAACTAAACAGACAACAAAATAGCAAAAGGAGAAAAAAACTTGCGTCAAAAAATAAAGAAGTTCGTTGATGATGAAAATAGATAAATTTCATTTTCGACAAAAACAAGATTCATTTCTTTCTTTCTTTCTTTCTTTCTTTCTTTCTTTCTTTCTTTCTTTCCATGGAATTATCTTCTTCTCTCCGTCTTTTTTTTTTTTTTTTCCTTCTTTGTTCTTTTGTTCCTTTCTTTCTATTCAAGTATCTTTCTTTCTTTCTTTCTTTGCATTCAAGTATCTTCTTTCTTTCTTTCTTTCTATGTCCCTTTTTGTACTTTTTCTTTCTATTCAAGTATTCTTTCTTTCTTTCTTTCTTTCTTTCTTTCTATTCCAGTATTCTTTCTTTGCATTCAAGTATCTTCCTCTTTCCTTCGTTTTTGTCTTTAAAATCCTTCTTTGTTATTTTTTTTGTTTCTATTCAAGTATATTCTTCCTTCCTTTTTCTTCTTTCTTTCCTTATATGCAAATATCTTATTTCATTCTTTTTCCTCTTTAAATATTCTTCTTTGTCCTTTCCTTTCCTTCTTTTTACTCAAGAAGTCTTTCTTTCTTTCCATTCAAGTATCTTCTTTCCTAGTTTTTTTAAATTTTTCTCTCGAAATTTATTCTTATTCTCTTTCTTCTTTTCTTTCGATTGCGTTATATTCTTTCTTTCTTTCTTTCTTTGTATTCAATTACCTTCTTTGTTTTTCTTTCTTCTTTCCTTCTTCGTCCTCTTTTCTTTCAACTCAAGTACTCTTTCATTCTTTCCATATACCTATCTTCTTCTTTCCTGTTTTGTTTGATTCTTTTTCCTCTTTAAATATCCGTTTTTGTCCTTTTTCCTTTCTTTAAGTATTTTGTTTGTTTGTTTGTTTGTTTCTTTCTTTCTTTCTTATTGCCGCTAAGTTCATGTCCCAACAAATAATTAAAATCCTTCTGGTCGACATCCTAATCTCCAGTCTGCATTTTACCCATCATGCCTTGGTTTCATGTTCTTTTTCCGACAATTACCCACCGTTACTTTCGAGGTTACTATTTACGAGCTCATACGATTGACCAGACGACATTTCGCAGGCTTTCTCCCCAACTGGTGCTGTAAAACAGAGACATGTTGAATAGAATTGGTTGTTCTGTTAGATATCTCTATCAAATTGAAAGAGGAGTCGGTAGATGTCAGAATGTGCAGTCGTGTGAAAGCGATAGTAGGCGAGCAGAGAGCGTTCAAGGCCAGATGTGTTGGTTTTCGAATGTTAAACCTGAAACACATTGAATGCTGTTACCATTGACCCATTAAAACCAGCATGTCACGTCTACTCGGAAGGAGGAGAGTGGCGTCCGACAGCCTCTCCTCCTTATCAGTTTTGAAATGGCGGGCATTCATGGAGGATAATCACCTTGTTTAGTGTTATCACAGGCCATTTTCAAAGAAATTATATACGCGCAAGAAAGAGACACAGGGTTACATAGGCATTCATATATAAAGATTAAAGAAAAATAAAATAGATTTTGGAAAAAAAAGAAAAAAATGAAAGAAAATATATTAACAAGGGACGTAAATTTACAAAATATTAAAATGGGGAGGTACGGTGGAGAAATGGACAGGGGCTCGGATTGAGAAATCGGAGTGCCGAGTTCGAATTCCAGTCGAATCCATTACATTCACTTAAGTGATAATAACTCCCAGCTATCAGTAAATAGCAGGACAGACTGTGTTCTATAGCCTTGGGTAGCAACCGGTCAAGGAGAAGGAAAATTTCTGAATTCAAAAACGGCCTGGAGAGTGTTGGGAACACTCAGGCTATCTTGTCCAAGAAACACCACTTCTACTGCGACTTTAGTACACATGATGGCACCCCCTACAACCTATGGGTCACGGGATGAAAAGAAATGAAACACAAAGGAAATAAGCAAAGATGAAGAAAGAAATGAAGAAACAAAAATGGAAGCAAAGAACGAAAAAGAAAAGTGGAAGGAAAGAACAAAAAAGAAAAATGGAAGGAAAGAAAAGTATAGAATAGAAAAAAGAAAGAAAGAAAGAAAGAAAGAAAGAAAGAAAAAGAAGGAAAAGAAGTCAAGTGAAAAAAAATGAAAAAGTATAAAGAAACGAAAGAAAGAAAAAAAAGAAAAGAATAGAAACAAAAAGAAAAAGTAATAAATAAATAAATACATAAAGAAAGAAAGAAAGAAACGGAGGAAAGTTAAAAAGAAAGACTGATGAAATGTAAAGAAAGACAAGGAAAAGAAAGAAGCAATTAAGGGAAAAATCAATTAAAAGTAGAGAACGAGGAAAAGAAGGAAGGAAAAAGGACGGAAAAAGAAAAAAAATTAAGAAGAAAGAAAAGAAGGAAAATAATAAAAATGAAAAAAGGAAAAACAATGATAGAAAAAAGAAAGAGGAAGAGAAAGTGAAAAAAAGATAGAAGTATAAATAAATAAATTAAAAAAAACAAGGAAAAAAAGACAAAGTAACAAAAGAAGAAAAGAAAAGAATGGAGGAAAGAAAGACAAAATGGGAAAGTGACCGCGTAAATATAAAG
>CAHIKZ030005175.1:650000-660000 GCA_903632075.3 Acanthosepion pharaonis | reverse complement strand
CCATGATTATTTCTACTCGATAGCCTTTAGAATAATTCAAAATGTAACCTCTACGGATAGTGCGCCATTAGATCAGGATAAATATCGTCCTTGGTAAGACTATCATCCGGCAGTAAGGTCTCTGATCAGGAGGTTTTGTGGGATCAGGTTGAGATCATTGGCAGAGAACATCATTGGAAAATTCGTAAACTTAAGGAATCAACACATATGCTAGGCCACAAAAATCTCCTGAGCCGACCAAGCATAGAAATGAATACAATATGGTAACCAGTAATAAGGAGTGCCAGAGAAAAGCGATAATAACAACGAAAATTGCAATATGAGCTCTGGTAAAAACATAAATGATAACAGCATAAATTGCAATATGTTGCTGAAGACATTAGGTTTATAATACCCAGAAATTCATACACAGATGGTACAGTGGATAAAGGCGTTAGTTAGATCCAGTGACAGGACACACAGAGTGTGAGTTCAATGCCTGGTTAAGGCGGTGGGGAACTTTCACAGGGAAATTAACAGGAGATAACTGATAACTGACATCCATTATACATGACACGTGGAACTAGAGCAGTCTACCCCAGTGAGCAAAGTAAAGGGCTCAGTTCGACATACCAACCACCTGAAGAAGGCCGGAGCGTACAACGGCCGAAGCGTTGTTATAAATATGGCGACAAAGATGAGGACAAGAGTCCGAATAATTTAAATAGTATACTTAATACCCCATCTCAGAAATATAGACAGGTGTAAAAATAGGGACCATCAATACATTTTTGTAAAACAATTATTACCAACAATAGAATATTACCAGCAATACATCTTTGAAAAAAATATTACCAGTAATTCATTTTTGAGGAAAATAAACAGCAATAAAATTGTTGTCGACATTAAATAACCCACTGAGGTTGATATGCCGTGAAACAAATCAAACCAAACCAAACCAAACCAGGATAAATAAATAATCGCGTTACCAACAAACACACATGGCCTGAAGATTGCGTTTGAGCATAAGTATTGAACATAATCTCCACTTTTATATTTTATATATACACACACTATATCCATGATATTGGTCACTTTTATTCATAAATAAAGCATAGGTAAAAATATATATTTTTATCATATATATATATATATATATATATATATATATAGATATAGATATAGATATATAGATATTGATGTATATTTGGGCAACAACCATTATTTTATGCCTCTTTCATTGAAAATGGCTGACAAGGAAGATTTAATTAATCTTTTATTGAGTTTTTGCAGCATTTTAACATTTTTCTCATTTTCAAGGGTTAAAGAATGTAAAAATTGTTCATTGTTGTAATTGTTTCCGAATGCTTTCGGCTAATCTCTAGCCATTATCAAGGATGCATTTTGGAGATAGAGAAATTCTGTGTGTGGCTGGTACAGAGCAATTAGTGAAAAACGGAAAGATTTTAGTGTTATGGGGTCCTCCCCTTTTTCATACAAGTGGACTTGCACTGCTGCCGTTAAATACCCAGAGTCAGTCAGAATACAGAGATTGAGAGAGAGCAGAGATTGTGATTGAGTTGGAGGGAGAGTAATAGTGTGAGGTAACTGCTTGTAGAAGTCAGTTACAAGCACGTAGACTCTAAGGAAGTCCTACTTCGAGACTGTATATATATATATATATATATATATATATATATATATATATATATATATATATACAGGGTGTTTCAAAAGAATACGCCCAAATCATTACGCTGTTTTTTCAGGTCTATAGCATTGTAGTGGACTGAATCAGTGGTTATTTGATAAAGTAGTTATCAAAGTTTGATTGGGTGTCAGTTTCACCGCTGTCGTTAGTATAACTTCCGGTGCAGCTGAATTGTGGGAAGATCAATCAAAATGTCGACTCCTCAGCAGAAGGTGTTTTGCGTGCTTGAGTACAGAGCACCTACATGAAACTGTTGAGCACGAAAGAGATTCCCCTAAAGTAAACGTCTTCTGTGCTATGTCTCAAGACAAGGTCTATGGTCTCTTTTTCTTTGAAGGAAACACCATTACAGGACAAACCTATCTCGAAATGCTCCAAACTGGCTATTCACTTTACTGCAATAGTGTAGTTATCAAAGACTTCATTTTTCAGTATGATGGAGTACTACCCCATTGGCATCTCGGGTTAGAGCTTATCTGAATGAAAACGTGCCTCAGTGATGGATTGGGAGGAGAGGTTCGACCTTGACTCTGTGCTTGGCCTGCCAGATCCCCGAATACTTTTTCTTGTGGGGTATGTTAAAGACCAAGTTTATGTTCCAGCACTTCCAGCAAGTATCGATGACTTGAAAGATCGAATAACAGCTGCAATCAACACGGCGGACCGTGACATGCTGAGGTGCGTTTGGAAGGAATTCTCATATCGGCTTGATGTTGTCCGCGCTGCCGGTGGTGGCCACATTGAGCACTTATAAAACATGAAATGAAACTTGAATGTATATACAACACATTTTTTTATGCTAGAGGTTTGTAATTTTTTTCGTTTTTGACACATCACGTGATGATTTTGGCGTATTCTTTTTGAAACACCCTGTATTATTGCTACTAACCGCGTTCCTGGATTTACTAACGGTATTACCCATTGTATTATTGTGTAAATACATTTGATTTCTTATCTTCAATTTCTGCGTTTGTCCTTCATTGGAGAGCGAATTTCATCACGGAATCCACAACAGTTAGATTGCTGGATAAACTCAATAAAAGATTAATTAAATTCTCTTTCGGCCGTTTTCAATGAAATATATATATATATATATATATATATATATATATATATATATATATATGAGTAGTGAGTAGTTGCTCGGAAAAGGTATGAATCCTTTTCTTCTCCCAGCGTTAGATGACAACCGATCTAGGAGAAGGAAAACTCTGAATTCAAAACCTGCGAAGGGTCGTTTGGGGACCTTGTGTCACGTAGTGCACCCTGTATTTGGCCCTTCAAAAAGTGTGGTTGGTTCTGCACAAAACCTTCACCACTATAATCAAATCATATGTGCTGGTGTCTGGGGTGTCGGTTCCTAGCAACTGAATACGACGGGAGAGTCCACCATATATATATATATATAGAGAGAAAGAGAGAGAGAGAGAGAGAGAGAGAGAGAGACGGAGAGAGATCAGTATTTTAAAAATTATTATTTCTAAATAATTAATGGATTTTATTTTTAATCCGACGTATATTTTTGTGATTACCCGTATTTAAATACTTCTTCATTCTTTAAACAGTGTTTATTTACACTATCGCTCTGCGCATTCGGGAAAATTCAACGAAAAAAATGTACCCTGTCGCAGGATTCGAACCTGCGTCCCTCTCTAAGAGGTTTCCTTGAAATGTCTGACAAGGTACTTTTGTTAAATGTTTATTGCGTGTTTCGTGTGTGTGAACAAGAGATTATATTTAAGAAAGTGGGTTTAGACATTGCTAAAATAATTATTTGTTTTGGGCTCTTTCGATTTATCTATTATTGATTTTGATTATTGAATGTAAATTGTGTGTAGATTGTTGAGAGTAGACAGATTTTTTTTATTTCTGAATAGGGCCATTATATTATGACTATCTTTGTTGTTGATGTTGTTAAAAGTTATTATTTTTTTGTTTTTGATGATAAGTGCTTCTGTTTTGTTTGTACACACGAAAAACAAAACAAAAACATCTTTACCGTCATTTTTAACGATATATATATATATATATATATATATATATATATATATATATATATATATATACAGACAGACTGCTTCGAAGCTCATCAATGTGGCGAGACATCCATTCAGAGACTCTACCCCTAAGCTATCGGCGCCCGACAGAGAATCTTTTAGCATATTATATATGTGCATATAGAGAACAGTGTGTTAAGCAGGAGCTGCTGCTGTTAAAAATTCCCTTTCTCTATAGTGCTCAATCGACGAACGGGTTCTTTGAAAAAGACTGACAAGGTTTGTGTTGTTTGTATTATTGTATGCCTGCAATTGCTCTAATTTCTGAGCTTAATAAGTATAAAAATTGTCCAAAAGTTTCTTGATCCAGAGCGCTTCCGCTTAAACTGTTAGCCCTTGTCAATGATTTTTGTTATGCTATTTTAATAAATGGTTTGTAAGTATGATTAAGTAAGTAAATATTATGGAAGTTGCTGAAAGTAGATATATTTTAATTTTCAAATATGGCCAATTGATTTCGGTCGATTTTTTTAAAAATTGAAATACGTTATTATAAGTTTTTAAAAAATAATAATTGAATCAATAGAAACATATTTTACAGTTGAACATTCGCGTTCTCGATTAGTATGTTGCATAATGGGCATATTGTTACAATTCCATGTGGGTTAAAATGTGTCCGTATGGAGCTATGGCACAGTGTTGTAGAGACAGCCGTCTTGAGAAGCGGTTGTGAGGTATGGTCAACCAAAAATATAATTAAATAATAAAGAAACTTAATATTTTTAAACAAAATATTTACTAAAAGAGGGTTTTCACCCAAATACACACACACACACACACACACACACACATATATATATATATATATATATATGAAGAAATATAGTTTTAAGGTATACTATATTTATGGCATAAAGTGCTCAATATCAGAGATAGAGCATATATATTGAAAAATATGCATACACCTGGGTTCACTCTTACAGTAATATGATTGGCAGGTGTCAGCCATAAATACAGATTGATGTAGAGGTACATGGACTATTGTCTTCGCCTATTGCCTACCACTACGACAAGGACCAGTCCATTACGGTTACCTGCTAGATTGTCCTACCCGGTTACAGCAGTCAACAACAACTTTGCTACTTCGAACAGATATATCCCTTTCCGGGACAAATCATATATAGATATAGATCCTCTCTCTCTCTCTCTCTCTCTCTCTCTCTCTCTCTATCTATCTATCTATCTATCTATCTACATACATACATACATACATACATACATATATATATATATATATATATATATATATATATATATATATATATATGCAGAGATAGATAGAGCGTATGTAAATATAAAAGTGAACACAGAAGTCAAAGTTTAGTATGTCTATTTATATATATATATATATATACAGTGGGGTTGAATAAATGATAGTACAGCAAACAAATGCTTGTTATTATCACTTATAGCCAATTAAAAACCTCGAATAACAATGTTATATATGTATTTTGAGGCATAGAATCAGAATCTGCAATTTAAAATTAGAAATTCATTGATAAGTGTTAGTTATGCCAATTTTTATATTTCGAATAGTAGAAAAAGTGTTCGTACACTATCAATTTTTGCATTATAATACAGTAGATTTTGGTTGTACTTCAAAGTAGCAGATTCTAATCTGTTCTAGAATATTCTCAGTAACTCTATTACAACATTCAGCTCAAAATTGGATCATTCTGCAGTCACTGTTCCCTGATAACGGTTCTAATAATGGCTAGATATAAGGAAATGACTTGTGTTCAAAAAGAGATAATTATTAATCAATGGGACAATGGAAAAAGTTACAGAAACATCTCCAGTGACATGAACATACCTTTTTCAACAATTCGTTCATTTATTGCAAGATTTAAAAGACGTAATACTGTTGAGAATAAAGGCAGACCCGGTGCTCCGTGGAAAATCTCTCCTAGATTACGAAGAAAGTTAATGCGACAGGTCCAAAATAACCCAATGGACATCAGACAAGACCTTCAGAATGATCTGAGTTTGTCAGGAGTTAGCGTAACTAAGCAAACAATTAGTAATGAACTACACAGAGACGGTATAAAGTCGCACTCCCCCAAAAAGACACCACTCCTTCTGAAATGGTATAGAGATGCCAGGTTGAAATTTGCGACAGAGCATAAAGATAAGAAAAATTCTTATTGGGAAAAAGTTCTTTGGACAGATGAGAGTAAAATAGAGTTGTTCGGTCGCAATTCCCTGAATCATGTATGGAGGAAAGTCAGCGAAGCATACACACACAAGAACACCATACCAACTGTCAAATTTGGTGGGGTTAGTATCATGGTTTGGGGCTGCTTTTCGATGCAAGGCGTTGACAAACTAGCAATTATAGATGGTAGAATGAATGAAGAAAAATATCAACAAATCCTAAGCAAAAATTTATCGCTTTCTGTAGAGAATCTTGGGCTTCCTCCTGATTGGATCTTCCATCAGGACAATGATCCCAAGCATACTGCTAAAAGTACGAAGAATTGGCTTGCTAATAACAGCGTTAACATTCTACAATGGCCCAGTCAGTCGCCAGATTTGAATCCAATAGAGAATTTATGGCGGTTTTTGAAAAATAAGATCCATGATAAAGGTCCAACAAACATCAAAAACCTGAAAACAATTATTCAGGAAGAATGGGACAAAATACCTACTAAAGTATGTGAATTGTTAAATAAAGACTACAGGAAGAGATTGGTTGCTGTTGAACTTAATAAAGGCTTTGCTACAAAATATTAAATGGAGAAAACATGTTTTTGTTCTGCTGTACGATCATTTTTTAAACCCCTAAAAATTTAAATATTGCTATATTTTCTTTACCATGGAATATTGTTTAGTTTTATATGCATACATTTTAGTATGCAATCTGATACAGTAGATATATTCCCCGTTTTGTTAATATTACAAATAAAAATATGATATATTTTCATGTGTACGATCACTTATTCAACCCCATATATATATATATATATATATATATATATATATATATATATATATATATATATATATATATGTGTGTGTGTGTGTGTGTTGTTTGGAACATTATTTGTCGAAATACGAAATGTCAAAAAAATGTCTTATCTGTTTGTACTGACGCCATTGCGTAAATACATAGCCACATCTATTTAATCAAGTGAGCCCAACAGATATAGATATATTAAGTGGCAAATATTAATTTATTTCTTCGTTCGGATTTAAAATGTGATGTTATCCGATTACGAGAGTGGGGTTGAATATATTAATATATTAAGGAAATCTTCTTGGGTTGGGAATCGATGAGGTTTCTAGCCAGCGGCTTTGAATATATGTTCTTTCGAGAGAATGCATAATAATGGCCCAAAAAAAGGATGGAATGGAATGTAAATGCGGATATAAATGAAGCAACAATAAGCATTTAAGAAAATGGAGGAATAATAACAAAATTTGTTTTATGAATGGCTAATTTCGAAAATGATTCAAGTAGATCAGATGAATGAGTGAAGGAAGGTAAGAACGGCGGAAGAAAAGAGATAAGAGTATAAAGAGAGAGGGTAAAACAACGGAAGGAGAGAAGAAAGAAATGTGAAAGGAATGATTGAAGAGAGAGAGAGAGAGAGAAGAAGAAGAAGAAGAAGAAGAAGAAGAAGAAGAAAAGGAAGAAAGAAAAGGAAAAAGTTATGAAGAAGAGGGAAGAAGGAAATCAAAAGGACATAAGAAACTCATTAAATGCATGCATCTTTTTGTAGCATACCTACGGACAATAATGAGTATGTCCCTATTCACATAAATACAGTAGTAAATACTGTATGTTGGTCTGCAGTTAGAGATTCGTCTCCAACTGTGCTGGTCAAACGCTCTGACTCCGAGCAAAGAGGATCCCCAGACGAGCATATGTCGAAGGGCAGAGTCTAGTCTCGGGGAAACAGCTACCCGACCCAGTTTTATACGGGGACTACGGGGAATTTTGGCTGATTCTACAGGCTCAGATACCCCACAATAAATTCGGTCTTGTGCCACATCTGACCACGTGAGGCGGTTGGTAGATATCCCGCAGTTGGAGATTCATTGTGGGATTCACTTGACTCTAGCAGTTGACTACTTATTATACGCGTCGCTGGCGAATCTTATACGTGGTGTTCTTGTCCTAAGTATTATCGTCCATTACCAACATTTGTATAGTTATTCTATTCAGTAACCTTCCCTAGGTTACAACAATATTAGTAATACTTTTTCTAGGATTGTATATTTTATGGTAGGAGGGCGATTCCGACCTATCATCCCACAAATCCCTACTCCTGTATGCCATATAGCTAAACAATTTAACAGTATAATCCAACCATACATACCTAACAAATACAACATATTAATTAACGATTTCATACACATATTCAACTCTACTACCCCTAATAACTGTATAATGGCATCCATTGACGTTGAAAACCTCTCCCTTAACGTCCACGAAACCATCAAAATAATTACTATGTCTATAACCATCCTTCAGTTCCCCATCCTACCATAAAATATACAAATCCTAGAAAGACTATTACAAATATGCACCACACAAGTCCTCTTCTATGACCCACTAGGAAAAATATATACCGAAATCGATGGTGTATCTATGGGTTCTCCTCTAGGTCTCACGTTCGCCGAATTCCACACATCGAAAACAGTATATTTTATAACCATGTATACAAACCTAGTTTTTACACTAGATACGTCTACGACATCTTTATTACAACACAAAAACACGATACAATTAATAAAGAAACCTTCGAGAAAAACTCTATCTTAAAATTCACAATCGAACTAAATATCAACAACAAAATACCATTTCTCGACTTACTCATAGATTCTCACAACAAAGATATATTTAATACATCAATTGTTAAAAAGCCAACAGGTAAAACCTCCTGCTTACTCAACTTCTATAGTGAATGCCCGGATAAATATAAAATAGCCGTAATCAAAAATTTAATCAATATAGCTTTTCACATCTCCTCATCTAGAACAATATTTTACAAAGAACTTGCCAATATAAAACAAAGACTCATAAATAACAATTTCCCCAATAAATTGTTGACCAACGTATAAAATATTACCCTTCAAATATTCATAATAATAACGACGAAAAAAAGACAGACAACAATAACACAATTAAGCTTTTCTATAAGAATCAAATGCACAGCAACTATAAACTCGACAAATTGGCTATAACTAACACCATCCACAGATATACTAAACCCGTCCAACAACACAAACAAATAAAATTAATAATATACTACACTAAATTTAAAACCTCAAACTTAATTATTTGAAATAATACTACTCCGGCAATCATTCTTCAATAAAACCAATGTAGTGTACAGGTTTACATGAATGTTTCGAGAGTGTTTCCCACATAATAACTCTAGCATATACATCGGACACACAACCACAACTCTTTCACGTAGGCTCACATGCCACCTTAATGACATCAGCACCATAAAAAATCATCTTTCAACAACACACTGCACCACTAGTAACACATTCAAATCACCCAAAATAGGAAAAATCTTAATCAACACCAAAATCCTCTATAAAAACAAATACAGAAAACGATTACAAACTCCTGAAGCCATCCTAATAAAAAAAACAACACAAATAAAATCGCAATTAATAATAGCAGAAACATCTACACCATATTAATAACTAATTCTTCAAATAATAAACCCCATCACACCTCATTAATAACGAACTAATCCTACAACATCGTTTAAATAACCCAAATATCATCTATAAAACTGAAAATAATAAGCAGCCATTTCCAAGTCCAAACATACAGCCATGATGACGATTGACGATAACCGAAAGCGCTCAGCAAAACACCTTAGACTAGGGTCTTATTTCAACAACTTAGACCCAAATATTAAAAACTTACGAGAAAGCAAGAAAAAAACAGAAAAAAATGATTAGTAAACGGAAAAGTTCCGTAGTCTTTAACACACGCTTTAATATATATATATATATATATATATATATATATATATATATATATATATATATATATAGTAAATAAATATAACATAGTAACGTAAATAGTAAATAACAAAATAGTAATAGCATACAACGTAAATAGTAAATGTTAGTATATATATATATATAAATATAAATGTTTCATTAAATAATATAGACAAGTGTTGTCTATTTATTTTATGTAAATTCTTGTCATTACATCTGATAAGCTTAATAACATTATCATTAAACGAAGAAAGAAAATCACAATATTGATCCATATTTT
>CAHIKZ030005175.1:627500-645000 GCA_903632075.3 Acanthosepion pharaonis | reverse complement strand
GTTTTATTGAAATTTTATTTAAGTTTCCACATGTCCTCCATCAGCAATACAAAGGGTAATACGATTTTGCAGTTCACGGAAAATATTTGCCAACTGATTTACAGTAATGCCTGAAATCTCATTAGTTATTTTAGCTATACTTAAAAAACTAGGGACATTAATCTTTATAACATTTTTTACAAATTATTTCTATCGCAAATACAAATAAAGTTAGGAAGTTTTTAAAGTGCACACGAACGTCTTGGACACCCTGTATATATATATATATATATATATATATATATATATATATATATATATATATATATATATATATTATATAAAATATAATGTAGAACAGGTATATTAGTCTTGACTTGTATAAAAATACGTAATACCCTTGGCACACTGAATGATTTTAAAAACCCTATGTCGGCATATAGTTAGCAAAATGTTGTCGACCCCTGGTCTAAAGGAATAGGTAGTAAGCGATATTTCAAATGTATCCTTTTACCTGGCCTCCCTTAAAATAGAAATGGACCCCCATGAAGGTGGCCTCTCAAAAAAAAGTATCAACATTTTGTACAGAAATGATTAATCAAAGTATAATTAAAGTTAGGAAATTATTCGATAGAAGATATTTCGCTGTTTCAATTTAATTATATTTTAAAGTATATCTATTATATATTACTATACAAAATATATTTTAGAACAAGTATATTGACCTTGACTTGTATGAAAATCACGTATGCTGTTGGCACACTGAAGTTAGTCGGCACATAGTTAATAAAAGGTTGCCGACCCTTTGGTCTACAGCAGCCAATACAAGGAAAGACTGAAAACTTTAAAAGCTATTATTATACAACATAAACAGACGATATTAGATAAAATAACATTCACCTCAGGAGAAATTATCTTGACGTTCATATGATCTAATATGCACACATATTTTATCAGTATTATAATAATAAAAAAAATAAAAAAATTAATTAAATTAATAAATAAATTGCATTCATTTGTGCAGACTCATTCACGTAAGTCATTACATATGACGTCACACTAAACCATTTGACATATTATTGTATATATTAGTATGTAAGCAAATACATGGATATAGATCCGACAGTATGAAGAAAAAAATAAAATCCTAATAAAAACAAAACAAAAATCCTAATATGCAATTAATAAACCATCTTCAGGACATATTCATATTTATAATGTTATATTTATGAATATGTCCTGAAGATGGTTTATTAGACCGAAACGTCCGACGTTGACATATTAACATTAAAACAGCATAATTGTATATTAGGATTTTTGTTTTGTTTTTTCCGTATATATTTTTCTTCATATATTAGTATATTAAATAGATTGTAGAACAGGTATATTGACCTTGACTTGTATAAAGATACATATGCTGTTGGCACACTGAATGATTTTAAAATTCTAAGTCGGCACATATTTAGCAAAAGGTTGTCGACCCTAGTGATATAATTTCTTGAAGCATAGCGAGACCGAAAAAAAAAAAGCTATGCAAAAATGTTGGACCCCCCAGTGAACATTTCACCTTTTAGCTTTTTTCCGATGTTAAAAAAAAAAATTTCTTTTTTTCCTAAAATTGATGTTTATTATTACAGAAAATACAAAAATTGAAAGTAGAGAATAAGCAATTAGAGTTGCTGCCTTTTGGCACGAATAATTGTGGCTCGCAATGAGGAACTGAACTAGACATGGTTCAGATTCTCTCGTTTCGAATTTCTTCCAATTTTGGGGATCAGACAGTAAATACCAAAACTCTTGGAGATTGAATGGTTTTCCGTTAGTGAACGTTTTTCTTCAGTTCTCATCAGAATATTTCAATTATATTGAGATCAAGATATTGTAATATCCAATATTCCAATAGTTGAACATCTTCATCCACAAAAAAAAAAAAATCATCTCGTTACACGAGAAGTGTGGCAAAGAGCACCGTCATGTTGAAAACAAATTTCATTTCCAGTCTAGAGGGAAGATTAGACCGTAAGAAACAAATATAGTTTTCACTGCTTAGGTTTCCATCAGCTTTTACCAATTTTCTTCTCCCTTCGCTTTTGTTGTATTTACCACCAAAGATTACAGTCTTTGAGATTTATTTTGCATTTTTTCTTTCTCCTACTGCTTTTTACATATTCTCTTCCATTACAGTATCATTCGATTTTGCATTCATTACTAAAAATTACTTTATTCCACCTTTACGCATCCTATTCTAGATTTTAACCATTTCAGTCTTCTATTCCAATGGTTAATCGGGATTTGTTTCTGTTTTACGCCGGTTCAAGGTATTTTTTTCGTAATACTCTGCATGTTTTATCAACTGAAGCCTCACTCCCACTTGTGTGGAGGTTAATCTTGGATTGCTTTTCCGAGACTCTAACAATATGTCTTTCATGTTTCTTGCCTAATTTTTGTGGACTTCGAATAGTAGAAAATATCGTTTTTTTGAACAGGGTTTCTGGAACTTTACAGCCGCCTGGCTATTTCTCGTTGAGTTATCTTCCCCTTCAAAATCACAACCTCCCGCTTTGTTTCGGCATAAACCTTAGGTATGATTTTAGTTTGAAAAAGAAAGCTAATATCCAAGTACAATGACTTGTCAAGGCACTTTGCACTCGTGTTAATTTTGAACAATTCCAATTTAGAAATTTGCATATTATGAGGACTAATTTTCGATTTTTCATTGGCCTAATAGTTCTGCATTGACTTTTTTCAGTTTCATGCTGCTTAAAGCGGCGTATCTTCACGGCAGGTACGAAAAAGCAACAACTACATTTGCTATCGTGAAATTCCTCAGACACGACGGATCAACGCATATTGCTAAGCAATCTTAACTTCTTAATAAAATGAAGGTGCAGTATCATTTTTATATTGTTGGCCCAAAACATTTGCATATTAGTGAATTAGCCTTGACCATATCGAAGACGAACGACAATATTCGTGAATAGTGTAAAGCAGACGCATTCTATGACAGAACACACACACACACACATAGATAGATAGATAGATAGATAGATAGATAGATAGATAGATAGATAGATAGGATGAGGTGGCAGCAAATACATATCAAATATGGATCGGAATCCAACAGAATGATAAGATAAAGAACAAATAGGGAGCGTTTATCAATCTAACATGTTTTCACTTTTATTAAAGCTTCATCAGCGAATGTAATATGGAGAAGAAGAAGAAGAAGAAGAAAGACATTTTATTTTTGTGTTGTTTGATTTCAACTGGTTAATCAGGTTTCACGGGCATTCGACTTGTTAAACGAACGTTAGTATAATTTCTGGCGTTCGGAATTCAAGGAAAGACGACACGTCCATTTGAAGTTCCAAGAAATTAAACGAAACGACAGAGTCGCAACTGAGAAAAATTATACTGAGAGATGATCAAACCTGGGTAACAGCTGCCCGAGGTCGCGTCCTCTCATTGCACCGAGGCTAGCGCAACCAACGATTGCGGGGGCTGCGGGCAATTTTTGTTCCTAGCCCCGGTGTACGCGCTCGGACTCCCCACCTTAAAAACTGACCATATGTCACAACTTGTCTTTATGGGGAGAGAGAGAGTAAATACCTACATAGATAACCAACGTTGTTTACTCAGTTGAGCTAAATTTAGTCCAAGGTCATAATTTGGTTCTGATTAGAGATCATCTTGATCAAAAGGATGGCCTAGATGTTTCTTTGTTTTGTAAGTTACCATGAAAGGAAATGACATCTATTTTATTTATCGTATTGTTTACGTATATTTCGAAAGTACTTATAACTAATCTCTGTATAAATGGGATTGATTTTTGCATTGATTAGAATCTGTGATATATTATATCAACCTTCTTTGAAAGCGAGCGTTCAATAGATGTTTCGGCCTCTCCTTCGCATCCAGACATTCAGCAGCATTGTTCAGATTAGATGTTTCTATATTGACAGTATTATTTGAAAATGATCCACATATGATATGTCTATATATAAGTATGTTGGATGTTTCTATCTTGACAGTACTATTTGAAAATATATCTTTGAAATATATCGAAGTATACTTTTTTTTCATCAAATTTTCTGGAAATATTAACGAGTTTTCTGCCGATCTTCCGGCTTCTCCTACGCATCCAGCCTTTGTGCGGATCTTCTCCAGTTGTTATATCGTTACAAAATCCATTCACTAAGTTCTTTGCTTGAGACTTAAACGCGAAACTTAACCTAGCTTACAAATAGCTATTTCGAATGTGACACTTGGATCTGACGTAATTTGTTTTAATTAAATTGATTAGATTACGCTGTCGAATTTTATGATAACCTAATCATCTACGGTTGAATTCCAGGCTGAAATAATTAATAAATCATATTTTTAACCAAATGTGACCATTTAAGTAATTAAAACTGGAATTTCGTCAATTGCTATTGGGTTATTTGACGCGTGTACGCGCGTATAATTATTTTTCTTGTCATTAAATTTCCACACTGCTAAATAACAACATTTGTATATTTGTGAAAACGTTGCAGTAATTTAGTTGGAGAAGGGGTTATTTAATCGGGCGGAAAATTAAAAGAATTTTGTACCGAATTTAAATGAATCATACATATAGAATTTTTTTGTTCGGAAAGTAATTTTATATTATCCGAAAGGCTATAAAATAAATTGGAAGTAATATTTATTTAAAAGTTACGGCGTTCGGATAGTAACTGCATTTTACCGGAAAAGGACATAAAAAACAAAACGGGTTTGCGGAGTGTAACTATATTATAACGGAAAGCATATAAAACAAACAATGTTCTCATTGTATATAGGTGTTTTATAAGGCTAGTACTTGATTCTTTCACTTACTTTTTAGCACTGTAGGGAAGCTAGTTTGACTACAAAGACTAGTAATAATTACTAAGCTTAGTCTGATACCAAACCACTAAAGGTGACAATCGAATTAATTGCATGCCCGATGATTAAAGATAAGTCTACTGCATTTAAATTTGTTATTCAGTACAGAGAGAAAATCTATGAATTAATGGCCATTTCTCTAACTTAAAGGCGTCAAAATCACACATTATTTGTAAAGGAAGTTTTTAAATACTTCTGTATTTAAAAATGTGAAAATCTCTTTGAAATTTGATTATATTTTGAATGAAACGCTCGTGTATATTCTTCGAATAAAAACAGAACAGAATGATTCGTTAGATTCCTATTCTTGAGATGTTTACCCACAGAACTTTTCAGTGAAAAACATTCATCTTGATACAATTTTAAAAAACAGCCACTTCAAAATATTCATAACAGAGAAATCAGGCGGTCATCTTGAGTAAGGCTACGAAAATCTGGAGGTGACAAATTATGCTGGCCGCCATCTTTACAGAAACGTACTGATAACGATTCCGTTTTAACAAGTAATTCCCGTCGGTAATACAGAAGAGAAGTTACCTGTAGCAAAACATTTCGTGGTAGAAGATGCGTATCTATTGTAAGGAGGTTCTATTATACTACTGATTGCCTAGACGGTGAAAAAAAATCTTACGTTGTTTTAAAATTATATTTTTATATTTTTTACTTGAGAGAAAAGTAATTTTTCGACTAACACTCAGAGAAATAGGGATTATCAGATTTGAAAGTGAAAAGAAAAAAAGGATAGACCAAATTTATAAAAAAAATTATATTGTAACCTAAGAATTCATTTGAAATGTTATTTGGGATTAAATGAAATCCCCCACAGAGTTTGTTACTTTATTCGTCCATATATATATATATAAATTTCTTTACAAAGAATCTGTTATTTTGACGCCTTCAAGTTAGAGAAATTTTCACAGAATGAATAGCCTACAACACAAAAACATGACCATGGTCATGTTTTTGTGTTGTAGGCTATATATTTTCTGTTCTTATAGCACCTATTTAGTCAGTTTACCCTGACGATCCGCGTAGGTGAAACCTAGGTAGGTTAGTCTGGCTTTTTAGGTTTATTTACTTAGTTTGCTCTACTTAGCGTATTGAGAACTTTGTTTAGTTATTTTTATTTACTCGTGTCGGAGGTTTTTTTTTGGACTGTGAACTTTCATTCTAGACGATTATTTTCGCCGGAAGTACCTGTTCTTAGTTCTTTCTTTTTTTACCCTTTTTTCCCTTGGGTATTGCTTTGTTCATTCACAAGCTAAAAAACCTAAAGTTTTGCCGGACGAGTATAGCTTCTTACATTTATAAGTTTATTAGTTATATATATATATATATATATATATATATATATATATATAAGACATTTTTAATGTTTATATGTTCTTTTTTTATAGATACAAATATTTAAGTAAATGCTCTGTTTATAATAAACAGTATTAACGACATTTACTGGCCTGAATATCCGAGAAATTGTCATAGAAAATATGCGTCTTCCGTCAGGAATCGAACCTGTATCCTATACGGAACCGTCATATAGACTGGCGTATTTTTACCGATTTTGCCACAGAGGAGAGTTTCAATTAGCAAGGTCGATTTTAATATTTTTAAACAACAACTGTCCAACAGTAAAATCGACCTTGCTAACCGAAACACTCCTTTGTGGCTAAATCGGTAAAGCACGTCATGCGGTATGAAGGTTCCTTATAGGATACAGGTTCGATTCCTGTCGAAATATAATATTTAGATTCTTTTAGATCTTCGTTTCCTTTGTTGTGGTTAACGAGTTATAACTCCCATCGCATCCGTTTGATAAAGCTCTCAGTCTTTTGTAAGAGTGTTAAGAGGTTCTTTTTCAGGGACCAGGATTACTTACGTGGAATAGTTGAAATTAATCGGTTCCATCATTTTATAACGGTTTGAAAAATACGGAATATTGCTGCATGTAGATCAGTGCTCAATTCTAAGAAGCATTTTTTTAATTAATTCACTTTGTACGAATTCATTTATTTTTCCATATATAAATGAACTGCTCCACTACCTTGCCGGTAAGAGGTATCATAACGGATAGTTTTTATTTTGTGCCTGTCGATTGCCATGTGTATGAAACACAGAGTTGCATTGAGCAGTGAGGAACAAATGTATATTTGTTTCCATGTATTGGAAACGTGACTATTATTATTATTATTATTATTATTATTATCGCTTCGCTACACCACACTCATCCAATGTTGTACTCTTAGGCTTGCCAGGGGTATAAATGTATCAAGGTCGGCAAGTAGGTATGAAATTGGGAACAAATTAGAAGATGCTACGTACATTGTAATTGCTGGCATTGGCAGTTGAGATCACCACCGGTGGCTAAAATATGCTCTTTCCGGGCATGACATCCAGGTTCGAATCTCACCAGGGTTGATTTGTAAGAAAGATTACACTATCTTTAACTCCAAATGCCTTATTTTAGATAATGAACGTATTTCCCTATATAGAGAGAAAATTGTAAACTACACACATACACACACAAACGGGCCCAGCTCCGGTTCCTTTATCCCGAACGCTGGTGTTCCCCATAGCTCTATCTTGGGTCCTACACTGTTCCTGATCTTTATCAGTGACTTTCCCGATATCATCAGTTGGTATTTACACGGACGACACTAGTACTTACTTCTGCCTCAATAGTAAATCTGGTATCGTTGGCAAAACTAGGCTGGCTGCTGATCTCGAAAAGGACGTCCAATCTGTGGTTGACTGGGTCAGGAAATGGCTTGTAAACTTTAATGCCCCCGAAACGAAACTGCTCTCCTTTACCCACCACAGAGATACCTTCCTGCCTCCCATCAGAATGGTTGATTCCCAACTCCTTGAGAGCGCCTCGTTACGCCTGTTTGGTATCACACTGTCCACTGACATGTGGTGGAATAAATACATTGAATCAATAGCTTCATCTACTGCAAGGAAAGTTGGCTGTCTGTGTCATACCAGAAAGTTTTTCACGTCTGAGTCTATCATTCAAATCTATAAATCAACCATCCGTCCTTGCATGGAATATTGCTGTCATATATGGTCTTGTACTTCCACTGTACGTCTCGAGGTCCTTGAAAAAATCCAGAGACGAATATGCAAGATGATAGGCTCTGATCTGGCATCTAGTCTACAATCGCTATCTGTTATGAAGTGTGAATTTTTTTTCTCTTCTACCGTATGAATCTGAATACCTCGTCGCGAAGTTTGTTATGGAATCGTTTCACAGTGGAGGCTTGTATTTATACTAAGTCGGTCCTAAAATAGGTTCGACGTACAAAACGTTAGGAACTTGATATAATAGGTAATGACGCAGAGTAATCAAGTTCTGGCCGCTGATACTTTAGTATCCGACTAACGGTCGTCCGGCATCGACTGACTGACCCACTGAGCGACTCGTTATTCTTACTACTCCTACTTATTATAGGTGGGAGACTCTATTAACTATAGAATAGGTGTGTTCCACTATAACACCCCCCCTAAAACTTTACTCCGTAGGAGTAAACAGTTTTATTTATTTATTTTTCATTTTTTACGGAAAATATGAAGAAAAAACAACAATTTTTTTAGCAACATCGTAGCGTATCTCCTACGTTTTTTGATCCACTTTTAAATGATCAGTTGCCTTTCTTTTTTCTCCTGAATCGGCGTACCTCAGGTAAAAATTGTTGCAGGCGTTGTTAGATCAAATGTATCGAACATCACCTCCATCGGCGTTTCTTCCGCAGGACCGCTGTCAACCTCGTTCGAAAAACGTCGTCAGATCTGGTTACTGCACGTGAATTTTTCGCCTTTCACCAAGTACATCATATAGCCAATCCGCTTTTCTATTTTTGGTACCTCCAAAGTGTTACCAGAAACAACTTTCCGCTTTGAGCTTCTTTAGGATGGAGTCACAGTTTCTGTAGGTTCTTCTTGTGGTTCTATTTGTTCAACCTCTAGCTTCCCTTTTGTTGATCTTGTGCTTCTTAACGTTTTCAGTGGTGACTTCAGTTGACTTAAATCATTTAATAATACTGCATGTCCTTCGCTGTGGGTAACTCGCTCCCCAGTTTTTCTCGGTGTCGGCTTCATCTTTACTTTCTGGAGCTCGTTTTTCACGTATATCGTCGGTGTTAACCAATCAACTTTTTAAATACACCGGTTTTCTTTAATCTGTCCAATTCTTTATCTATCTGTTCAATTGAAGCAAACAGCAAATTCCTTTTCTTTTTGAACAACCCCTGAGCGTTTTGTTTTGGCTGTAATTTTGTCTCAATCTTGGTACCCGTTCCCAAACCTGGAGAAAAAACAGTAGGAAATGTTTCCTTAAGTTTCCTTACTAATTTTTGGCCTCTGAGTTTAAACTTTCAACCTTGTAACAGAAAGAATTATCGGTCGATCCCATAATTGGAATTCTGTCATCCAATTCGTACTAAGTAAGTTCGTGGTATTTTTTATGACAAATAGTTTAGCTTTTCGCGTTTTTTATTTAACGTGACGTTTCTAACAAATTCTCCAATAAATTGTATTTTTTCTCTCCCGTCACTGACCTCGCGATTTTATTTGTCTTCATTAAAGTTGGTCTCCAACTTCTTCCACGTATGCAAATTTATGATAGATAGGTCGGAACCAGTGTCGAGTTGCATTTTTATTTTTTATTACTTATTTCGACGGTAACAAATTTTCTGGTTATTCCATCGTTCACCTCGTTGGACTTTAATTTTCTTATTTTATTGTCTTTGCTTGTGGTGAATTGCCCTAAAAAAAGGAAAATAGAGAGAGAGAAAGAGATAGAGAGGGAGAGAGAGACAGAGAGAGACAGAGAGAGAGAGAGAAACAGAGACAGTGACAGAGAGAGAGGAGGACAGAAAAAGTTAAGTATTACAAATCGATTTTAGTATTTGATAAATTTTCCTCGTTTAATTTGTGTAAAATTTTATTTATGAATATTAAATAAAATAAAAAAGTAAATTTTTAAAAACAACATTTAGTCATGAAAGTTAGTTCTTTTAAGATAATTATATCTTAAAAGAACTGACTAACTGAGGCAACTGATTTTGAAAGCAGAAGATGTAAATAGTTTGAGAAGGAAAGAAAAAATAAATGAAGGGCAAAAGAAATAAACAAACGCTGCCCTCTTCTTCTTCTTCTTCTTCCTCCTCCTTCTTCTTCTTCTTCTTCTTCTTCCTCCTCCTTCTTCTTCTTCCTCCTCCTCCTCCTCCTTCTTCTTCTTCTTCTTCCTCCTCCTTCTTCTTCTTGCTCCTCCTCCTTCTTCTTCTTGCTCCTCCTCCTCCTCCTTCTTCTTCTTCCTCCTCCTCCTTCTCCTTCTACGTAAACACGGAATAGGAAATCCGGTTTGTTTAACTTTGGTGTTGGCTTCAGGATGATGACTGCGTATAGATTTCGTCGTGCGAAAATTGAATTCGTCTTTTCCTTTATACCTTTGGGGGAAATATGAGAAGAGCATGTTCGTACATTTTTTTTTCTGTTATCCAGGAGAATTTATGAAGATATAAAGCAGTTGTATCCCTTAGATACAAAAGTAGATTGCAGAAAACAAGATGGATTTGCAAGCAAAAGAAGCCTTCTTCCCAGGTTTGAAAAATAGACGAGATCCAGCCAGATGTCAGTTCTTCCTATCCAACGACGCAGAGAATATTGTCAACAAGAGACGAACTGTACGTTTGAAGAAAATATATTCGAATCATTAAGAACCTTAATTATGATTGTCTTTCATTTAGATTACTCTATTCAGAGACAGTTATGCAATGATTTGCGATATGCAACAAATACTGAAAGGTATTTTTTAAAAGCAATTCACCCCAAGCAAGACGGGAGTGCCACTAGTACGCAAGTGGTTACAGAGGATTGAGAAAAAGAGTAAAGAGGCGTGTTTGAGGAAACGATACAGAGAAGGACAGGGAACAAGCGCAGGGTGTTAGATGTCGATTGATATTACACTTGAATATTTGAAGATTATAGTCATCGGGGAAGCAAGTAAGGGGAAGGGAGTTCTACAGATGGGAAGTGCAGGAGAAGAAGCTGTTTGAGTAGAAGAGACGGTTACATTTAACCGTTTTGACAGTGAAAGGGTGGGACCGAGATACCAGCCCGGTAGCAAATTTAAATTCATGTAGTCCGAGAACCAGCGAAAGTAGCTCGTCGGGACAGTTGCCGTGAAAATATTTGTAGAAGAAACAGAGGGACACCACAGCACGTCTGTGGGGTAGCGATTGTAGACTAGATGCCAGATCAGGACCTATCATCTTGCATATTCGTCTCTGGATTTTGTCAAGGACCTCGAGACATACAGCGGTAGCACCAGACCATATACGGCAGCAATATTCCATGCAAAGACGGATGGTTGATTTATAGATTTGAATGATAGACTCAGACGTGAAAAACTTTCTGGCATGACACAGACAGTCAACGTTTCTTGTGGTAGATGAAGCTATTGATTCAATGTATTTATTCCACCACATGTCAGTAGACAGCGTGAGACCAAATAGGCGTAACAAGGCGCTCTCAAGGATTAGGGAATCAGTCATTCTGATGGGAGGAAGGGATGGTTCTTTGGTGAGTAAAGGAGAGCAGTTTCGTTTTGGAGGCATTAAAATTTACAAGCCATTTCCTGACCCAGTCAACCACAGATTGGACGTCCTTTTCGAGATCATCACCCAGGATAGTTTTGTCAACGATACTAGATTTACTATTGAGGCAGGAGTAAGTACTAGTGTCGTCCGCGTAGATGCCACTTTGGGAACTGATGGCATCAGCAAGGTCATTTATGAAGATCAGGAACAGTGTAAGGCCCAAGATAGAGCCTCGGGTAACATCAGCGCTCGGGATAAAGGTGCCGGAGGAGAACCAGTTTAGGACGACCTTCATTTCACGGTTTGGCAGGAATGATTGTATTAATCAAATAATCATCCTGTAATACCGTATCCCTGAAGCTTACGAGGAAAGCCAACATTCTGAAACCTTTGTCTTTAAAGTCATAGATTATTATTTATTTATTGACTAAGGGTATATTATCAATGTTTGTATAGCTACTGAGATTTTTGTAACTTCGAAAGATATTTATTTTATTTCGAAGGAGCTGTATAACATGATTATATCCGAAGAAAATCCATTAAATTAAAAATAATTTATTACAACAGGGTTAATAGTTTAAAAATCTTCGGCTCAATAATACATTTGTGAAATTCACTTAATATTCATTTTGTAAAATCTGCCCTGATGCTATGGTAGCCATTTTTATAGTTGGGATTTATTGTGAATTGTTAAAATATTTTTTTTTAAATTCAAATAAATGATTGATAACACGATGCTTGTTAAAGCATCGAACTATCAATTCATTTTTTCTCTTTATGCTTTTCTCATTTATTGTTAACATCAAGTAGGGAGTGTAGGTAAACATATACGCATATATATTTGTAGGAAATTGCTTATTCTATTTTTTAATGATATTTCACGATAGTACACACACACACACATGGACTTACACACACATATATATATATACATATTTATATATGTATGGCTGGCCACTCGTATTTGAGGTTACCCGTCTACAAAGGGCGGCTAGCCAATCCCTATTGCAGATGCTTGCTCAGGCACATTTGTGTTTATTCAACACCCACAGAGCCCACGTGTGGTTTATACTGCAACTATGCTGAGAAGACTTTAGTTATAGTTTCTGGGAAAGATCGTATCTATCTATCTATCTATCTATCTATCTATCTATCTATCTATCTATCTATCTATCTATCTCTTTCTCTCTCTCTTACTCTCTCTCTCTATATATATATACATACATATAGATAGATAGGTAGATAGATAGACAATTATATATATATATATATATATATATATATATATATATATATGTTTCTGCCTGTGCATCATACATGCACTATGTTCTTTCGTTTACTCCCATTCTCGCACTCTCTCTCTCTCTCTCTCTCTCTTTTACCGTATGTCTATGTCTCTGTTCATTATAGATCACGAATCCTGTAACATATTAGGGTCTAAGGGGAACCACATGTACTGCAGCCGTAGTAGAAGTGGTGTGTCTTGGGCACATCTCTCTAGGTTCGGTTTAAATTCTAGACTTTTCCCTCTCCTAGACTAGTCACCAATTAAGGCAATAGGACCCAGTCAGTCCTGGCATTTTACCCATATATATATATATATATATATATATATATATATATATATATATATATATATGTGTGTGTGTGTGTGTGTGTGTGTGTGTGTGAATAAAGAAAAAAGAAAAAAACTTTGAAAGTCAAGGTAAACTATGAAGGATTGTAAATGAAATAATACAATGAATATTATTGATTTTTTCATTTTCTTATTTATTTATTTATATTTATTTATTTACTTTTTTATTATTGTAATTATTTATTATTATTATTTTATTTTAATCTGATATATTATGTATTTATGTTAAATAATACAAAGTTATTATTTAACAGTTTGACAAGATTTATTATTATTTTTTTTAATTATGATCATATATGTTGGCATGGGAAAACAGTATTTCTTTTAGGAATGGAGATATTTGAAAAATATCCTGCATGTGAGTTTACTTTTTGGCAAGATTCGATAGCGACACTCTCAATAACTTTGAAAGAGAAGATAGCTTGGAAGAGAAGTTCATAAAAATCTATCAGAGGACGATATTTACACACATACACACACATCACATAGGAAGGTCTTCCAAAAAGTTATAAATTTTGATGTTTCCTTAAGAAATCTACCGTGGCTCCACATAATGATTCTCTCGGAGACATAGCAAGAGAGAGAAAGAGAGCGATAGAAAGAGAGAGAGAAAGAGAGTGAGAGAAAGAAAGAGGGAGAGAAAGACAAAGAAAGAAAGAGAGAGAAAGAGAAAAGGAGAGAGAGAAAGAAAGTTTTAGAAAGAGAGAAAGAAAGAGGGAGAGAAAGACAAAGAAAAAAGAGAGAGAAAGAGAGAAAGAAAGAGGGAGAGAAAGACAGAGAGAGAAAGAGAGAAAGAAAGAGGGAGAGAAAGACAAAGAAAGAAAGAGAGAGAAAGAGAGAAAGAAAGTGGGAGAGAAAGACAAAGAAAGAAAGAAAGAAAGAAGGAGAGAGAGAGAAAGAGAGAAAGAAAGAGGGAGAGAAAGGCAAAGAAAGAAAGAAAGAGAGAGAAAGAGAAAGAAAGAGGGAGAGAAAGACAGAAAGAAAGAGAGAGATAGTGAAAGAGAAAAAGAGAGAGAGAAAGAGAGCTCTAGAAAGAGAGAAAGAAAGTGGGAGAGAAAGACAAAGAAAGAAAGAGAGAAAAGAGAGAAAGAAAGGGAAAAGAGAAAGAAAGAAAGAAAGAAAGAGAAGAGAAAAGAGAAAAGAAAGAGGGAGAGAAAAGGGCAAAGAAAGAAAGAAAGAGAGAGAAAGAGAATGAAAGAGGGAGAGAAAGAGAAAGAAAGAGAGAGAAAGAGAAAAAGAGAGAAGAGAGAAAAAGAGAGAAAGAAAGGGAGAGAAAAGACAAAGAAAGAAAGAAAGAAAAAAGAGAGAAAGAGAAAAAAGAGAAAGGAGAGAAAGAAAGAAAGAAAGAAAAGAGAGAAAGAAAGAAAAAGGGAGAGAGAAAGAGAGAAAGAGAAAAGAAAGAGAAAGAGAAGGAGCTCTAGAGAGAAAGAAAAGGGAGAGAAAGACAAAGAAAGAAAGAAAGAGAGAGAAAGAGAGAAAGAAAGAGAAAGAAGAGAGAGGAGAGAAAGAAAGTGAGAAAAGACAAAGAAAGAAAGAGAGAAAGAAAGGGAGAGAAAGACAAAGAAAGACAGAGAGAGAAAGAGAGAGAAAGAGAGAAAGAAAGAGGGAGAGAAAAACAGAGAGAGAAAGAGAGAAAGAAAGTGGAGAGAAAGACAAAGAAAGAAAGAGAGAAAGAAAGGGAGAGAAAGAAAAGAAAGAAAGAAAGAAAGAAAGAAAGAAAGAAAGAAAGAAAGAAGGAGAGAGAGAGAAAGAGAGAAAGAAAGAGGGAGAGAAAGGCAAAGAAAGAAAGAAAGAGAGAGACAGTGAAAGAGAAAAAGAGAGAGAGAAAGAGAGCTCTAGAAAGAGAGAAAGAAAGAGGGAGAGAAAGACAAAGAAAGAAAGAGAGAGAAAAAAAGAGATAGAAAGAGAGTTCTAGAAAGAAAGAAAGAGGGAGAGAGAGAGAAAAAAAAGAGATATTAATTGTGAGAGAGAGATGGATATGTTTTGCATTACCTATCTCAATACATATACACGCAAAATTAAGTAACTTTAGGTATAAACACATACATACCATGCTTACGTACACACACACACACGACGCGCGCACACACACATACACACACACGCACATTGTGTAAGACTTTTCCGGTGATATAAATAAATCTGTTATTAAATAAAATAGGTTTTAAACGTCCCAACAGAAAAGAGACTAAGTAAAAACATTTTCCACAGTTTGAATTTAACAAGCACCTGCTTCAACGATCTGTCGATTGAAAAGCAATTGAGAATAAATAAAATTATTTCCTCTCTGATGAATATTTAAACAGCTTCATCGAAATATTTAAAAGTACCCCAGCAATTAAATTTTTTGAACTTTTAGTTCTCTTTTATCTAAAATGCAACCATCAGAAAAAAAATATGTATTATAAACTGGTTACTGTTTTGATAAAAATTCAAAGGATTATATATATATATATATATATATATATATATATATATATACACACACACACACATATATATATAAGACTATATTTCTACATATATATATATATATATATATATATATATATATATAATATAGTCTTAAGGTGTGCTATATTTATGGGATAAAGTGCTCAATATCAGAGACAGAGCGTGTGGAATATAGTGAATATTGAAGTCAACACTCAGAGGCGACAGGTTGTTTCATGGTAGACGCAATCGTGGCCTGAGGATGGCGTCTTGTATGAAACAGACTGTCGTCTCTAAGTGTTGACTTCAATGTTCACTTTTATATATATATATATATATGTGTGTGTGTGTGTGTGTGTGTGTGTGTGTATGAACTGTATATTTGTGTGTGCAAAGTAATGTACTAATATATATATACAAATGAGGGAAAAAACAAATGGAAAAACTCCACAGCTCGTTGCATTTATCTTTTTAAAAAGCGCTCAATACGAGATTTTTTTAAAAAAAATTACGCCTTTAATTTACGAAAAGAGGTAGAGATTTGTTTTAAATTTCACTAATAAATCATTTTGAAAATTTAAGTGAGAGCATTTTTTGAATTTACTAATATGGTAATTCGAAGAATTTTATTGTTGTAAGTGTTTTATCAGGCAAAATGCCATAGACAAAACGATCCAATAACTAGAGAAATGTCATAGTTGTTTCCCCGAAATTCAACCTTAGCGTTGGGACTGCACGCTGCACAATTTTGTAACTGTTAACAATAAACTTAAAAAAAAAAACATATTTTGACTTGCATTACATTTATTTTCGTCTCGGATGTTACCTGAATTTTACTTAAAGAGAAAAATAATATCCATGGCCAAAGATGATACGATGAGATAACGAAAGTACTAGCATATTTATGCAACATACGGATCGCGTAGTTCAACGTGTTGTTAGTTGGTTAATATTTTTTAAATTTATTAGCGAAGTGAATTCACTATTTATTACATTAACCTTGCTAATTTATTCCTTGCATGACTGCTTCATTTTAATATTAATTATACTGCACTATATATATATATATATATATATATATATATATATATATATATATATATATATATATATATATGAATTATTAATTATAATTATCTCAAATCCCCCTAATTTCTATCACCTGTATATCCTTGTTGAACCGGCTTCTAATGCTCTGGATGGAGCGGTTTGGGGCTAGTAGTCGTGGCTCGTGGGGGCACAATCCTATGGTTAAAAGAGAAACTCGGATGAGTTCTACCACGGAATATGTGATCGATCGGCGCTATATCGAGTCTGATTGGCTACTTCTTCGTCACCGTTGGAACAGTTGATTTGACGTTTACCTGATAACGTAACTGTCGGGGTTTCAGTTCTCGGTAGTGGATGCGCACTGCTGATGAGTTCCAAACATAGGAGTGCTTTCTGCATTCTGTTGAGGTTTCTTCTACACTCGATGAATATATATATATATATATATATATATATATATATATATATATATATATAGATAGATAGATAGATAGATAGATAAACTATAAATTGATGAGGTCTCGACACCAGTCTACTACTGCGCTTAATTAAATAAAAAGGTCTCGGTACCAGAGAGGAAAGCGATATTTATTTGTACACTGATACAAAATGTGGCACAAGGCCAAAATAGGGAATGGGGAAAAGGACGGTCTTCTTCTGTCTTAAATTTAAACTTAGCTAACCACAAACACTGACCCAAAAAATACAACAATATTCCTTACACCAAACCAACGCATTCTTACCTCGCTTACTACATTCACCATAATACCTCAGTATCTCTATGAAAATCCTAACTACTCCCAACAATTTAAAATTCTAAACCCCAATGTATATTTACAAAAATGAACAAAACTATATACAAGGATCTTAACAAAACAGTATTAGTAATAAGCCCCCATAA
>CAHIKZ030005175.1:595000-622500 GCA_903632075.3 Acanthosepion pharaonis | reverse complement strand
TAAGGCAGGGCAAACTGATTTTCCGACCAAGGCTCATTCCATTTGGTCTTAGTAAATTTTAGTAAATGTCAAAGTAGATGATTGCGAGGACAAAATGCCATCTTTTTAACCATTCAGTGGAGATGAGAAGAAGTCAGTTCGTTTCTCTTTTATTGCGACCATAAATAATTCAGGTATGAAAAATATCTGTAGGGCAATCGCTGGAAAGTAGCAGAAGTAGTGGAAGCAGTATTCCAGCGGAAGAAAAAGGGGGACAAGGATATTTCGGTATCACTTGCCGCCAGATGACCTACAGGAATTTCATCTGCTCCATTAGCTTTCTTGAGAAGGCGACGTCACTTCAATAAGAACCGAAAAAGCATACACGCGTATATCTATCTATCTATCTATCTATCTATCTATCTATCTATCTAAAAGTCATCTCTAAAAGCATATCTACTTAAAAGTAATCTGAATTCTACATATCCACTAAGTTTTTTATTCTGATTTAGGGTAAAGAAAAAGAAAAGATGATTATGTTGCGTTATGTTTCAAATTGTGGAGGGTCTGCTTTCCTTGAAAATCCGCATCTGAAATCCTGTCTTATGTTAGGAAGCAAAAGCTAATCAATGTTGTGAAATACGCAACGAATTCAGTGAAAATGCAAACCCATAGGTATTTAGTAAGCTTTGCTTAGTTTGCAAGTCTTATATAAGTTAAAGGAAGATTGTACTGCGCCGAAGCTTGCCATGAATAAAAATACTCGAAACACTTGGTTTTTACCTTGATTTAAACAACTGTCACTGTTGCCCGTATGAAAAGTTCAATTATCTCAAAAGTAATCTACAAAACATTTCCCTAATACAAGTCCCAAAAAGCTTTTCAAGTCAGAGATTCATTGAATGTGTTTGTTGTATGGACGTAGGGTGATGAGGATATCTGGGATGTATAACATTTGAAGAGATGAAGATTACAGACAAGGCGTCTGTCTGAGTGAAACTACTTTCTTGCGAACGGAATGAGGATTGTTTCCCAGTCAACTTTGACCTTCAAAAATTTAAGTGCAATATTTTAGTCATTATCATCTGTCATCTTGATTCTTATTCTTTTATTGTGTAGTGATAAGCAATGGTCAAATGAAAAATAAGTAACAGAACTGTCAAAAATATAGAACCGGCAAAGAACTTTCAAACAAGAAAAAGAAAAGAAAAGGGAAAATTAATATAAAATAAGCAAGGCAAATTAACAATAATAAGGCAAAGCAACAGTAATATGGCAAAAAAAAAAATTCATAAATTAAGAATTGGAGTCGACACACAAAAGCAAATTCGGAAAAGCGAGCGTAACGTTCTGACTTCAAGACAAGACAGATCGGTACTAAGTCAGATAAAACCGAGAACCGGCCCAATATACTGGCTAGTAAAAACTCCCAGCATGCAATTGCGTGCTTCTGCCTGTAAAATGGGGAGGGGCATGTATTTCGCAGTCATTCTCCGTGGATATTGGAACCAATATTAATTGTCCTCTCTTCTTAATCGTAGTTTTTTTTTCCTCATATTCTCTAACACTCAGTAACCTCTTGCGTCTTAGTGGCTTTATTGCCTTGCTTAGCATGAAATGATTAAAACAAAAAATAGTGCATATTTGGTTCATTAATTCTGAATTTTTACCCTATTTATGCGTTAAGCAAGTCATAGTTAATAAGAGTTGAAAAACATTGTTTTGGTATTTGTGAATGTTAAAGTGCGTGGAAAATATTCCCGCTAAAAATCGCGCCTTATTTGGCGTGGTGGAAACCGCCAGGTGGTTATTAATAGGTGATAAGAAAATATTTGTTCAATTGTATGTTGCAAAACCGAGAAATAGCAAAAGCAACAAAAGAATTTGGAAAGGGAAGTTATTATCATATGTGGGGAAACAATTTGCAGACAATAAATGTCGATATTTATACGCGACCTAATTTCATAAGAACAGACGACATAAATTGTTTTCTTTTAAGGTGATGTTTTTTCTTTTTATTTTTCGTGAAATATGATAAGTATCATAATATTATTTCTGTGCTGACGATTTTAGAATCGATTTAGTCATTACTATTATTACAAAGGTTGACTGATAAGTAAGACCTTCAATCCTATGAAAGAAATCTTAGAACAAGGAGAATTTGGAACTGGTATCAAAATGAAATAAATCACTTCAAGACTTCAAGAGTTCATTGATAAGTAAGATCTATAAATTTTATACAACAAATCTAAGACCGGATAGAATTTGAAATTCGTATCAAAATGAAATAAATTTATCTTCAAGACTGCAAGGGTTTATTGATAAGATTTCTAATCTTCTAAAACAAATCTGCGACTAAAGAAAATATTGAAACCTCTGTCAAAATGAAGTAAACTTCTCTTCAAAACTATGATCGTTGATTGACAGATCTCTAATTTTATAAAACAAAACTTATGCATCTTGTATTTAGTATCAAAATGAAGTTGGTGTTTTACTCTTTAAGATTAAAAGTTATTTTCATTAGTCATCATTTTGTATTATAGATTTTCCAAACATTCTATCCAGTTTTTTCATCCAATTCTAAAACCTTCATTTCCGTATCACAGGAACAATGTTGACCTTCCAAGGCCCTTTTCAATTATGCCAACCGAGTTGATCCTGAATTTTCGCTTATCGCGATGATGAACTGGCGTTCTCTCATGGAAGGTTTCCTGCCTTGAGCGTTTGTTGGGCCTCAAACTCAATCCAAACATCAAGTGGAACTCGTACATCGCTAAAGATGCAGGAAAAATGGCCGGTTTCCGGTACCGCTCCAGTAAGTATCTAACTCTCCATGATATCATTTATCTTTATAAGAGAAAAATGAAGTACTGTTAGCATATATGGACAGGAGCTGTCCAGACTAATATCTCCCCGTCCTTTTGGGTAATAATTTTTTTTCCATTCTACAACCACTTTTACCAAAGACTAAATGTTGCAAGCGTGTCGTAGATCTATCGCTATTTCCACGGTCAGATCAACTAAATTCTTTGGTTCCAGGAGTTCTACCCTTCACTGCTAAGTCACACGCATTGTAGCGAATCATTCCCTTCATATTCCAGTGGTGAGATGTAAGTCCCACTCGACCACCTACATTGCGGATCGGCTCCCAAGAGGATGCTTCCTCGATCACTACAATCATAAACCTGTTCAAATCCAGGGTTAACCGTTATCTCACCCGCCGTCTTCTAAAGTACCGTAGCGAGTGATCATGGGTGAGTGATACATGGGCCAGTGATCGGAAATCAGATAGGTCCACGGCGCCGTGCCGTGTCGCCATCTCCTGTTTGTTCCAACCTTTGTACTAATCCCGAGGAGTTCGTTATTTTCTGTCGCAGCTCGAAGTAGGCCAGTTCATTTCTTCGAGACTACATGCGAGGTGGATTTTTATTCAGTGTTTCCTTCTCCTAGACTGTTTGCCAACCAAGGCTATAGGGCCGAATCTCTCCTGCTATTTACCCATAGCTGGACAGTAAAGAAGATGGATTTATATATTTCCCAACGTAATGACGAGACTCTCCGATTCGTTAATCCGAAAGGCTAACCATTATTCCATTGTACACCACCCCCATAGATTCCAATAAACTGTTTCTCTTACTCTATAGCCCCCTACCTCGAGTAGCTCTTGAGCCTTGTACAGGGTAAAATTTAATGTACAAATAAATAAACATGAGTTTCGGAATTCATGTTGTACAGAAACACATCATTATTTTTTTTTATTATAATATAGCTTTGCGTTGGTGTGATGCCAAAATATCCTTTCAATTTTATTCTGTTTAATCGTCGCATGTTTTCGCCATACATCAACGTATTAATCACCATTCTCTGCGCCAACTCAGACCAAAACAAATATCTTTCTATCGCCACTATTAGCGACGCCACGCAGTGGGAGACATTCCTTAATCAATCTTCGTATATCTTTCACATCTTATGAGATAAATTACTTAAAACAATTACCTGCGTGTATAAACCCAACTGAATCGCGCATTGGTTGCTAAATCGGGAACATTTGATGTCATGTGTGGGATTCATTTTGTCCTTTTCTTTTAGTCCCGGAATAACTGGCATCTTTTTCGTCAAGGCCGGTTGATTTTACGACATGTCCAATTTTACTGAAAGTCGAATTTTGTATGGAGCACTAAATGAGAAACGAAATTGTTATTTAGTAGTAATAGTCAAACAGACTAGCCTTTAAAAAACATGAAATGAACGGCGGGGCGCTTTCATCAAGATTGCAATCTCACGCTGAAAATGAAAACCACAAAAATGAAGATATATCTGTTCCGGCTGGTCAGTATTTTTACATCGTTATTGTCTGATCTTCTTGATCCTGTCAATATTGGAAAGAAATGTGTCTTCAAAAAAATATACAAATACCAGAACGGATCTCATCACCGTTACAAAGGATACGGACATCGAATTATTTGACCTAATTACGTCCTTCGAAAATGTCGGATGTTCTTACTAGATGATTATTTCAGGAATTCCTGCAGAAAGTGATGCCAGTCTGGAATTGGAAGAAAAAAAAACGGCTGGTGCTTACAAAGCATTGCGATTGGATCTATCCGTATAAAAACTTCGTGACAAAGTGAGATAAATTCTCGCAAATCAAATACACATTTCATAATGAAAAAGACAGTATCTGTAAAAATCTACTTTGGGGTGATGGTTACAGGTTTTTATCAAATGGCAATTCGCTAGTTGTGGGTTCTATGCACAGATGCAGCGCTGCTGGTGATGGCTTGTGGCAGGATATGCTCAAAGAAGTAAGTGATTAAAAACAGCGCCATTGTGTAATGGTTAATAAACCCATCCCGCAAGCTATAACTACATAGTGCAATCATTATTGGTTGACTCACATCAATGTCGTTGTGTGCTGAGCTAAGAAAAATCACAAATACGTCTAACACAGAACAATGATTAGCAATATATATATATATATATATATATATATATATATATATATATATATATATATATATATATATATATATATATATATATATATATATATATATATATATATATATATATATATATATATATATATATATATATATATATAAGAAGTGGATAGCGACTAGGGTTGAGGAATCGGAGAGCCGAGTTCTAATCCCAGCCGTGCTAATACCCTTGGGACAGGTATCAATCTTCTTCTTCTTTTTCTTCTTCTACCTCCAGCTCTGGGTAAATAGCGGGACAGGCCTTATATGGAAACTGGTTGGGAACAACTCTGAATTCAAAGCCTGCGGAGGGACGTTGGTTCTGCACTACTACAATCAAATCATATCTGCTGGTGTCTGGCTGTTTCGTTTCTTATGAACTGAGCAGCTTGACCCCCATAAGCCACCATATATATATATATATATATATATATATATATATATATATATGTGTGTGTGTGTGTGTGTGTGTGTATAGGACGCGATGGATAAATTGTCGTCTAAATGACGCAAAAATGAAAATAATATTGACATCTCATTTTAACAGATATATTGACCAAAATTACACAAAAATATCTTGAAATTTATTCAGTAGAATCGACATTGGCTTCATTTACTTCCTCCAGACGCCTTCGGAATCTCCTGCAATTCTTCTGGACGGGCTCCTTGTTTAAATTGATGAATGCTGGCATAATACTTGCCTTTTTTGCGTTTACCATTGATGTTACAATGAGTTTTGGTTTTAGAATGTGTTTTTGGTGTTTGTTCATCTCTCCCTGAACTGAACAAGCATCTGGGGAGTTAGGAGTTAGCCAGATATAAGGGGTAATTTGGTCGCAGAAATTGTCTGATAACCATGATTGGGTTCTTCTGCTTCTGTGCATGCATGGTGCAGAGTCCTGTTGCCAAACATAGGGTCTTCCAGCAGCCACCCTCTTGACCCAGGGCAGCACTACCTCCTCAGGGCATTTGATGTTGGCCTCCGTCTTGCGTCTGATGGCCTCACAAACAAATTCAGGGGTATTTCTTATTAGAACGATCAGAGTGAGTTTTCCGGGCTGCTGTACCTTCGTAATCACCATTAGACTCATCGACACCAAACACTCTGAAATGCTCCTATTGGAGCTTCCGCCACGAATACCAAGCAGTACAGCATGCTGTTTTCAAATATCTGGCGAATTGAATTTAGTTATGGTGCTCTTTTTCCCACCGACGGGACCCAACATACTCTATTATACTGTGCTGTCGAGAAAATCAAAAACAAAAAAAGCACATCCGCGAAATAGATGTGACAGCAAGGCTCAACAGCAGCAATAAGAAAAGCGATAGGTTAGTGTGTGTAAACGTGACAACAGCAAGAGCAGCAGGCAGGAAAAATGAGAACGTCAGGTTTAAGAATTCAGTAGATGGTATCTTTTCAGGTTTAAGAATTCGGTAGATGGTATCTTTTAAAAGAAGTACAGACCACAAGCATAGGATGCGATGGGGTCTGTACTTCTTTTAAAAGATACCATCTACTGCATCAGTGTGGAGAACTGGTCAATGAGCATATCTCAGAGACTAGTAGCTCTTTTCTTTTCTTTTTTTTTAACTGTTACTGACCCAAAAAGCCACTCAGTGTAGAAGTGTGTTACTGAATCAGTTTGTTGAAAGTAGATAACAACTGACCCGAGTCTTGAAGAGGTTAAAATTGTAGTATTGAGGAAGCATCCTCCCGGGATACTACGCTGAAAAGTACAGGTTCTTGGTAAAAGCTGTCCAGTAGGAAATGCCACTTTATCAACAGAATGCGAATGGAACGAGGATGCTTTAAACCTGTGTACGTTTCACGGCAGGGTTTAGCTGTAAAGATTTGAATTGAAGTTACTAATGAATGTAATTCGTCAGAACATTTGCGATGGAAATAGCGTTAAGTTTCGTCTAAAGGTGTTTTAGTGTTGAAAATAATTCATCATACACAAACTGAAACTGGAACATGAATTCTTAAACATGACGTTCATTTTTTTCCCCACCTGCTGCTGCTGCTGTTGCTGTTGTCACGTTTAGACACATTAACTTATCGCTTTTTTTATTGCTGCTGCTGAAGCTTTGCTGTCACGTCTATTTGTTAACAGACAAAAAAGATATTAAAGGAGAGATATTAAATATTCAAAAATTAGGGTAACAAAAAGCTAGAAATTGTGGAGAACCATATTCCCCCACGTTCTGAAAAGACGGGTCCATTAACATAAAGAAATGACTGCAAAGCTTCCGCAGCAGCAGTAAACGTGAAGATCTCAATCAATATTGATAAATATGTAAGAAACAGATTAATAAACATTGTTCTATGGTATTTATTATGATTTTGTATGAATTATATTCGATTATATCGAATTATTTATGAACCAAATATTCATTCTCCATGCGACGTTGTTTTAACAGGTAAGAAACTGAGTTACCTGTCCTTTAAAGAAATGTCCACTTATTTGTTTTATATAAAAGATTAGCACAATAAAAACAGAAAGGATATAGATATTAAATATAAATCAGAATAAACGAATTGATTCGTCATTTCTGCATTTCAAATATATATATATATATATTGTTTTATTAACCCTAACGCAAAGGAATATATTTACGTCAGCCAAGAGGAATTTGGGTCACTACCACACACAAAGGACAGTAGTTAAACATAAGAAAGACTTGCTTTAAATAATATGTGGAAATAACCATTCTTCGTGTGATGAAGATCACAACACCCGAAACCCACGCAAAAAATATAGAAAATGAATTATAAAATATAAAAATACACATCATAACCAAAAACGTTTACAGTTTTTCTTTTCTTTTTAAATCATATATATATATATATATATATATATATACGTATGTGTGTGTGTGTGTGTGTGTGTATAAATGCATACATATATATATATCTACACACACACAATATCAGAGATAGAGCTAACATATTTGGTTAGATTGATGAATGCAACCGAATATATATATATATATATATATATATATATATATATATAATTACTTAACTTTTAAATATCAATTTTTGTTTTTTTCCCAACTTCGAATTTTCTTGGTGAATGTCCGTTCATCAGGGGTTCTGTTCTTTTTTTAAAGTACTTCGTTCTCATATAATATTATTAATGCTTTATCTTTAATATTATATTAATGTTTTAATATTGAACACTATATATTTAAAAATATTTGCTCTTTTTTAAATTATAAATATATAAAAAATATCGCTGTTTTTTAAATCATAAATATGATATATATATATATATATATATATATATATATATATATATATATATATATATAGGTACAGGTAGATCCGTTGGTATATAATCCAAATGGATCCTAATAATATAAAATATTAAAAATGACCCACAAAAGAACTCTTTATTATAACAGAGAATATAAATTACATAACAGAGAAATACAAAATTACCTCATGAGTATAGACTATTTCAACTAACGTCAATGCGTTAGTTTTATTTAACTCAAATGGTAGACTGTATTCAGTGGTGGAACTAGAGATTTATAATTTAATATTTTAAAAAGTAGGCAGTTGAAAAATTGATACAAAGTCAATCCATAACATAGCAGACAAGACAAACTGCCCGAATGGTGATAAGGAGAGAGCGGGTGTTGTGTGGCTTAAATGGAAAGAAGCTACAAAAATTCAACCCAGATATTAACCTTAACACCCCACATTGGGGTTATAAGAATGATGAAATGAAGGAAGGCTGGCAAAAGGAGACTTATGTAAATTAATATATATATATATATATATATATATATACCTGAGATGAGGTATTATGTACACTATTTACATTTATTAAAAACCTGTTGCGATTGTTACCAACGTCATCCACTGCACAAAATTAAAGCCATTTTCAAAGGGGACCTATTCTCAATTCTTTACTAACTGCTGCATCATTTAATTGAATTAAATTTTTTAATATCTGTCTGTATTTTTGTGATGATGTATTATGCACACTATTTACATTATTCAGACTATTGTCCTCATCTTTGTTGCCATATTTATTTATTGTCTATATTTCTGAGATCAACGTTTCATTATTCAGACTATTGTCCTCATCCCATTTTATTACAACGTTTCGGCCCTTCAGTATCTGTCTATATTTCTGAGATCAGGTATTATGTACACTATTTACATTGTTCGGACTATAATCCTCATCTTTGTTGCCATATTTATCATAACGTTTCGGCTGTTGTACGTTCCGGCCTTCTTCAGGTGGTTAGAATGTCTAACTGAACCCGTTATTTCACTGAATGGTTGCTGAAGACATGAGGTTTAGATTTTTGGGATTACGGGAGAAAAAGGTTTTCCACCTTTTTCTCCCGTAATCCCCAAAATGACCAAGAACTAAACCCTGAAGCATACAACCTGAGATCCCAGAATACTCCACCGTGTAGCAAGCTACTTGGACCGTTCGAAGGCGATTTGATTGATTTAATTAAAAAGATTAAGCTCAAGAATGATCCTAACTACTTCCAAACCAAAATTGGTAGAGACATTAAAAACATAAAGAAATCTAATAAATTATGGATTAAAGCCAACAAATCCAAAAATGTCTATAAAATTAAACTGTTTTCTTTTTGAATTTGTAGGTCTGATGAATTGGATCGTATTTACGATTCAAATGGAATAAATTATGACCATGGAATATTAGTGTTTAAGCCTTTTTTATATATATATATATATATATATATATATATATATATATATATATATATGTATAGTATACAAATATATATATGTAATAGTATATATATATATATATATATATATATATATATATATATATATATATATATATATGAACCAGTGAGGAGGAGATGTTGTTACTATCAGAATAACATCGACAATGATGCCGATCTGCTTGAGACAATATTTTATTTATGGTCGATCTGTAGAAGACGGAGAGAATCTAATTTTCCATCTAAAGATATACATTGAGATTATGTAAACATGAGCTGGATTCACAATTCGCCCAAATCATGAATTTTAAAGAAATGTGTGAATAAAGCAGAAGCGAATAGTACGACCTTGATATTTGCAACATAAAAAGCTGTTATTTTTGGCCGTTTTACAATTCATAACGGGAGAAAAGAAGAAAAATTTCTATTTATTTTTCATTCGTACGAATTTAGGATTAATAATTTGATGGCAATTGGATTTCTTTATTTTATTTTAGCTGATTCAGTAGAATCCCTCATATCCGTAATCCCTCATATCCGGAGTGTCGCATATCCGGAATTCCGCATATCCGAACATGATTTTGATGTTTATATTTGAACTATTTAGGTGATATGTTATCAGGGATTCTATTGTAATAACAATATAGAATTATAGGTAATCTTGGAATGTGTTCATATAAGAAGCTTTGAAATAAACGCCTATAAAACTGAAAATAATTTTGATAAACAATAATAAAAATAATAATGTGCAACATATTGTCAGCGATTGTAGACAGCCGTCACAGAAAGAAAATAAACTGTGCCATGAGAAAGTTCCCCTCAGAATACATTGGGAATTATGCAGGAAGTATAGCCTTAAATGAGCAGAGAAGTCGTTCGAGCATTCACTATCGTCATTAGCTGACACTGAGCAAGTGAATCTTATGTGGGATACGGTTATCTTGACTAACAAGTGCTTGGAGAGAAATCGCCCTGACCTCACACCTGTGCAAACTGAGCGGCCATGAATGGATTCTGATTGACGTGAAAGCGATGAAGGCGAAAATACAGAGGTACCAAGAAATCGAAATGGCAAGTCAGAGAAATATACCAAGCAGCATTTCAAGTTGTCCTTTTTGTGATTGCAGCACTCAGGATTATTATTGTAAGCAATTCCTCATATCCGGAAGGCCTTCTTAGTCCTGTTGTCTACTGTATTAAGAAAAAAAGAAGAAACAAGTTGGTTTATTTTCGTTGATAGTCCCAAACTAGTCAATTGCTTTCCAAAAGGTGATGGAAGATGTTTCTGAGGCAAAATCAGAAGAAAACTTTACTAAAATAAATATTCTGCTGTATCTATTGTGTCCTGAAAACGGCCCACATACGCCCACGCGTAAAAAGATAGGATAAAGAAGCCAAGAAAGGAAAATAAAAATAAAACAAGTAAAATAAATCGTATAAAATGGGATTCACTTTAGACATTGAACGTTGAAGAAGTTGATCTGTGGTGCCCCATATATATACAGGGTTTACGCTAAAACATACCAAAGTTCAGTACTCGGTGTCACCTCGGAAAATCAAAAGACCTCGATGGTTGACCTAGAATGCTGTCAGGTACACAATCAGAGCACAAAGATGTCAGTAGGTTCATCAGCATAAACCATATACGTAGCTGAACTTAGGATATACATACACAGGACAACCAGATACTAGAAAGTTATATAAACGCCCAACCTAAGAGGGAATAAATAGATTCCCTCACACCTTTGCTAGAAGAAGATCGAACGTTCGAAGTATTACCCGAATCCACATACCTTCGATTCGACCAACTAATTTGACATTATCCAAATGCTAATACAAATTTCCATTCATGGAAAAATTATTCTTGTATTTTCATCATACTTTACTAGGCTAAGCCACATTTAGGAGGGGGGCACTTTTTTTCAGTGATCAGGCGATTTTATATAGTTCTTTCCAGAAGGTATACACTCATTTACAGTATATCTGCGCGGCCTTGATGTGGCTGGTAAATAATTAGAGGAGATCTCGCTACACATACGTGAACAGATACTCTCTCGTGCGTTACTCAATCCTAAGTGAGTTCGAGATATCCGAATTTGAGAATGAGTAGAGTTGGCAAAACATCATATCAGACATGTTTGTTCTCTCCGTCAAACCAAACTTGGTGCTCTGTATCATAGACGAGATTAACTAGAACAAGACTACTAGTGATTCCGAAATGGATTTTTATAAATAGACGAACCAAATTTACCGCCCCTTACGCCGTGTCACACATTTTTTGTAAGAAAAAATCATGTTATAATTTGTGGAGAAAAATGATACATTTCAACATTACTCAATGATCTTGCCGATGTGACCTCCATCTTCTGGATTTCTCCTTCTATATTTTGGATAGGAGTCATTCCCTTGTACAAATTTAAATTTAATTTAAATCAAAGGGAAACAATTTTCAGTGGTAGGTGTGTGCAAAAACAACTTGATCTAACCTCTTTCATCTAACATTAACGTGACAAGCTTGCTAGCCATAACACCACATCGAAATATATATTTTATTTTTACATAGGGGGTGGGTGGATTTTTAGGTTTCGGTGTCGTCAATGATTAGAATAGATGTTTTTAACTTTTCATAGTAAACTAGCCGAATTACCCGCTCCTTCCTGCGCGTCACACATTTTTTGCAAGAAAATAATGATTGATTTTAAATCATTGTCATAAGTTTGTAGAGAAAACTGATCCATTTCAATATTACCCAATGATCTTGCTGATGTGACCTCCATCTTCTGGATTTCTCCTATATTTTGCATAGGAGTCATTCCCTTGTTCAATTTTACATTTAATTTAAATCAAAGTGAAACAATTTCAGTGGTGGGGTTGTGCAAAAACAACTTTATCTGACCCCTTTGATATGTATTTGATGCAATACTTGATTGAATAAATTGAGCAGATTTCAGCATTGATATGGCAGTAGAATTGTTGCAACAGATATATATTGTAAGGCACTACCCATTGCTTGATTTCTTGCTAAACTTGACATCCATATTATCTCAATTTGATCTTGCCGATGTGACCTCCATCTTCTCGTTTTCTCCTATATTTTGGTTAGGAGTCATTCCCTTGTTCAAATTTTAATTTAATTTAAATCAAAGGGGAAAATAATTGATAAAAATAAAATATACTTATCCAAGTATCCTGGTTAATGTAGTTTCCGAATATATGTGATTATGGGGGTATATCTTTATTTATGTAGCTCGATAACACACAGACGGAAGTTACAACTTTATATATATATATAGATTTGAAGTGGGGTTAAGTGTGTGATATTCCAAGAGGAATAATTTGAAGTGGACTAAGGCGCCATTACCCTAAGTAGGCTAATTTTTCGTTAATATCTGGATACTTCCTGGACAAACAGACATATGCTGAAATACCTATCGGAAAAAGTTAAAACAGTGACACCTACTTGGGTTCAAATCTGACCATGATGGATTTGTCAAGTAGGTGACTACTTGATAGTAGCGGTCTGGGGCCACGATTCTAGCTAGCGACTCAGTTGAAAGGTTTTCGGGTGCCTTAAAATCACAGATAGTATTTAATCCAAGATATACTTGGGTTGTAATTTTCCTTGTCTAAAAATATTTTTCCATCCGTGTTTGGTTTTCGAAACTTAGCCATGTGTTCCAAATAAAAATATCTTATTAATATATAAAACTTTGTGAACTTTGTATCATGTATGTTTGCCAGAATTCATATATAGAGAGTGGGGAAAAGAAAGACATAAACAAGTCATATATAGAGAGCTGAGTAAAAAAAAAAGATGTAAATTTATTATCGCGTAGGAAGTGAGGGATGGAGCCAAAATTTTTACGAGAAAATGTATAAAACACGAAATCACCGCCCAAACAAGACACGCACAGCTGTCATCAAGGTCCACGCCACTTTCGCTCGTGAACTTCAGTGCCTCATGCTAAAAGCAACAACGCTGACAAACTTTAAAGAGACCGCTTCAGACTACGGGAACAGCGCCCACAGTAAGAAACAAATTCTTTCTCTTGTATCTTCTTTACTATGAAGTACGCACACACGTATTGACTTTTCACAAACACACATATAACAGTATTTCATAGTTTCTCACATACGTACACAAGGAAAATTTATATTTTATTTCAGAATTTTATCAACCCAAACAAAAAGACATTACTTTCCAATCTATGACCAATTGCTTCTATTCTTGTTGTTATATTAAATTAATGTTGATTTGTTGAAACTACGTTGTCTTTTCTGCTGGATTTTATTCTTTCAGTGAAAATCGTTTGATTGTTCTAAACGGCCAAATTACGTGCAGCCCCCTCTACAACAATTATATTCTTGTATCGAATCCCAACACTCCAAATTTTGAGATTCTAAACTCTTGTCGGAGTTAGCTCCTCTTTAATTCCCTAAATGTTCACTAGGAGTCGCTCTCTCTACACTATAAATACTGGACAACTTCTTGCCTCGTTCTCTTTTTCATTTCTTCATTTCAGCTAACACATCTACAACATAAGCTCTCTTAGAAGATAGCGTCTCCCCACTTGTGAGAAGACGCCATGAACATTAATACACACATACACGTACGTACGAACATTCACCAAAATACGAACTTTTTACGTTCAAACACAAATGTTAATGTCTTTGTCACTTGTAAATTGGTTGTATAATACATATATTTGTTGACATATATATATATATCGGTCTTGTTTGTCTTCTTTACATCTTCGATTGGACTCAATTTGAGTCCGCCATTTTCTTGTAGTTTGACCGCCTAGCAGGAAATAAAATGCATGTGTTCCTAATTCAACAACAAACACTCAAACACACACGGCCCTCTGCACTCTTATTGTTCAACTTGAAATATTGAAAGCACCTTCAGTAAATGCAAATCTGATTTTTAAAATATCTCTACTTTCATGAAATTAAATGTAAACAGTAAAGTTGACCCAATGGGTCACAGGTGGTCTAGTAATCTATAAAATCCAGAATTTATTAGATGTTTGTGATACGAACTGCTAGAGTGAACTGAAACTGCTAGCTTAATTTTGTTTTGCTTTAAAAAAGAAATTTTTCTCTCTCTTTTTTTCTAATTTATGGTAATTACCTTTCTACTTGTTTAGAGTAATTAAAGGTATTGGTGTGCAAATTTCTGTATTAAACAACTCTTTAAAAAATTCTTTTTTTCTTTTATAATTTATGTTAACTATCTTTTTGCATGTTTAGAATAATTAAAAGTTGGTTTGCAATTAGCAATTCTTAGGAAAAGAACGTATATTAATTTCAAAAATTTATCAGAGGTATGCAATTATCCACGGACGCAATTGTCTGGTACGTAACTGAGCGTCCACCCAGTCTTGTAGCTCTTGCATGTTTAACTTCTGAGAGGAGGCGCGGAGTAACCTCAAGATCCCCGATACAAAAAGAACCAGCAAACTAGAATTGTCTATTGCTCTTTCGAAATGGTCCTCAGCAAAGGAACCGTACAGTGTCCTGGAATTATCGAAGAGATTAATTGATATCACTTTCAGTAGAGGAAAAGGGAAAATCAATAAATTCATGAGAAATCAATCAAGACTTTAGTTCTGATATCGATTGTTGTTCAAGACACGATTTCTAATAACACCCGAAGGCTACATATATTAACGCATTATATATAATTATTGCTGAACTGTCTTTTTTTTTTGTTCACCCAATAGCAAGTGTTCACTTTAGGCTTATATACACGCGCGTGCGCACAACGACACACACACACACACACACATACACACGAGCGCGCGCACACACACACACACACATATATATATATATATATATATATATATATATATATATATATATATATATATATATATATATACTGGCATGATATAAATTGTTGACTTTCAAATTTAAAGTCTTCATTTGCTTCCAATTTTAAATTGATTAATTTTATAATAATTTATTTTTTATTAATAATTCATATTCATCTATTTTCAGTCAGTCAAGTGCTATACATGATAAACGCTTAGGCAATCATGTCTCTTTCGATACATGACTGACGAGTTAGAAGATTTTCGCGCAGGAAAGTCATTGCTAACCAAGGCCATAGGACCCAATCTATCCTACTATTTAACCCATTGCTGGGGAGACGATATGGATTCATCCCTTTCCCAAGAGTATTCTGTCTTCATAGAATTGACATATTTTCTTTCCACTATATTACCTTCTGTTGGAGTTCTTGAACTTTTCATTATGTCTCTGCTATCAACACACACAAAGACACACACACTCTCTCTCTCTCTCACGCACACACACTCAAATATATATATATATATATATGCACTAGAGTTGAAATGTTGGAAGCATCCGCCCACGAATTGGCATATGATGAATTTGAGAGAAAAGTGAAAAAAAAAAAAAATGGAAAAAAGCTCTTAGAGTCATTGAAGAAAGAATTGAATCAATTATCAAACTTATACTTTGAGAAACTTTTGCAGCAAATGCCAAAAAATTGTGCTGCAGTAATTAAGGCTAAAGGAGGATATTCTGACGAGAGCAAAATTTAATCATAAAATGCTTTTTGTTATAAAAAAATAATAATAATAAAAAGTCATGTCACTTTCTTTTAACCATGGATTTCTTTATTTAAACTACTAAAGAACTACTTTTTGCGCCAATTACCAGTGGTGACCTTAAAACTTTGAACTGTAGTGTATACACACACACACACACACACACACACACACACATATATATATATATATATATATATATATATATATATATATATATATATATATATATATATTGTGTATACTTAGGCAGGAATTTTTCGTTGATACATTTTTCATTAAATAATATAGACAAGTTTTGTCTTTATTTTAAGTAAGTTCCTTTCATATTATCTGATAAGCTTAATAACATTATCATTGAAGAAGGAAAAGAAATCACCATATTGATACATGTTTAAATCTAATCTAAGCGTTCGGCTTACATAAGCCATTATCAAAGATGACAATTATTATTTAATAAAACATGCATCAATATATATATATATATATATATATATATATATATATATGATGAAATATAATCTTACGACTATATATTTATGGGATAAAGTGCTCAATATCAGAGATAGGGCGTGTAAATATAAAAGTGAATATAGAAGTCAACACTTAGAGGCGACAGTCTGTTTCATGCTAGATGCACTCATCAGGCCACGAGTGCTGTTATTTTTCTCTGCTATTTATATATACGGGTCAGTGGTGCATTGTGGGTAGTCTATTTTGGCAGTTATTTTACTGGAAGTCGTTTATTTTATTGTTTCATATATATATATATATATATATATATAAAAAAAAATTTTCTTTTTAATCCGGCATTAATCTTATTGCTATAAACGTTATTTTAGCGTTGGAATTTTTTCTCTAGTAGAACCTGTCGATATTGAAAGCGCGTTTTCACCTATGGATCTTCAGGCTTGTAAGTGCCAGAATATTCGCTAATGTGGATTGAGTAAAATGTCGTTAAATAGACAATTTGGTTTACTGCAAGTAAAACTTAGAACAAGAATTCAGTTTGAAACATTACGCAGATTCCTCTCAGTACTTCAATCTGAGTTCAAATGTATTTGTAATCACTTTCTAGAGTGATTATATTTATCGATTGCTGCAACTTCGGGCATTGAAAAGCTCATTAGACTCAGGTGACGATATTTTATAACAGCTTCTCTTCCATACAGAGCCTATAAAATTTCCTATAATATTTGTTCTTTCCTATTTAATTACGGGAAACTCCTTGCATTTCTGTTTAATACCTTGTTTATAAGGCTGTTCCGTTGAAGAGATATAATTTTTTTCTCCGTGTCCCTGTACATTGTCAGCGGCTTTATATACTATATGCTTTGTTAGACACCTCTCATCTAATGGATAATGCTTTGTATTATGTAATTACATTCTGGCTCTACGAGTGTCTTTACTCCATTAATGACTGTGCATTAGGATGTGCATAGAAAACTTTGTTTCCAGTCAGTATAAGACGTGTCCATACTTATTTTTCTGGATATATACATTTTTACATTTTAAACGTGTTCTTGATAGGAATCTATTTTGGACATGGAAGTCTTTTTAATATTTAACAGATATGCTGCTAACTTTGCTTAAATAGCTATCAGTGACTAATTTCAGAACTCTTGCAAAATTGAGACGTATTTTTCGGATCTATCTAGAAGAATTTGTTACTAATTTTTCAGCAAATGTTATACAGTGCAGGAGTTTTAGTTTGATTATAATTCACAATCAGAATTCTGGTTTGAATATATATATATATATATATATATATATATATATATATATATATATATATATATATATTAAGCGTTTCACCCCAAGCAAGGCGGGAAGCCACTAGAACGCAAGAGGTTACAGAAGATTTGGAGCAAGATTAGATAGGAGTGATAAAGGAAAGGATGAGGAGAAGGATAGTGGATAGATCAAGGCAACTGGAGATATCGATTGGCATTACATTTGAATAGTTGGAGATTATAGCTCTCAGGGAAACTGGAATAGGGAAGGGAGTGCCACAGGCGAGAGGTGCGAGACCTGAAGCTATTGGAGTAGAAGAGACGGATACATTTAATAGTTTCGACAGTGAAAGGGTGAGAGCGAGATGCCAGTCTCGTAGGGCGCCTGAATTCATGAAGTCTGGGAACCAGCGAATGCAGCTCCTCGGAGCAATTACCGTGAAAGTATTTGTAAAAAAGACAGAGAGAGGCGACGGCGTGTCTGTGAGAGAGCGACTGTAGACGAGATGCCAGAACAGAGCCAATTATATTGCATATCCGCCTCTGGAGCTTATCAAGAACCCTGAGGCAAACAGAAGGGGTTCCAGACCATATATGGTAGCAATACTCCATTTTCTATTCATTGTATCTAATACAAAAGATGTCAACTTTATTTGGATTTATTCTTGAAATAGTAAAATTCTGAAGTCAGTTTGGCAACAAAAACCTGCAGAAGTTAGGAATTTCTGTACATTTTTTCAGACTACATTTAAAACAAAATGCTCAAAAATTGGCAAAAGGTATCAATGGAAGATTTAATGTCACTCCTTGTCACATCAAACTTCAGCTTTTGCATCGAGTGCCACATTGATTTTTTTTAAAGTGAAAAATAAACTCCCCCTACTCTAAAAAAAATTCTTTTCCCTGTCTCGTACTCATATTGGTGCACCATTTGTAAGGCCTTGTACCAGACTAAAGAAAACTTAGTATATAACGAAATTGTTTAGAAGAATCTCCTCAAACACTGCATCACATGAAAAAATATTTTTTATATATTCTATGTTTGATCTCACATCCGATTACGCGTCATCTAAGTCTTTCTTTTTCGCCTTCTCGTTGTCAATCAACGAGTTTTATTTAATAAACAAAACATCTTGGCATTAATTCAACGTGTATTACATTTGGAAATCACATAAGTCAGGCGTGTCAGGTGACATAACAAGATATGTCAGTAACAAGAAATGTTATTTTCGACTCGCTTTGCTCGGCGCAGCTCAACAACGATGCAATTAAAAAGTTTAAGTCATTTCAGGAGATAAAGAAGAGTATTGCGGATGCAAATAATTAAAGGAAACATGTGAGTAAACATGTCCTCCTTAACTACGAGATTAGTGCAACAATATTTCTGTATATACATTCTATCTTTGTAAATATGAATTATAATCTGGCTGGTGCATTCACCTGGGTAGAATAAAATGAATAACTAGATATCATTAACTGCTTTCAAGTCCAAGATAAAAAAGTTTTTTCATCACCAAGCAGATCCTAGATTTTCTCAATGAACGTTTGTATCCTCAAAGAGGTTCTTATTCTTAAACTTCAGTTCGAAAGTCAAGATCACCGAAGACATCAAGAGGAACATGAATATACAAAATGTCACTGAAGTTGCTTTCATTCATTGATGTGTTTGTTTAACGGCATATCAACTCCTGATGGGTCATTTAATGCCAAGTTTAATTTTCTTGGGCGCTTTGAAGTAAGAAAAATAAAATGTATATTACTCTTCTTTCACAGTTGAATATTTTGGAATACACTTTGATTTCTTTAAGAAATTGTAGGACATTATATGGATCAATGTCATGAAAGAGTTTTTCATGTTTATTGTTTTCTTGGTTGGTTTTCATTTTATTTGAATCAACCTCTATGGGTTATTTAATACTGAAATCTAAATATTTTACAGCATAATTGTATGCCTTCAACAACGCTAAAATGTATTGGGAGTCATTTTGCTATGAAATTGTACTGTTGTTAATTCTACTATAAAATTTACTTCTCGAGATTTTGCTTTAAAATTGTATTATTGGCCATTTTACTATAAATATGTACAATTGGTAATTTTTATATAAAAATATATTGCTGGCATTTTTACTATAATAATGCATTTTTATACTTTCATAGTATTTTGGATTTTCGATTCATTATTATCCCATAGCTGGGATCGAACATGCTACCACCCCGGGTCAGGGTGGAGCTGGAGCAAAAAATTAAGAGGCGATTTGACACTTATCAAAACCTCTAATCTCCTTGCTGCCGGATGTAATTTATCGTCATACCGAGGTCTACTAAAGTTGCTGGAAGCATAATAGGTTTCTCATGATTCTCTAGAATCTACATGATCTATCTTTACAAGATAGAGATAAGAGCATAAATGGAGTGTTGCTGCCAAGTATGGGCCGGATTTGTTTCATCCTGCCGTGACTGCCTTGACAGGGTTCAAAAGCATTTACGTGGAATTGGAGACGATAAAATAATCTTGTTCGGGTGCACTCTTCCCTGTGTTACCGAGACTTTATGAATTTAAGCGCAGTTCTAGATTGGCGGTAAGGTCTCATCAAGTCTCAGATGAATGGCTAGATGTCACCGTCTATTTTCTCACACTTCTCGCTTGTGGAACTCTCTCCCTGATCCATGATTTCCAGTTACCTTTGATCTTCAAAAATTTAAATGAAATGGCAGTCGTTATCTACGATCTTCCTGATTACTCTTCTATTCTTATCGCTCGCTAATGTTTCTCTCTCTTTATTTTTTTCTTGTTCTTTCACACTCAGTAACCCCCAGTGTTTTCGGGGCTTTATCCCCTTGCTTGGGGTCATTTGATTAAAAAAAGAAATATTTTCAGATTAGCTACATTTTTTGGTTCTACAAGTTCGGAGCTTTTCCACTAGAACCCGCAATACCACGTATACTGGGTCGACTCATCTTCATCCCCCAGATGTTCAGAAGGACGCTCCATTCAAATATTCTCCTCCTGAGATGATGCTTCCCTTATCGTTACAATCGTAACCCCTTCAAGTCTAGACTCAATCGTTATCTATCCTACATATTATCATAATATTCACTTCTTACATCCCCCCTCTTTACACACTTAGAGAAAGCTCTAGGGTAAGGGTGGGCAAATATGTGGCCCACCAAAATAATTCATTCGGTCCGCCAAATGTTAATAAATTTGAAAGAGAAAGTTACCAAACAACGCCAAATAAACGTTACACACAATTTGACGCTAATTTTAACAAACTGATAAATGACTGCAGTCAGATGCATTATTTTCATAGAGTCATTGAGATCTTTCTGTTGCTGAATTATTTTGTTTTTCAAATAAATCTGTTTCATGTGAAGTTACTACTACAAAATATCAATAATTTTTGTTTCTTTAAACTGAATTACTTTGTTTTCAAACTGTTTCATGTGAAGTTTCTACTTTAAAATCTAAATTACTTTTTTTCTTTAAATTTAGTTACTTTATATGTGTTCTATTTGAAGTTTCTATTTTAAAATTTTAGTAAGAATTGTTTTCTTATTTCTTTACACAGAGTTGTTTTTCAAATAAGTATGTTTTCTACTTTATAATATTAATTAATAAAAATATTTTTTCTTAAAACAAGGTTATTTTGTCTTTCAAATGCGTCTCATGTAAATCTTCAACTTAAAAATATTTATTAATATCTTTTCTTTAAAGTACTTTAAACTGAGTTACTTTGTCTTTCAAATAAATGCACTTCATATGAATCTTCTAGAGTACTTTAAAATATTAATTAACAAAAATTAATTGCATTTTTTTCTTTAAAAGCCTTTTTTGTATATTTCAAATGTTAATTATTTTGGGCTAATATACCATGCGGCCCGAAAAAAATTGTGAATTTTTGAATGTGGCCCTTGCACTGAAATGTTTTTCAACCCTTGCTCTAAGGAATCTCTACCTTGAATGGCACTTGGGTCTTGTATTGGATGAACAATAGTAAAAAAAAAAAAAAAAAAAATCAAACTCACCGTGTCATATTGTATAGATGATGTGTCTGGAAGGAAGTGTTTTACTATGAACAACTTCCGAAGAATTTGATTTCAGCCGTATTGATATTTGGTGGCGAAGCAAATATGGTTACAATTTGCCTGGGAAATCTTACTCATCTGCTGTAACCACTAAATTGCAGCAAGTTTGGGTTGATTTTCATTCCAGTCTTTTAGATTGGCGGCAAGGTCTCATCAATCCTTTTGCGGTCTTCCAAAGAATTGAATCTTTTTTCGCTTATTAGAATAAGCAAAAAAAGTTCCAATTCTTTGGAAGACCGCAAATGGCATTTAAAACTGTTCCATCTGAAGAATGATAAAATGTTATGCCAAGATGTAATTATGAAAATAGCTGAAAGATAATAAAGGAAACAAAATGGTAAATGTCTTATAATTCTGAGTGTTTCTCCTTTCGAACATCAATTACGCCTTGCTATTGCCCCGGATATATAATAGACCATTCCGTTTTGCTTTCGTATAAAGACCAAAAGAAAAGAGACACTGCCTTGCTTTTTAATAAGAATAACAAAGCATACATTATAAGAAAGAAAGATAGAAAGAAAGCGAGTGGTGTGATTAAAACTAACGATGTTGCATGCAAAGACGTATTAAGGATAATTTTGTCAAAAATAAATAATCTATGTAATATCAGCTGCCCTCTATGTCAGTGTATGATAGAAAATTTCCTCATAGATGAAGAGAAAACGAAATATGTGCTTTTTTTTATTTTACAGACGAATGCTGGTAATAGTCTGAATATATGTGTAATGTCGAGGTTTTAACCCCTTCCTCGGCGTAAACGTATATATACGTTTAAACCGAAAGTATCTCTTTCAGACATGGACGAATAAACACGTCCAAAATATAACGTTCAAAAACCACCTACAGACATCTTTATAGTTCGCTCTTGATTCTTTTTATGCCCTTCTGTGCTTGAAACAAGTCCAGGTGTCAACTAAAACGTCTGGTAGATGTGTTAGCCACCGCTCGGATACTTCAAGGTGCCTCAGTTTTTTAGTTACTGTATTAAAAACAAATAAAAACATTCGTTTGAAAATGAAACGATTTCCCCAAAATATTTGGCTGGGTCGGGGGGTTAAGAAAAAAAAAAGGCAAGAAAAATGAAGTTTATACTTTGAATAAAAAAAATATATCGTTGAAACTTCTAGGACACTTAATGAAAAAATGGGGTTGTAGAATTTGGGGACACACACACAATATATGGAATGCAAAAGAATCAACGAGTACCCTACCTAACGATTTCGTGGAAATGAACGAAAGAACCGTGAATAGGATAAATAGTCAAAAGACAATCAGAAAACGTATGAGGACGAGCGTAATTGATTTTAACTCAGATGTCAGATATGACAGAACTAGTTTTTCCTGTCATTTTTAGCTCATAGTAAAGTTTGGAATTTTGATATCTGTCCTAATCCTTGCTTAGTTAATCATTTGAACAAGCTTGTTTAGTAAGTAATGCGTAACTTTCCTCTTAACCTCCAAACATCAATTTGTCTTGTGAGTGTCAAATTTTACAAGTCCTTTTTCTCTACTTACATCTCTTCCTTATTGCTACATTCATTTATTTCAAGCATTTAGGTCATGACATCCCAAACATTCAGGCCAAGGAATTTTAAGCGTTCAGGACATTTTATTCTAAGCATTCAGGCCATGGTATTTCAAGCATCCAGGCTATTTTATACCGAGAATTCTAGCAATAATATTCCAAGAATTCAGGCTACAGTATTCCAAGCATTTAGGCCATGGTATTTTAAGCATTCAGGCCATGGCATTACAAGCATTCAGATAATGGTATTGCAAGAATTCAGACCATTGTATTCCAAGCATTCAAGCTATGGTATTCCAAGCATTCAAGCCATTTTATTCCAAGAATTCAGCCCATTGTATCCCAAGTATTCAGGTCCTGGCATTCCAAGCATTTAGGTCATGGAATTAAAAGAATTCAAGTCATTTTATTTTAAACATTCAGGTCATGGCATTCCAAGTATTCAGGTCATGGTATTTCAAGCATTCAGGCCAGTTTATTCCAAACATTTAGACCATCGTATTCCAACTATGGTATTTTAAAAATTCAGGGCATTGTATTCCAAGCATGCAGACTATGGTATTCCAAGCATTCAGGCCTGTTTATTCCAAGAATTCAGGACATTCTATTCCAAGAATTCAGCCCATTGTATTCCAAGATTTCAGGCCGTTGTATTCCAAGCATTCAGGCCATGGTATTCCAAACACTCCCGTCATGATATTTTAAGCATTTAGTTCATGACATTCCAAACATTCAGGCCATGGCATTTTAAGTATTCATGCCATTTTATTCTAAGCATTCAGGTCATGGCATTCTAAGTATTCAGGTCATGGTATTCCAAGAATTTGGGCCATGATATTTCAAGCATTTAGGCCAGTTTATTCCAAACATTCAGACCATCGTATTTCAACCATTCAAGCAATGGTATTTCAAGAATTCAGGTCATTGTATTCCAAGCATTCAGGCCATGGTATTCCAAGCATTCAGACCTTGGTATTTCAAGCATTTAGGTCATGGAATTCCAAGAATTCAGGCCATGACATTCCAAAGATTCAGGCCATGGTATTTTAAGCATTCAGGCCATTTTATTCCAAGCATTCAGGCCATGGCATCCAAGCATTCAGACCATTTTATTCAAAGCATTCAGGCCATGGTATTCTTAGCATACAGGCTATTGTATTCCTAGCATTCAGGCCATTGTATTCCAAGCATTCAGGTCATCGTTTTCCAGGCATTCACGACATGGTATTCCCAGCATTCAGGGCATAGTATTTTAAGCATCTAGGCCATTGTATTCCAAGCATTCAGGCCATGGTATTCCAAGCATTCAGACCATGGTATTCCAAGCATTCAGAACATGGTTTTACATGCATTCTGGCCACTGTACTCCAAGCATTCAGGCCATTGTATTTGAAGCATTCAGGCCATTGTATTTTAAGCACTCAGGCCATGGTATTCCAAGCATTCAGGCCATGGTTTTCCAAGCATTCAGTCCATTGTATTCCAAGCATTCTCATTCAGAACCACAGTTCTGTTGCTTCAAGTCACTTCCCAATCTCTGATGAGATTATCCAGCATTCGCTGCTATATATTGAACACTTTTCTTCATTTCTAATTTCTTAGTACTTTGCTTGCCCTTTGGAAGGCATCTTTCGCTATCCCAATGAGCTACCAGGATTCTTCATTGACGACCAAAATTTTAACAACATTATATATGCAGATGACATAGTGTTGGTAGCAGAAAGAAAACTACAAGAACTACGAAGTAAGCGAGGCAAATCGAGAAGAACACAGTAAACATGAAGAAGACAGACAGCATGGTCGTCAACAGAAGAAAGAGTCGAAGATTTCAGTTAAAACCTGGAGATACCAAAATTAAACAAGTGGCAAATTTTGAATATTTAGGGAATGTTGAAAGCGAGTGAATTTAAAACATTAGTTAAAACATATCCGGTTCCCTCGTTTTTATCTCTGGGGCCTGGTAGCGCCGGAGGGTCACGTGTTGTCGTTCAGTGGAAGTAACGGATAAGCGACAAACGGCAGAATAATCCTGGTGAGTATAAACTGATATGAGTTGTCTCCGTTAAGCATAAAAAAGCCCAATGAGAATTGAATAAAGTTTCCGGTTCAAAACTCTGAGGTTACCAAATACGATGTCTGAAGAAGGCCAAAAGATAAAACAGTCGAAACTTTGGAATTAATCAAATGTTTTCATGACAATGAAAATGCTACCTAACCCATATTCTTTTGGATTTGTTTTTCTGTTTTTGCTTTTCATTTTCTGTTATTTTTCTTTTTGTTATGTCTGTCTTATAATCTTTCTTTCTCTGCCTTTCTTATAGCCTTTCTTTTTCTACCTTTCTTATAGTCTTTTTTCTCTGCCTTTCTTATAGACTTTCTTTCTCTGCCCTTCTTATAGCTTTTCTTTTTCTACCTTTCTTATAGTCTTTCTTTCGCTGCCTTTCTTATAGACATTCTTTATCTACCTTTCTTATAGCCTTTCTTTCTCTGCCTTTCTTATAGTCTTTCTTTCTCTGCCTTTCTTATAGACTTTCTTTCTCTGCCCTTCTTATAGCTTTTCTTTTTCTACCTTTCTTATAGTCTTTCTTTCGCTGCCTTTCTTATAGACATTCTTTATCTACCTTTCTTATAGCCTTTCTTTCTCTGCCTTTCTTATAGTCTTTCTTTCTCTGCCTTTCTTATAGACTTTCTTTCTCTGCCTTTCTTATAGTCTTTCTTTCTCTGCCTTTCTTATAGACTTTCTTTCTCTGCCTTTCTTATAGCCTTTCTTTCTCTGCCTTTTTCTAGCCTTTCTTTTTCTACCTTTGTTATAGCCTTTCTTTTTCTACCTTTCTTATAGTCTTTTTTCTCTGCCTTACTTATAGCCATTCTTTCTCTACCTTTCTTATAGTCTTTCTTTTTCTACCTTTCTTATAGATTTTTTTCTCTGCTTTTCTTATAGCCTTTCCTTCTCTGCCTTTCTTATAGCTTTTCTTTTTCTACTTTTCTCATAGTCTTTTTTTCTCTGCCTTTCTTATAGTCTTTCTTTTTCTCCCTTTCTTATAGTCTTTCTTTCTCTGCCTTACTTATAGCCTTATTATCTCAGATTTCCTGCTACGCAATCGACTCCAACATTTAGCCGTTTGCAATTGTAAACTGCCGAAAACAATCCACTCTCTTTCGACTCAATGTTGTTCAAGTCGATAAAATCTTATTAACGTTTCAAATTATATTTAGACACGAAAAAACACGTTTGGGTTTCTTTGTTTTATGCACATTTGGTAAAGCATCCGATTTGAAAAAAATCAACAAAACCCACCAGAGACTGAATTTAATTCGTGATTCGTGAACAGAGGAGTTAGATCTTCTTTCTTTTCTTCTTCTTCTTCTTATATATATATATATATATATATATATATGTGTGTGTGTGTGTGTGTGTGTGTGTGTGTGAATAATTGTGTATTTAGGCAGCAATCCTTCTTTTATACATGTTTCATTAAAAGCGACAGACAAGGTACTACGGTTAAGCTTTTTATTTAATTTTTCTTGTGTTCGAACAAGTTTTAAGTGGGAGGGTGAACCCGATTTCAAAACAGACACGCCCATAAGATTTTAAAATCGAGTTCTCCCCTCCCACTTCACTCTTTAATAACCAAACTTATCGTTTTCTGTTTTCAAAAGTAAATCATTTTTATCAAAAGTTACCAAACATTGACTGATGACGGGATAAAAACAAAATTAAGTCCCGAAACATAGAAATTTCTGTGCCGCAAGGTAACATATTTTTAAATAAAAAATATCATTGTATATATATATATATATATATATGTGTGTGTGTGTGTGTGTGTGTGTGTGTGTGAGTTGATATAATAAGAAAGAACAACAGTTAGTTTAATGATGCAAAGTTCTTTAT
>CAHIKZ030005175.1:545000-592500 GCA_903632075.3 Acanthosepion pharaonis | reverse complement strand
CTATTTACATTATTCGGACTATTGTCCTCACCTTTGTCGCCATGTTTATCACAACGTTTCGGCCGTGAAAAAAAACATGCAATGATAACAGAAAAAATTGCAATATGAGTACTGGTAAAAAATAGTTGCTAAAGACATTAGTTTTATAATACCCAGAAATTCATACACAGATGTCGTCAAGGACACATGGCAAAGGTGTTAGTTAGATTCAGTGACAGGATGCAAAGAGTGTGAATTCAATAAAAAAATAAGGCAGTGGAGAACTTTCGGAGGGGAATTAACAGGAGATAACTGATATCCATTAGACATGGCACGTGGAACTAGAACAGTCTACTTCAGCGAGCGAAATAAAGGGTTCAGTTCGACATTCCAACCACCTGAAGAAGGCCGGAGCGTACAACGGTCGAAACGTTGTGATAAACATGTTGACAAAGATGTCCTATCACTGTCCTATCATGTTGATTGCGACGTCTTGTCAGACGATTGTCACTCCTCCATTGATTGGTCGTCTATGAACCCGTTGAAGACTTTTCATTCCTGCCTGCGTATCTTGTAGCAGATTTGGCACTCATGAGCATTGGCGTTGGTTGAAATAACAGACACGGTGTTGGCTTTCATGAACTTTCATGTGACGCTTGAAGGCACCAGCTGAGCGGCATAATCTAAGGCAATGGGAACATGAAAAATTTTCATCCTGGGACGCAAGCTGCCACATGGGAGGGACAAGTGTAGTTGGATTGCTTTCATGCGATTTCATGTGATTAACCAGGCCTGCCTTTGACAGCAGGATTCGGTCACACACCTCACAGATCCACACATCTCCACAATTGGCCGGTAGAGTTTCCCATTTTCTGCATGCTCTCTTGAAGCGAACAAGATGACCAGGTCAACACATGTGGTTCATAATCCCAATTGTGGTAATATTGACTGTTTTGGCTTTGGTCAAGGCACTTGTATGTGGAACACGACTGTCCCATTTTACAAGGTCCAGGTTTCAGAGGCATAGAGTACCTTGTCAGTCGTTTTGAATGAAACACACACACACACACACACACACATATATATATATATAATTATTTATTCGAAATTTATAACAAATATGTTAGTGATTTTATAACATATTTGCTCAACTCTGTATTGGGCACTCTTTTAAGAATACTATTTGTTGGTTATTGGAATTTATTTCATATACACCGATCATATACTTTTATATATATATATATATATATATATATATATATATATATATATATATATATATATATGTGTGTGTGTGTGTGTGTGTATATATATATATATATATATATGTATGTATATATATATATATATATATATATAAATATCTTTATTATAATATTTTACTTCGCTGTACAAAGGTTTCGTGACTAAAGTGTCAATTTATCTTGACATGAATTAATAACCCACCTAATTACAACCTCTGACCTTGTTTTTTTTTCATTTTCCCTTTTAGCTTAGAACTGTCTTTTAATTTATTAATCCAGACATGTCCGTAAGTATTTTTTTTTTAAATAGGGTTTCCCCCGGACACCTTTTCAAATTTCAAATGAGGTAATGATTTTTTTCTAGTTTCCAAATAAATCATTTTCATCAAAAGTTATCTCTCATCGCGCGATGCAGGAACATTGTAGTCTCGAAACCTGAAAGTCTTTGTGTTGCGATGTAAAATATTATAATAAAAGTATTATGATAATACTAATATTTTGCTTTACGTTGTATTGAGCACTTTTAAAAAAAATAAAATGCCAAGTTCTATGGATTTTTAATTTATTTGTTCAGTCTCTTTATTTGGATATATATATATATATATATATATATATATATATATATGTATGTGTGTGTGTGTGTTATGTCCCGGAAAGGCATATATTTGATCGAAGTAGCTAAGTGGTTTGGCTACTGTAACCAAGTAGTACACGGTAGCAGTAATCGACTGGTACTCGTCCTAGTCGCAGGCAATAGGTGTAGGCCAACAGAATAGCCAATGGCGTAGTCCAATGGGCGTCGTCATAGGCTTAAACTCTGTCGTACCTACACGTCTGTCTGTATTTATGACGGACAGACACTAACCCATCATATTCCAGTGAGAAGAACTCAGGTGTATACATATTCCATTATATATATATATATATATATATATATAGAATAGAGATCAACGTGTTGTAGTGGACTCAGCAGTTTCCAATCTGCTTGTGGGAATCATCTTCAAGAAGCGGGAGCAAAATCTAAAAGGTCAGCCAATCTAACAGTGATCTCATCTCACAAGCATCACTCTTGCTCCATATATGGCCTCCTTTGTAAATCTTTAGTGGGTATTAAGTGCCACTTAACATTATCACACAAAATTTCATAACTGAATCAATTAAGTTGTCAGATCCTCATACGTCGAAAGCGACGGGAGTGTCCATTATATATATATATATATATATATATATTTAATTGATTCATTGAGTCTGATAGAAACCTCAACAGGAAATAGAGGAAGCACTGGACGGCCGTTTCGTCCTATAATTGGGACTCATCAGCAGTGCGCATCCACCACCAAGTATCGAAACCCTGACAGTTGGGTTGTCAAGCGAACAACATACCAACCGTACCAAATGGGCCTCGGTAATGAAGTGATTCCAAATCAGACTCAACTAGCGCCGCTCGCTCACATATTCCGTGGCGGAACTCTACTGAGTTCTCTGTAACCGTAGGACTGTGCCCCCGGGACCCACGACTACTCTCACCAAGACGCGCCGACTGGAGCATTAGAAGCCGGTTCAAGCGAAGATAAAGACAGATAATAATAAGTAGGAGGATTTGATAATTATATTTAATTGATTCATTGAGTCTGATAGAAAACATTGAGTCTGATATATATATATATATATATATATATATATATATATATATATATATGATAAAATATAGTTTTATAGTATGGTATATTTATAGGTTAAAATGCCTAGTTTAAGAGAAGAAGCATATGTAAATATAAAAATGTATAGTATTATTCTGTGGAATATGAGCGTTTCATTTGCTCATTATATATAAAGACATTTTTATGTTTAACGTTCTTTTTTTATAGATACAAGCATTTAAGTAAATGCTCTGTTTTATAATAAACAGTATTAAATAACATTTACCGGCCTGAATGTCCGAGAAATTTTCATAGAAAATATTCGTCCTTTGACAGGATTCGAACCTGCATGCTATACGGAACCGTCATTTACGCTGACGTGCCTTACCATCTCGGCCACAAAGGAGCGTTCGGTAGGCAAGGTTGAATTTACTGCTTATAAACGTCAATCTTCCATGAATCTCGTCCATTCATAACTGCTCTGGCGTATCAAATGTAAACAAATGACGTCATATATTAAGAAATGGACAAAGTCCGACAATTTATTTATTAAAGATATTTTTATGTTTAACGTTCTTTTTTTTATAGATGCAAGTATTTAAGTAAATGCTCTGTTGTATAATAAACAGTATTAAATAACATTTACCGGCCTGAATGTCCGAGAAATTTTCATAGAACGCTGTTTAATACTGTTTATTATAAAACAGAGCATTTACTTAAATACTTGTATCTATAAAAAAGAACGTTAAACATAAAAATGTCTTTAATAAATAAATTGTCGGACTTTTTCCATTTCTTAATATATATATATATATATATATATAGTATGTTGAGTCTTCAGATTAGCATGATCCCATATACATATTGAGTGCTGGTTAGAGAAATGCAAAGTTAGTCGATTTGATAGGTGGGTAGTGGTGTGTCTAACATAAAACGCATAAGAATCAGAAGAACCGAAAATTATATATTGCTTTCGAGCGATAGTTAGAACGTTTGACGAAAAGAAAATTGACTATTAACCCACAAAACATGACATGATCCATGACAATGTCTTTTTGCCAGAATATATGTTTTGAAAAATTCAGAACACCTCATTTGCAAGCAATGTTTAACACAGTGATTTTTTAACAATATCCGTTGATTAATACTATTGTTAAAAACAGTGACTTGCGTCATAAAACATGTCAGTATATATATATATATATATATATATATATATATATATATATATATATATATATGTGTGTGTGTGTGTGTGTGTGTGTGTGTGTGTGTGTGAGTGATAGGTGTTGTGAGCTCACACACTTTATTGTAAATGAAATCTTATCTTCGTAAAAACCAAAAGTTTGAAGTCTGCTGAAAGCTAAATATTATAATGCTAAAATACAGTTTCTTCGGAAATGAGATTATGCCTCTCAAAACCAGAAGGGGAATACCGCTCCGAGAAAGAAGTCGCTCTAGTTGTGAATGAAATTCAACGCACAAAAGCCAAAAGTAAAATAAAATAAAATAATATAAAATAAATTCTACATGTAAGTAACGAGCAAAATAAATTTAGACGCTTTTGTTAATTTACACCCACGCAAAAAACTTAAAACAAAATTAGAAACCTGTTGCGATTGTTACCAACGTCATCCTCTGCACAAAATTAAAGCCATTTTCTAAGGGGACCTATTCTCAATTCTTGACTAACTGCTGCATCAGTTAATTGAATTAAATTTTTTAATATCTCTCTATATTTCTGTGCTGAGGTACTATGTACATTATTTACATTATTCGGACTATTGTCCTCATCTTTGTTGCCATATTTATTACAACGTTTCGACCTTTCAGTCTCTGTCTATATTTCTGAGATCAGGTATTATGTACACTATTTACATTGCTCAGTCTATTGTCCTCATCTTTGTTGCCATATTTATCACAACGTTTCGGCCGTTGTACACTCCGGGCTTCTGCAGGGGTTTGGAATGTCGAACTGAATCCTTTATTTCGCTCACTGGGTGAGACTGTTCTATTTCAACGTGCCATGTTAAATGGATGTCAGCTATTAATCTCCTGTTAATTCTCTTCAAGTTCTCCACCGGCTTAACCAGGTATTGAACTCACACACTTTGGTTCCTTTCACTGGATCTAACTAATGCCTTTATCAAGAAATTCATACACAGATTTCGTCAAGGACACAGAGGAAAGTGGTTAAAGGCGTTGGTTAGATCTAGTGATAGAAACGAAAGAGTAAATATGGCAACAAAGATGAGGATGATAGTCTGAGAAATTTAAATAGTGTAAAATATTAAATGTTTATGAAAAATACTGAAGAAAAGATTAGAGCTACAAAAACGTGTTGGAAAATACCCGGATCATTGTATCGCCCCAGAATGTGACTTATTTTGCGATCTACCATTTATACATCACTAAGATTGGACAAAGATGGAGAATGTTTAATCTTCACTTTATAGTTTATAGGGGAGGAGCACAAATTCTCCACTCAGCAGTCTATTTACCACAGTGTCAATATCACTGCAAAATCATTAATTCCATGGCAAATGTGCAGATGATGACAGTTCTTTGGTTCACAGCAGAACATAGAGGACACTGCATGCTACTTCCACAAGTCGAATTACATTAAATTGCCCTGCATTCCAAATGTAAGGAGAAGATTTTACTCAGCAATTGAAGTAGAAGAAAATCATGAATGGTCATGAATCTGACAATTCATCTGCTACAATCTAATAGAAGTGAAGAAGAGCTAGAATGATAATAGCAAATGATATAATATAATACACATCTATTTGAATCCATCTTGATAGGCCCAAATCATGAATGGTCATGAATCTGACACTTCATCTTCTACAATCTAATAGGAGAGAAGAAGATCTAGAATGATAATAGCAAATGATATAATATAATACACATCTACTTGAATCCATCTTGATAGGCCCAAATCATGAATGGTCATGAATCTGACACTTCATCTGCTACAATCTAATAGGAGAGAAGAAGAGCTAGAATGATAGTAGCAAATGATATATTATAATACACATCTACTTGAATCCATCTTGATAGGCCCAAATCAAGAATGGTCATCAATCTGAGACTTCATCATCAATCTAATAGAAGAAGAGCTAGAATGATAATAGCATCTTGATAGGCCCAAATACAATCTAATTCATCTGGAAGAAGAAGAAGAGCTAGAATGATAACAGAAATGATATAATATAATACACATCTACTTGAATCCAATAGGCCCAAATCATGAATGGTCATGAATCTGACACTTCATCTGCTACAATCTAATAGATAGATATAATATAATAAATGATATAATATAATACACATCTACTTGAATCCAAACATCATTGAATTGATAGGCATCCAAATAATGAATGGTCATGAATCTGACACTTCATCTACTACAATCTAATAGGAGAGAAGAGGAATGATAACAGCTAAAATGATAATAGCAAATGATATAATATAATACACATCTACTTGAATCCCTCTTGATAGGCCCAAATCATGAATGGTCATGAATCTGACACTTCATCTGCTACAATCTAATAGGAGAGAAGAAGAAATGATAATAGCAAAATGATAATAATATAATACAAATGAATCTATAAAATCATAATGGTCATAAATCACACTTCATACTTGAATCCATCTTGATAGGCCCAAATCATGAATGAATGGTCATCAATCTGACACTTCATCTGCTACAATCTAATAGTCATAAATCTGACACAATCTGACACTTCATCTGCTACAATCTAATAGGAGAGAAGAAGAGATAGAATGATAATAGCAAATGATATAATATAATACACATCTACTTGAATCCATCTTGATAGGCCCAAATCATGAATGGTCATGAATCTGACAATTCATCTGCTACAATCTAATAGAAGTGAAGAAGAGCTAGAATGATAATAGCAAATGATATAATATAATACACATCTATTTGAATCCATCTTGATAGGCCCAAATCATGAATGGTCATGAATCTGACACTTCATCTGCTACAATCTAATAGGAGAGAAGAAGATCTAGAATGATAATAGCAAATGATATAATATAATACACATCTACTTGAATCCATCTTGATAGGCCCAAATCATGAATGGTCATAAATGAATCATCTGACAATCTTCATCTGATATAATATAATGCACATCTACAATCCATAATAGGAGGACACTTCATCTGCTACAATCTAATAGAAGAGAAGAGGTAGAATGATAATAGCAAATGATACATTATAATCTACTTGAATCCATCTTGATAGGCCCAAATCATGAATGGTCATAAATCTGACTTCATCTTCTAATAGGAGAGAAGAAGAGAATGATAGAATTGAATCTAATAGGAGAAGAAGACATCCAGAATCCTTTGATAGGCAAATCATGAATGATAAAACTGACACTTCATCTGCTAAATCTAATAGGAGAGAAGAAGCTTGATAGGCCCAAATCAAATCAGAATGGTCATCAATCTGACACTTCATCTGCTACAATCTAATAGGAGAGAAGAAGAGATAGAATGATAACAGCAAATGATATAATCATAAATACACATCTACTTGAATCCATCTTGATTCATGAATGGTCATCAAATGATATAATATAATACTTCTTGATAGGCCCAAATCATGAATGGTCATAAATCCATCTATCTTGATAGAATGCCCCAAATCATGAATGGTCATGAATCTGACACTTCATCTGCTACAATCTAATAGAAGTGAAGAAGAGCTAGAATGATAATAGCAAATGATATAATATAATACACATCTACTTGAATCCATCTTGATAGGCCCAAATCATGAATGGTCATAAATCTGACACTTCATCTGCTACAATCTAATAGGAGAGAAGAAGAGCTAGAATGATAATAGCAATGATAAATATAATATAGGCAAATGAATGGTCATAATCTGACACTATCTGCTACAATTTAATAGAAGTGAAGAAGAGCTAGAATGATAATATCAAATGATATAATATAAATCCCTCTTGATAATCCATCTTGATAGGCCCAAATCATGAATGGTCATAAATCTGACACTTCATCTGCTACAATCTAATAGAAGAAGAAGAGCTAGAATGATAATATCAAATGATATAATATAATACACATCTACTTGAATCCATTTTTCATCTGCTAAATCTAATAGGCCCAAATCATGAATGGTCATAAATCTGACACTTCATCTGCTACAATCTAATAGAAGTGAAGAAGAGCTAATGATAATGATAATAGCAAAATGATATAATATAATGGTCACACATCATCTGCTACAACTTGAATCCTTAATGCACATCTTGATAGGCCCAAATCATGAATGGTCATAAAACTGACACTTCATCTGCTACAATCTAATAGAAGTGAAGAAGAGCTAGAATGATAATAGCAAATGATATAATATAATACACATCTACTTGAATCCCTCTTGATAGGCCCAAATCATGAATGGTCATAAATCTGACACTTCATCTGCTAAAATCTAATAGAAGTGAAGAAGAGCTAGAATGATAATAGCAAATGATATAATATAATACACATCTACTTGAATCCATCTTGATAGGCCCAAATCATGAATGGTCATAAATCTGACACTTCATCTGCTACAATCTAATAGGAGAGAAGAAGAGCTAGAATGATAATATCAAATGATATAATATAATACACATCTACTTGAATCCATCTTGATAGGCCCAAATCATGAATGGTCATAAATCTGACACTTCATCTGCTACAATCTAATAGGAGAGAAGAAGAGCTAGAATGATAATAGCAAATGATATAATATAATACACATCTACTTGAATCCATTTTGAAAGGCTTGATAGGCCCAAATCATGAATGGTCAAATAATCTGACACTTCATCTGAATGGTCTACAATCTAATAATAGAAGTGAAGAAGAGCTAGAATGATAATAGAAATGATATAATATAATACACATCTACTTGAATCCATCTTGATAGGCCCAAATCATGAATGGTCATAAATCTGACATTCATCTGCTACAATCTAATAATAGAAGTGAAGAAGAGCTAGAATGATAATAGCAAATGATATAATATATAATACACATCTACTTGAATCCATGGTCATAAATCACACTTCATCTGCTACAATTAATAGAATCTGATATAATATAATACATTACTTGAATAGGCCCAAATCATGAATGGTCATGAATCTGACACTTCATCGGCTACAATCTAATAGAAGAAAAGAAGAGCTAGAATGATAATATCAAATGATATAATATAATACACATCTACTTGAATCCATTTTGAATGGTCAGGCTGACAAAATCTAATAGGAGAGAAGAAGAGCTAGAATGATAATAGTAAATGATATAATATAATACACATCTAAATGGAATGGTCATAAATCTGACACTTCATCTGCTACAATCTAATAGAAGTGAAGAAGAGCTAGAATGATAATAGCAAATGATATAATATAATACACATCTACTTGAATCCATCTTGATAGGCCCAAATCATGAATGGTCATAAATCTGACACTTCATCTGCTACAATCTAATAGAAGTGAAGAAGAGCTAGAATGAGAATAGCAAAATGATATAATATAATACACATCTACTTGAATCCATCTTGATAGGCCCAAATCATGAATGGTCATAAATCTGACACTTCATCTGCTACAATCTAATAGAAGTGAAGAAGAGCTAGAATGATAATAGCAAATGATATAATATAATACACATCTACTTGAATCCATCTTGATAGGCCCAAATCATGAATGGTCATAAATCTGACACTTCATCTGCTAAAAGAAGAGCTAGAATGATAATATCAAATGATATAATATAATGAATGGAATCCATCTTGATAGGCCCAAATCATGAATGACAAATCTGACACTTCATCTGCTACAATCTAATAGAAGAGAAGAAGAGCTAGAATGATAATAGCAAATGATATAATATAATACACATCTACTTGAAACCATCTTGATAGGCCCAAATCATGAATGGTCATGAATCTGACACTTCATCTGCTAATAGAAGAGAGAAGAAGAGCTAGAATGATAATATCAAATTTAATATAATACACATCTACTTGAAACCATCTTTGATAAGAATGGTCATAGAATGATAAATGATAATATCAAATGATATAATATAATATACATCTATTTGAGTCCATCTTGATAGGCCCAAATCATGAATGGTCATAAATCTGACACTTCATCTGCTACAATCTAATAGGAGAGAAGAGCTAGAATGATAATATCAATTGATATAATATAATATACATCTACTTGAATCCATTTTGAAAGGCCCAAATCATGAATGGTCATGAATCTGACACTTCATCTGCTACAATCTAATAGAAGTGAAGAAGATCTAGAATGAGAATAGCAAATGATATAATATAATACACATCTACTTGAATCCATCTTGATAGGCCCAAATCATGAATAGGTCAGCAATCTGCCAATTCATCTTCTAAAATATAATGTAGTTCTTTCAAATAATTTCTTTCTTTGAAAGGCAATCTAATAGAAGAGAAGCTATTTTTTAGAAATTTTATCAAATCGAATCTAATCAATTCATCTTCTAAAATATAATGTTTCTTTTCAATTTTTCTTCAATAGAAGAGGCTCTTATTAGCGCCATTACGTAATAGTACCATTATTTTATTGTTTGAAATGATTTTGCTTTAACTTCAGATACTGAAGTTTTCAATTCTTCAATTAATTTTTGTCGTATTCTCCCTGATTTAAAATATCTTTGCTTATACATTCACTCGTTCCGAAATATATGAAGCAATAATATATTTTATAAAAATTGTTTCACTTTAAATAATATTCACTTTGCAAAGAAAAAAAATTATTGAACACCTTATGGAGTGCAATTTACTTTGACGTTTGTACAATGAGTTGTCGCGAATAATTTGTGTCAAAGGTGGACTTGGAATGCCGCGTTTTGTCGAAAAATGCTCGACTGCAACGTGGAATGACAACTCGATTTTCTGCGTGTTCCTGACGCCGTTTACTGAAATGTCTGACAGCAGACTGCCGATTTTTAAAAATTATAACAGACGATTTAAAATGTTAGACAGAAAATCATTTTTTCTTCTCTGTTTCATTTTTTTTTTCTGTTATTTTTAAATTTCAGTTTTTGTTTTGGTTGAGCTCTCTCAGTGAACTAACGTCCAATGAAAATAAAAATTAAAGTTAAACGAAGTAAATTCTATTCTTCCTTCATCCACACAGTAAAGGTTTATGCCATCGTATGGCCGAGTAGGTAATTGCTGCTCTAGTTACCGCTACGCATTAACTAATTATATAAGATGTTGCACACTGAGAAAGACAATATTCGGAAAATTCTGTTGAACGCCATGATCTTGTACAGTAGATGTCAAGAATTTGAATTTGTTCATTTTGAAAGCAAGATGGAAACTTCTTGGATATATTTTGCGAATGAATTCAGAATGCCCAGCTAACAAATCTATAGAGTTTTACTTTGAAGAGACTGACTTTAAAAAGTTCAGAGGTCATTCAAGAACCACCATAGTCACAACGCTGAACCGAGACATTCAAAAACATGGCAGAAAGATCCCATTTTTCCTTTGGAGAAGTTTATAATCAAGCAAGATCTGCAACAAATCTACAAACTTGCAGAGAACAGAGAAGGGTGGCAATATATTGTCCAATCAGTAGACAATGTCACTGAAGATGAGAGAACGTGTTAATTCATGATCTCGAATCGAAACAGTTTTGATGATGATGAAAACTGGAAAAATATACGCGTTTAAAATGTGTTTTTTGTGAAAATATACGGGAAATAATTCAATTGTACTGTGTCATGATTGTAACACTGGCCCTCAGCCAGTTGAATGTGTTTAACAGTATGGCGTGATTTGGGTAGTTTTTACACACTCTTTCTCCAGAAAAGAAAGCTCTTGTTCGAACACAAGAAAAATGAAACAGAAAGGTTACCCGTAGTACCTTGTCTGTTGTTTTTAATGAAAAAATGTTGGTTTGGTTTGATTAGGTTTACGGTATATCAACCTCAATGGGTTATTTAATGCCGACAAGATTTTTATTGCTGGTGATATTTTTTTTTTCCAAAAATGTATTGCTGGTAAACATTTTTCTAAAAAAGTATTGCAGTATTAAAACATATTTTTAGGCTCAGGCTAACATTTTCCATTGACATGAAGTGGAAAGATTATATTGAATCAATTGCTAGACCTGCTACTAAGAAAATTGGTTTACTGTATTGTGCTAGACAGTTTCCCCCTCCCCTCGAGAATTTATCTAATGCATTTTACCATTCGTCCATGCCTTGCTACCACTTATGGCCTCGTACTCCTGCTACATATTTAGAGATTCTTGATAAAATCCAAAGAACAATCTGTAAAGGATTATTATTGGTCATATCCTCGCACATCGGCTTTAGTCACTGTTATTGTGTCTTCTCTATACATACACACGGTGTCCATGAAGTTCGTGTGCACTTTAAAAAAATCATAACTTTTGCGATAGAAATAATCTGTAAAAAATGTTATAAAGTTTAATGTAACTAGTTTTAAGTATAGCTAAAATAACTAATGTGATTTCAGGCATTACTGTAAATCAGTTGGCAAATGTTTTCTGTGAACTGCAAAATCATATTACCCTTTGTATTGCTAATGATGGAGGACATGTGGAAACTTAAATAAAATTTCAATAAAACCTTAAAAATATAGATTTACTTCTTTCTAATCCTTTTTACAAATTATTTCTATCGCCAATACAAATAAAGTTATAAATTTTTTAAAGTGCACATGAACTTTGTGGACACCCTGTATTTTCATGGTAATTTTTCTCATAACATTTTTTCTGGTAACTAGACTTTATGAATTTAGGCGCGATACTAGATTGGCAGTAAGGTCCCATCATTTTACTGTTGAAAATGTCTACATGTAACCGTAAGTTCTATGCTAACAGTTTCTTCTCCCGCACCTCTCGTTTGGGAAACTGTGTTCCGGCTTTTCTTTTTCCAATCAATTTTGATATTCCAAATTTAAATGCAATGTCATTATCTTCTGGCTTTTTTAATTCCTGGTTGTTTAATATTCTTCTCTTTCGTTAATGGCGTTTTTCTTTCTCGGCCCCTTTCACAGTCAATAATCCATTGCGTCTTAGTGACTTTATTGCCTTGCTTGGGGTGAAATGATTAAGAAAAACATAAAAATAGGAATATAAATAAGGTTACAGATTATGTAAAATTTGAAGTGTTAGAGGTTTGCAAAATATTTGTAGAGGAAAATGAGTGTAAGGAAAATTATTGTAGTGATTATTTTTGTAGATTCTGCTTTGTAGAAAAAAGGAGTTATTTGAATTCTAAATTGATTAACTAGAACACAGAATAAAGTATATTTCCTTTGTTATAAATAAACAGCTAGAAATTCAATTGAAGATGGTAATTTGTAACAATCACTAGAAACCCATCATTCCCCATTAAAATTGAAGATCGTGGGTGGCGTGCAGTATTTTCGTGAGTTAGCACAAGGGATAGAGATTTGAAAAATGCCAATAAGAGATATTCAAAAACTTGCTGAAGATAACACAACACACAGGTATGATGTATGATTTCAACTCGAAGCAGTTCTCATGATGCTGAGCTAAAAATTCGTATCAGTTATGAAAAATTTGGAACACAACAAATGGTAGTTTCAGGAAATACTGTAACTTTTGGTTCCAATCAGGATATATAGCAGATAAATTACCCATGTCCGTTTCATTATGAATAAACTCACGAATATTTAATGGTTCCTGGTGTTATTCTACTGATGAATCGTCTGAGGGCTCGAAAATATAAAACCAAAATTCGACCGCTCTTGTGAAGCTCTCGATTTTAATGAAACATGCATAAACGAAGGATTACTTCATATATATATATATATATATATATATATATATATATATATATATATATATATATATATATATATTGTTTAGAACGTGTTATAGGAGTAAAGTGCTGAATATCGGAGATAGAAAGTTTATAGATATAGACAGTGGGGATATAGGAATTAACACTGTATGGTGACAGCCAGTTTTACGCTTCGATGCAATTTACAAATATGGCTAGAAGATTGAATTGAGAATTGAAGGTTTAGATTAAATTTAAAATATGGAAGACGATAGTTCAAAGAACTGATGGAATAATGAAATTACTTAATATCTGAAAAATGGATTAAAGGAAAGGCAGATCTCAATATTTAAGGATGAATGTAAAAATTAAAACCGAGGAATTAGAGACCTGGTAGAATAAGCAGAAGAGAGACAAACTTTAATTATTTAACTAAAGAAGAAAAAAGAAAAACAGGACTGAAACAGAAACAAGATGTCTGACAGGTTTGAAAGTTGTGGGGAGTATAAAAATAGAGGCAACCAGATCTGACATTCATACCGTCACATCTCTAAAATATCAACACAGTAACGTCAGGCTGGTTTGCTGTACGACAGCCAAACTGAGCGACTCTCTCAGTGGAAGTTAGACGACGTGCAGTGCATGATGGGAAGCAGCAATCTCGTTATCTCTTTCTTTTCTTTTCTTTTTTTTTTTGTTTAACTCCTTTTTTTTTCCATCTCAGCAGGACGTTACTTGACCGAACCGATTGGAAACTAGAAAACTAAAATAGGCCTTTTATTTCCTTTTCTTTCTTTCTTCTCCCACCGCTTCTTATTCTCCTGTTGTCGGAGTCCATTAATGAAAGTTGGCGAACAGAAACTCACTCTGACTGCTGTGTTTACGAAGCAGACAAAAACAGTGACTGGCAAACTTTATTTACCGACCGGCCAAGTTTATACAAAGAGAAAAATAGAAAGATGCCATAATCTGAATGGACACCATTTGACATAATTTTTATGTAATCTATCACAAAGGCAAAGAATTTTAGCTATTCAATATCTATCTATCTATCTATCTATCTATCTATCTATCTATCTATCTATCTATCTTCTATTCATATCTATCTATCTATCTATCTATCTATCTACATTCTATTCATATCTATCTATCTATCTATCTATCTACATTCTATTCATATCTATCTATCTATCTATCTATCTATATTCTATTCACATCTATCTATCTATCTAGCTAGCTAGTGAATAACACAGATACGAATAGAATGAGATAGACACAAGGGGAATGAGAGATATTACATATATCTATATCACGCTCATCACGTCTATTTATCTACACAGGGGACGACATAGATAGATAAAAAAAAAAACATTTCATCTTAATCAAGGCAATAAAGCGACTAAGACGCAAGGTGTTACTTAGTGTTAGGTAGCATGAGAAAAATGTACTTGAGGACACATGGCACAGTGGATAAAGACTTTAGTTAAATCCTGATAAGTCAATAGTAGAATTAGATGGGAATTTATGAGCAACATACTCAGCTTTATCAGGAGATGTTAGGCACAGTGGATAAGGACGGACGTTTCAATACCGTCAAATCCATTATTTATGTGACAGGACCCAAAGAGTGTGAAATAGTTCAATCATCTCAGAAATATAGACATATACCTGGTTGTAAGGCAGTGGAGAAATAATGTAAATATTGTACTTCCTCATCTCAGGGAAATTAACAGGACCTAAACTTTAATAAATATGATAACTGATAACTGACATCCATTAAAAATATGGCACAGTGGAACTAGAACAGTCTACCCCACCGAGCGAAATAAAGGGTTCAGTTCGACATTCCAACCACCTGAAGAAGGCTCCACGTACAACGGCCGAAACGTTGTGATAAATATGGCGACAAAGATGAGGGACAATAGTCCGAATAATGTAAATGATATTCATACCTTAGTATATAATACCTCATCTCAGAAATATAGAATCAGCATCTTCGATTTTTATTATGCGCAGTATACTGAAGGGCTGAAACGTTGTAATAAATATATTTTACAAAGATGAGGACAATAGTCCGAATAATGTAAATACGTGTACATAATAAATAGATATTTGAATGAAGATCATCTCAGAATTATAGACAGATACTGAAGGACCTAAATATGTTTTGTTTATTTAAATATAGAATAATAGAGGCGATTAAAGATGAGGACAATAGTCCGAATAATGTTTTAGTGATACATAATACATCTCATCTCAGAAATATAGATGCATATAACTGAAGGGTAATTGATAACGTTTTAACTTGAACAGGTTAATTTTGGTTTTCCATCCTCTTGGGAAGTCAATAAATATGTTTGCAACAAATGATGAGGACAATCTATCTATCTACCTATCTATCTATCTTTGTTCGTTATAATGTAAATAGTGTATGTTCATTACCTCATCTCAGAATTATAGATCTATCTATCTACTGAAGGACCTAAATCTTTGTAATAAATATGGCGACAAAGATGAGGATCTATCTATAGTCCGAATAATGTAAATATTATCTATATCTCTATCTATCTATATTATCTATTTCATTAAAATCGATCTTTGTTCATTATCTCAGAAATATAGACAGATACTGAAGGACCGAAAAAAGGACTAATTACAAATTTATTATTTTTCCTTCCTTTTTTATTTTAGCCATTAACGCCTGCTGCATTTGAAATTAGCGTACTCGGAGTAGATTTCTATTTATTTGTCTCATTTAATTCGTATCCCGAAGAAATCTACAGATGATCTGTGAACCTAACGAAAAAAAGCGATACAGGTTTCATTTTTGTCACATCGGTTGATAATAATATCATTCAAAAAAAAAATCTACTTGTTATGGAGTGGTTTCACAGTGGAGGCTTGTATTTGTACTAAGTCGGTCCTAAAATAGGTTCGACGTATAAAACGTTAAGAACTTGATATAATAGGTAATGACGCAGAGAAATCTAGTTGTGGTCGCTGATACTTTAGTATCCGACTAACGGTCGTCCGGCATCGACTGACTGACCGACCCACTGAGCGACTCCTACCACTCCTACTTATTATAGGTGGGAGAGTCTATTAACAATAGGTGTGTTCCACTATAACACTACTCAAACATGTACGAGGCAAAAAAAATAAAAAAATATGGGCAGACCCATAGAAAGTCGATTAAAGGGTAAACTTTCAGATAATAACTGTGACATTCCTATATTTATTGAACAATTTAGTTCGTGCCACATTGACTGAAAAAACCTACCAGTACAAAAGAATTCTCCTATTACCATATTAGTACAAAAACGCACAATCTTAAAATTTAAAAGTTCAACCTCAGCGTTGCGACCGGACGCTCCAATAAATTTTCTTACAATTAAAAATAACACATTTCTAAAAACATTTTTCGGATTACATCTCTATTTTCGTTGTCCTGTTATTACCGAGAAGTAAAAAACAAAAACAAATCTATTTTCATACCTGATGATAGCTGTAGGAACAGACGAAAGCTTGTAAAAAAACTAAAAAAGACGTTATGCAACTGGAATTTATAAACAGGGATCATATCATTCATATACAGGTTTGGGGTTAGTTCACTTTATTAAATTTCTTTACAAAGATGTATTCTCGCCATTTAAATCATTAACTTCTATATCTGTTTTTGTATGAATGATTCATGTAATGTAAATGCAAATAACTTGATATATATATATATATATATATATATATATATATATATATATATATATATATATATATATATATATATATATGGACAAAGTCCGACAATTATTTTAAAACATTTTTATGTTTATACATTCTTTTTATAGATAGAATTAAGTAAATGCTCTGTTTTCTAATAAACAGTATTAATAACATTTACCGGCCTGAATGTCCGAGAAATTTTCATAGAAAATATTCGTCCTCCGACAGGAATCGAACCTGTATCCTATACGGAACCGTCATCTAGCATTTGTAAGATTGAAGTTTAAAAGCAGTAAAATCGACTTTACTACTCGAATGATCCTCCGTGGCTCGATAGGTTAAAGCACGTCAGTCTAAATGACGGTTCCCTATAGGATGCAGGTTCGAATCCTGTCGGAGGACGAATATTTTCTGTGTAAATTTCTCGGCCATTCAGGCCGGTAAATACTATTAATACTGTTTATTAGAAAACAGAGCATTTACTTAAATATTTGTATCTATAAAAAGAATGTATAAAAATGTCTTTATATATATATATGTGTGTGTGTCCTTCTTTATCCTATTGTTTACGTACAATCTGTGGTTAGATGTTTGGAAGATTGTCAGATGACAAAAATACAATATGGCCGTCTGATAAGGAACGTGGATATTAAAAACGGCGGTTTCTTTCCTATTTTGTCTCGATCTCTTGCAGACATGGTGGCTCACGTATATTAGGAATTTTTTCTCTCTGCTTCCGTAAATATCTGAAAAATGTACCCCAGTAAAAAAAAATCTATGTTTAGATATTACAGCGTGTGTCAATGTAACGTTTACCGACGCGGAATGTGAAATCAGCGTTCATAGGTTCAAGTTCTAACTAACTTTCGTTCATTTTACACCAGTGACCTTGGAAAAAGACATGAATACGTTTTCCCTCTGCCTAGCGGTTAAATAGCATGAAAAACTCTCTTTTTTTATTATTAGTTTTCACTCAATAATAGGCTCAAGAACCACTCGAGTTCGAACATTACTGAAAGAGGTTATTAAAAATAGATAATGGCTGACCCGAGACGTGAAGAGGTTAAGATTTTCATGATCGGGAAAGCATCCTAGCGGGAGTATGTTCCATAAAAGAGGGGGTTCTTTGGGGAATGTTTGAATCGGACTTTCTTCATAGAAATAGAAGAAGAATGATTTGACCCTGTATAAAGGGCATAGTGCTTTTTAGCTGTAAAGAGAAGGATTAAAGAATGCAGTTCATCAGAACATTTGCCATGGAAATAGCGATAGAGTAGCAAGAGGCTTGTGAAATTTCGTCTATGTGAAAGGGGTTGCAGGCTGGAAAATAATTCATCACCTGCAAGGCCGTGTAGGAAAGTAGAGTGGCAGATAGTAGGGTAGGGTCATTTTACCTCCCTTTTTTTTCAAATCAGCTTTGGACAAGTATAAATAGTCGGGTGTAAATGAAATAAAAACGCACACAAAATTTTAGATTCTTAGCTTTAAACATCTTTTGAAGAAATACATCGGCATTGGAAATACGTTTAAAAAGCCATTCATTTTGGCAATATTTGATTGAAAAATATTATTATTTCAACAGTAAATCAAAAAGGACTGCTACTTTAAAATAAATCTTATATTAAATAAAACTAATTTAATCCAAATATTTATATAATCATATCAAAATCTTCAGTGTAAGAACCTTTAGAGACAAGGAAGTTAACGACACAAGGCTTTCACAAGAATGTGTTTATGTCTTGCTTCAAATCCGTAAACAACATGAGAAGCTTCAGATGTTAATTTCACTGCTCGACATTCTGTGAATAGCAAAGAAAATCGGGCAAGTCTAATTTTGTGTTATTTGTGAGAGATAGTTGAATTTCATTTTCTGAACATTTTTCAGCGGTTGCAGGTTTGTGCGGGTCACTCACATCATAGCAGAATAAGTAGCTTCCTGTTCACGGGAAATAAAAGCATACTTCACAGGAAATAAATATACACAGAGATAACAATAAAGCCATATTAATTTGCACATTAATATCATATAAATTTTTTTTGTGTGTATTGATATGTGTATTTTTGGTTATAAATATTTCATGGTTTCATGTGATAAAAGGGAGAAGTCACTCCGTATTATTACACGCAATGTCATAGAGAAATAAGTCGGGCCACGTGTTGCCCGTCTGAATGTTCGTAGCGAAGCGATTGAATCCAATGTCTTTTGGTGGGTTGTTCGTATTTACGACAGGAACAGTTTTTGCTGCATGCTGGGAAAATTTTATTATTTTTATTTTTTATTTAATTTATTTTATAACGTTTTAATGTTACAGTTTTATTTTATTTTATTTATAATTTTCATTATTATTATTTCATATTTTATTTGTATTTATTTATAATAATAATGTCCTTACATCACATCACTACCAAATTAGAGGAGCTAATAGGTAGTGATAAATGCCTATTTAAACTATAAATAGTCATTGTTTTTTCTTTTACGAACTCTCCTCCGGTAGCGTGTAGTTGTGTCCATTTATTATTATTTTTTATAATGGTTGTATTTGTTCAGTGGTTTGTTTCTGGGGTTATTTTTTGTGTTTCTTGCTTTCATTTTGCAGTGTCACTGATTTTTTATCTCTCAGTAACGACTGTGAATTCTTGAGAAATCTTCTGTTATAAGGTATTTTTCATGCCTGGTAGAGTGTCTATAGCAAGAAGGATTTCTTAGTTGAGTGTAACGGTCCTTCACAAAGGAGTGATATGTTCAGCTTAGTCATCCTTCATAAAATTTCTTAATGTTTTTTTATAGAACTATTATGTTCTATAGAGATTTTATATTTGGGTTCCAGTGAAAGTGATAGATAAATTACTCATTCCAATTTGTAGGGCGTTTATCCAGTTCGTTTTTTTTTTTTTTTGTATAGCCATTATAACTGCTTTTAGTCTATGCTAGCTGTATTATTCCATTTGTTTGAGAGTGGTATAATGTTGTACAGATTAGCAAACATTTCATATATTGCGAACCAGCCATTCAAAGGTGGTTTCATCAATTCTGGAATTTAACTGAAGCTAGTAAGCTGTCTTGTTCCATGTCGACAGTGTATGCAAATAAAATACCGGGATAAAAAGAAATGCTAATTTTTGCTACTTCCCTTGTTTTATTTCTACTTTTTTATTCGTGCCGAAGGTTTAAATTAACTTGTCGGTACAATGGAGTGTCTTCTTCAACATTAATTTACCAGTGGTGTGTACATTAGTTGCTATGGTTGTCGTCACGTGTGGTAAATGCGGATGTTATTTTATGTGGTGAATAAATATGTCTTTTGTACGTTGGCAGTGACAAAAAGATGTGGCTCGTATGATGTGTTCATACGTCGATGGTCACGAAAATAATGTGGCGAATAGGAAAGTTTTTGTACACGTCAGGGTCATCAAGTGATTTGTCTGAATAGTATGTAATCGGACCTGGGGGTTACCAAATAATGTGGGGGTCCTTGACATCATAGTAGAAGAAATAGCCCCGTGTTCATAAGAAATAAAAACATACTTCACAGAAAATAAATATACACAGAGATAACAGTAAAGGTATGTTAAATTGTACATTAATATCATACAATTTATTTATTTTTTGTATAATGATATGTGTAATTTTTGGTTACAAATGTTTCATGATTGCAGGTAATAAAATGGAGAAGTATTATTACACGCAATATCACAAAGAAGTTGGGACACGTGTTGCCCGTCTGAATGTTCGTGGTGAAGAGATTGAATTCAGTGTCTTTTGACGGGTTGTTCGTATTTCCTGCAAGAACAGTTTTTGTTGCCTGCTAGGAGAATTCTTATTATTTTTATTTATTTTATACATTTTAAGTTTACTGTTTTTTTTTTATTTTATTTATAATTTTCCTTATTATTATTATTATTATTATATTTTATTTTTATTTATTATTTTTATAATTATATGGAGCTACAGGTTCACAATTTTCATTTTTGGGATAGATTGATTAATTCTTACCAGTATTATTAATGAAGCTACTGATATTTATAAATTCTACTTGTGGCAAATCATGATAGACCTTTTCACACAATTTATCTTGTGAGCCTGTAAAAGCAATCGGGCTTATTGTTGCACCATCACTATGTTTAAAAACGGCTCTGAACGGTAGCTCTTTCTGATATAATGAACAGACAATTGTATGTAATTGTCAATTTTCAAATTCTTCCAAAAACAAAAAGTTCTTCTGTTAAAACAACACAAGTGGCACCGGAAGTCGGAATAATTCTCTGGGTTAGTTATTTTTTTTTTATAGTTTAATGTCACCATTTCCCCGTAAACTTCTTTATACAACAATGTTTCTTTATTAATCTTTTACCAACTTCAAAACAAACGAGCTTTGTGTCTTTCACGTGTCATTACTTTTGTTTTAACCTTTTCCCTATCTATTTTGTCTTATCAATTATAATGTTTATAAAATCAAACCCTGAATTAAAAAGAACCATACTCTACGGAATACTGCTGCCATATATGGTCTGGTGCCTCCGCTGCTCGCTTTAAGGTCCTCGACAAGATCCAGAGACGGATAAGCAATGTGGTTGGTTCTGATCTGAAATCTCGTTTTCAGTCGCTCTCTCACAGACGTCGTCTCCGTCTGTCTTTTCTCCAAATATTTTCACGGTAACTGCTCCGACGAGCTACTATCGCTAGTTCGAAGACTGCATTAATTTAAGCGTGCTACTCTTTCACTGTCGAAACAGTTAAATGTGACTGTCTCTTCTACTCCAATAGCTTCATGTCTCGCACCTCCCGTCTGTGGAATTCTCTTTCTGTTATTTGTTTCCCTGATAGCTATAAATTCCAACTATTCAAATGTAATGTCAACTGACATCTGCAGATGCCCTGACCTATTCCCTGTTCTTCTCTTTATCCTTTTCTCCATCACACCTCTTTACTCTTGCTCCCACTCTGTAACCCTCCTTGCTTGGGGTGAAAATGCGTGAAGAAAAAAAAAACTAAATTCAAGACAAAGGAATTTAGCAAGAGATGCTCTAAGATGAGAGGAAACATCGCCCATATCTTATGTTTTTCATCAGACATTTTAATAAAATGTTTGAAATAATATTCCTCTAGGAAATAATAATAGGTTAAACTACACTGTCAGTTTATATTTTAATTAAAAGATTTGCAATTAATAACATTTTTTGACCTTATGTTTCTTAAAAACGTCTTACGTAAATAAAAACAAAATGTCCGCTGATATAACGATGTAATGGCAAATAATCTCCCACGAGATTTAAATCCGGTTTATTAAAAATAAAAAGTGAAACGGATGTTTTTTATCTTTTAGTTTTTCTCCAAAATAAAACTATCGCTTCAAATAAATTAGGACGTGTGATTTATGAATGTTTTTTACTGTATTCATTTAAAAAAAATTCTTTCGTAAAGAAAAATAAACAAAAAATAGTTTTATTTGATTTTAACTGTTAAAATCAAATAAAACTATTTTTTGTTAAAATTTAACATCATCTGCGATTTGAATATATCGATATTGACTTTTTTAACTGCACGCAAATGATTTATTTTAAAGTACAATTTATAAAGCATGTAATTTCTTATAACAATTATATGTTTACTATTTTATATGTTTATTTTTTCCAGAGATTTAAAGAAATATTAATCAGTTTTAAATTGATTCATATTCACTTTATTCCTTAGCCTGGAATAATCCGGCCTGGTTATGTATTTCAGTTAACACCGCAAAAATCTCTGAGATATTAATATTAATTTGATTTTAATTGCATTTCTTAAAAAGGAATCGAAATTTTAAGGTAAAATATTTTGTGCATCGTTTTATGATATGTCGACCTGTCCAGTAGTCTGGTTTTAAAATCGAACTACACAAATATATTTTTATAATAACACTGTGAAGAGTACGTGCACAGAGAGGTTCAACTACAAAACTCTGGAGTCGGGATGCTGAAGGCAACGTCAATCAACTAAGTGACAAACATTTACTCATATTATATATATATATATATATATATATATATATATATATATATATATATATATATATATGAAATACATAGAAAAATAGGAAAGAACCGTTAGGTTAATAATCTGAAATTATTTAGTATTTTTGCTTTTATTTAAAAAAGACAGTGCTCACTACACAAGTAGAGCCTGTTATGGGGCACGTGTTCATTGGCGCATATATCTTTTGTATAATAAATGATTGAAGAAAACAACAAAGCTCCAAATGTGACTCAACAAGTATATATTGAAATAACATGCAAGAACAAAATATACAATAATTTGTATTCAATGTATAAATTAAGGAAAAAGAAGTTGCTTCCCTTTTACCGTATTTTGATTTGTAATTGATTGTTCGAAAGAAAGTTCTCTTTAGAGAGAAATGTTCAGGAATCAATGTTAGAACAAGTCTGCTATTAGAATAGATAACACAAGAGTACAATTGATCAGAAAATGTGTTGTGTTAGAGAAATCAACAGAGTTCTGGTTGATTGAACTTGGCTGAGGCACAGAGAGATATGTATATATGTATTACAAAATTCTGTGTCTGTATGTGTGTTTGAAATGTTGGGAGCAAAGTCATAGGTTTGTGTTGACAGGCGAAATTTAGTGGACGGCGCTGGCTAAATTGTCCTATAGAAAGTCAGTATTGATTTATCAACCAATCGCAGACGAATAAAATGTGTATGTGGAAAAACATAGCAGTCGCTACAAGCCTAAATTATAATTGTTTTTTAAATATATATATTTTCCCTGAAGATCCATTTAGGTGAAACCTACGTAGGTTTGCCTGGCTCCTTAGGATTATTTTAGTTTTTCTCTACTTAGTAGATTGAACACTTTACGTTTAGTCTTTACTCGTTTTGTTTTGTTTTTTCTTTGGACTTAGAGCTCAAGCACTTGATGAAAGGATTCGTAAAGTGTTATATTCTTGGTTCTTTCTTTTTATTTCCATTTTTTTCTTCGGACATCAATTTGTTATATTACAAGTTGAGCTAAGCGAGGTTTTTCAAAACCAGTTTACCATTCATATATATATATATATATATATATATATATATATATATATATATATATACTCGTGGCCTGACGATTCTATCTACATGAAACAGACTGTCGCCTCTAAGTGTTGACTTCTATGTCCCTTTTATATATATATATATATATATATATATATATATATATATATATGTGTGTGTGTGTGTGTGTGTGTGTGTGTGTGTGTATAATTGCGTATTTGGACAGTAACCGCTCTTTTTTTCTTTAATGTTTATTATGTCTTTTCTTTTCTGTACATAAAGTGTGTAAAATTGTCTAAGCGCTTTAGGCTATTCTATTACTCAATAGAAGAATTCTTTTTTTATTTACGTATAACTATATATATATATATATATATATATATATATATATATATATATATATATATATATATATATATCAGTTTTATATTCAGTTTATTCCTTAGCCTGGAATAATCCGACCTGGTTATTTATTTCAGTTATTAGCGCAACAATGTCCGAGATATTTATTAATTTCCCAATATGGATCGAAAATTTAACATAAAATATTTTGTGAGTGGTTTTATGACATCATGCCCCAACTATCTAGATCTAGAGTCTGATTTAAAAATCGACCTAACCTAGTAGATAGTATAAGAAAAGAAAAACTCACCCCCCAACTGCTTTATTAAGACGAGAAGTGTAAAATATAAATCCTGCACAATTCCGGAGAAGAACCCCAAACGAAGTTCAGTGTTGTACTTCGTCACTTCCGGCAACTCTCGCAGTTGGATTGGTAGCAATTTTTTAAATTTGTTTTTCATTTCTTTTATACAGTATCGAAAACGCCGAGGTAGGGGTCTTCTTGACGTTTGGGTAGCCTATAATCTTCATAGCCCCCGCCTGTGTCTGTAATGCTCTGAGCTACACCATCGCCTACAGAGAAGGATAGAAAACTCAGTTTTCGCTTCAGTTAGCATGAATCTTGGCGATTTCATGGATGTGAGATTATCCATCACCTTCTACCTGAATCTTCTCTTTTTCAATCTCAGTTACACGTCTGTCTTTTGTTTAAATGTTTATCACTTCCCCATAACATCGAGACTTGAGAATAAATCCGTTTAAAAAGACAAAATACTAGTGACAAATTTGTATACTATATTGAACTGAATTTGTTTAAATAATTTTCAGTCTCGATACCCCCGAATATATTTGGTAGCCTCTCGTTTATCTTTCTATTGCTCTATCTTTATTTACCTGTATTCAACGCAATTTTAATGCTTTTCTATTCCAGCCTTTTATTTATCTCGTCAGTTTTTTTTATATCCAGTCATCAAACATGTTCCTTTATCGCAGTGCTCCTCTCCCTTCCTCTCTCTTTACACACACACACACACACACACACACACACACACATATATATATATATATATATATATATGAATAAAAAGAGACAAGAGGTAAGACTATTCTTAGCCGACGCGTTTCGTCCTTGATACGACTAAGAATATATTTTCTCTTGACTTTTTATTCATTTTATTCCTTCATAGACACACTTCTGTTTTTTTTTAATGCCATTAAACACAAGGAGTTACAGCGGGTGAAAGAATAAGGAAGAGAAACATTAATAATTTAGCTGAAAATAATTTACATATATGCAGGGTGCGATGAATAAATTGTCGTCTAAATGACGCAAAAATGAAAATGACACTGACATCTCATTTTAACAGATATATTTACCAACATTACACAAAAGTAGCTTGAGATATTAAAGTATCAATTTATTCAATAAAATCGACATGAGCTTCATGCACGCATCCCAGAAGACATCAGAATATCCTGCATCTCTTCTGGGCGGTCTCCTTGTTTAAGTTAGTGAATACTGCCATAACCCTTGCCTTCAGTTCATCTTTGGTCTTACAAATAGTTTTGTTGTTCTCTCGCTTTACTACGACGCACACATAATAATCAAGGAGATTGCAGTCTGGGGGAGTTAGGTGGCCTGATCTAAGGGGTGATTTGATCGCAGAAATTGTCTGACAGCCATAATTGGGTTCTACTGCTTGTGTGGCATAGTGCAGAGTCATATTGCCAGTCCTTCCAGCAGGCCACCCTCTTGTACCAAGGCAGCATTAGCTCCTCAAGGCACTTGATGTTCAGCTCCGTGTCGAGTCTGAGGCCCCAACTGACAAATTTGGGAATTCTTTTCTTATCAGAACGATCAGTGAGTTTTCCGAGCTGCCGTCCCTTCGTATTTACCGCTAGACTCATCAATCTCTTTTCGAATCCTCTGCAATGTCTTCAGATTGGCATGAACTGTTCGGATTGTAGCATCCGCGAATGCGAAACAGTGCAGCATGGCGTTTCCAAATTTCTGGCAGAATGAATTGCGTCATGGTGATCTTTTTCTCATAGATAATGCTCAGCTGTTTCTATTATAAGGGGCTTTCGATAAAAATCAATAATATACAACACGCATGCGCGAAATTAAAAATATAAAATAGCGACAATTAAATCCATCGGACCCTTTATATATATATATATATATATATATATTATATATATATATATATTGATATATATGGTCAATATATATATATATATATATATATATATCTCACAATCAATTCATCAGACCTACAAATTCAAAAATATTTGAATTTGTAGGTCTGCTAAATTGGATCGTATTTACGATTCCAATGTAATAAATTATAACCATAGAATATTAGTGTTTGAGCCTTTTTATATCATATATATATATATATATATATATATATATATATATATATATATATATATATATTTTCAAACAAAATGGAAAAAAAGTGACATTTCACATGCGGCTTGCTTACAAACAGAATTGTTCATGACCATTTTGATTCTCATCAGTCGAAGTGCAATTTAAATGCACTAAAACGAAGTTGCCTCTTTGTAGTCAGGAAAATGTTTTTGTCTATATGAAAAATTGGAATAAATAAATAACACACACACGCACACACACACACACACATATATATAGTTGCATTTGATGTGAGTGTGTCACCCTGAGTTTCACGCCCTTTGCGATCGTCAGAAAAAGTGATTGATTTGAGAATTTTTAATCTATTTATGGCTGTGCATTTTGGTATTTGGTGGTAGTGTGAGGCAAAATTATCCTGTGTGTCTTCCTTGGGATTTTGCTCATACGCACGCACACACACACATACATGTGTACGTATTACAGTTCACACAAGCATATACATATATGAAAAGTGTAGGAATGGGCGCAGATATGTACTCAGGTGTCGTTGTGTTTTCGATATTGGAATTATGTAGCGAATTTTCTCCACAATCGGTGGGCAGGGTTAGAGTTAGGGGTTAGGGTTAGGGGTTAGGGTCAGGGGTTAGGGTCAGGGGTTAGGGTCAGGGATGGTGTCAACTTATAGATCTTTCGCCTATTTTGCTCACAGAATATTACTTTCTCACACACACATACATGCATGTGTACGTGTACACATATTTTGTATCCGTCTGGGTTTTGCTTTACTTAAAATGGATTCAGTATAAGATTATGATAGATATTTTTGTTATTATTTTTAATGATATTGTGAACGATTATACTTATGTAAATAGTAGAAATTCTAATTTCTAGTACTTGTTGGTATTTATGCGAAAATTGGCACTAATTGTTGACAGGGGAGGGGAATATAATTGTAAACAAATGCGGCGATATTTAAATTATTCGGACAATTGTCCTCAACTTTCTCGTTCTACGCTCCGGCTTTCTTGAGTTGGTTGGAATGTCGAACTGAACCATTTATTTCAATCACTGGGGTAGACTGTTCTAGTTCCACGTGCCATGTCTAATGGATGTCAGTTATCAGTTATCTTCTGTTAATTTCCCTCTCCAAGTTTTCCATTTATGGTAATAACTAAATCTAAAAATATAATGATAAATTTACAGTTAAAATTGCTTTAGTAATTAAGAGGGGTGATGATGTAAGAAGTAATGAACAAGCATTATTTAGATTATTCTAATTCGACGTTCCATGTTTAAGAGATGCCAGTTATCAGTTATCTTCTGTTAATTCCCCTCTGAAAGTTCTCCATTGCCTTAACAGAGTATTAAACTCACACCTATGGGTCCTGTCACTGCATCTAACTAACGCCTTTATCCACTGTGCCATGTGCCCTTGATGACATCTGTGTATGAATTTCTGGATATTATAAACCTAATGTCTCAGCAATCATTTTTTACCAGTGCTCATATTGCAATTTTTTGCTATTATCATTTCATGTTTTTACCAGAGCTCATATTGCAATTTTTGTTGTTATTATCGCTTTTTCTCAGGCACTCCTTATTACTGGTTCCCATCATATTGTATTTATTTCTATGCTTGGTCGGCTCAGGAGATTTTTGTGGCTTAGCATATGTACTGATTCCTTAAGTTTACGAATTTTCTTTGTCTATGATCTCAACCTGATCCCACAGAGGGCGGTGATCTCTCTTCTCTCTCCATATGTGGTCAGCCATGCCTGATTTTTCCAATTCCCCTCGTGTTACAACTTTCTGGTGTTCTTGAAGCCTTACCTTAAGGGGGCAGCCTGTCTCTCTTTTATATTTCTTTCCGCAAATGTGCGAATATCTGTCTATAATTCCTAAAGGACACATGGCACAGTGGATAAAGGCGTTAGTTAGATGCAGTGACAGGACCCAAAGAGCGTGAGTTCAATACCCAGTTAAGGCGGTGGAGAACTTTCAAAGGGAAATTAACAGGAGATAACTGATAACTGACATCCATTAAACATGGCACGTGTAACTAGAACAGTCTACCCCAGTGAGCGAAATAAAGGGTTTAGTTCGACATTCCAACCAACTGAAGAAGGCCAGAGCGTACAACGGCCGAAACGTTGTAATAAATGTGGCGACAAAGATGAGGACAATAGTCCAAATAATGTAAATAATGTACATAATACCTCATCTCAGAAATATAGACAGGTAATAAATAAAATAGAAAATCATAGATTTGGTTTGGTTTTAATGTGTTTTACGGTATATCAACCTCAATGGGTTATTTAATGCCGACAACTTTTTTTTTTCCGGTAAGATTTTGTTTTGTCAAAAATCTATTTCTGATAATATTTTTTCATCAAAAATGTATAGCTGGTGATATTTTTCAAAAGCGTATTGCTATTAATTTTACTGCTGGTAATAGCTTTTTTTTTTGAAAAATTAATTTATGGTAACAATTTTTTACAAAGTATTTCTGGTATTAAAACCTATTTTTACACTTTTATAATGCTTTTTACCTCATTTAACTATTTACCCATATCTGGGACCCTAACATGTGCTACCACCCCTGGTCAGGGTGGACATGGGAACACCAGCAATTAAGAGGTGGTTCCACGATCCTCAAAGCCTCCTGATCAGAGGCTTTGCTGTTGGACGTAGTTTATCATCTTATCCTGGATGCGGATGTAGTTTATCGTCATACCCAGGACGGAAAAATGATAGAAATGGTGGAAACTAAGTTAGGTAATAGGTGGTGGTGGAGGTTGTAATAAATAATGGCAATAATAAGAAAAAAGGCTGCGGTAAAAATCAGCACGAATCTTGTGGGGGAGGTGTATGAGGTGGTAATAATTGTAGTAGTTATTTTGCAGTGACAATGTTGGTAAGTAAATTAGTGGTATACGTTGTAAAATGGTGTTGTGGTGTTAGTGGTTTATCGTTTCGTGTCCATAGAGTTAATGGTAGTTTAGGTAGCAGTTCTGGTATGGGTATCGATTTGTGTTACTTGCTATGGTGTTTTTTATACTCTTTACATTATTCGGACTATTGTCCTCATCTTTGTTGCCATATTTATCACAACGTTTCGGCCGTTGTACGCTCCGGCCTTCTTAGACAGATTTTTTATCCGTTTGTTATGAATTGAGGTAATAGGTATTTGTTTTCCTGTCTGCATTTAGAAATTATTTCTGATTTTATGTTTAGTAATTTCTTTTGCTGGGTATGGGAAATTATTGCTACTTTTGCATGTAGACAAAGTAGGCATTTCTTTGTTATGTTGTTGTAGGCAGGTGTTTTTTCACTATTTTCCAGCTTATTCTTGGTGTAATGTTTTCTGCCGAGTTCAAATTTCAGCCTAGTTGCGTTCACTTTCTCACAAATACCCCTGCTATGGATTAAATATCAGGAAAGTCGAACTCCAAACCAACTTGTAGAGGGGTGAGCTTCGTCAGTCTATCTTGCTCTTGACAAACCCACTGATGCCCCTACGACCCTAGTGAATTACCGATTTGAGCCGTGACATGAGCATCTTTCGCTCATCTCTTTCATGGGTTAGGATGCATCATCTGGAAGTGTTCGAGAGATAAAGGTGATCTGTTTCTATGAGAGTACGTCGTGATGTGCGAGTGTCCGGAGATAGGGAACGAGGTAATCGTTTGGGATTTCGGAAAGCAGGGACCATCTAGTGATCTGCTAGTGTCTGAGAAGGAATACAGGTTATGACAGCAGTAGCTTCAAAGGGGAATTTAAAATGAGATAGACGGATGAGAGAAAGGAAAGGAGTATGATAGAAAGATAATCACTGATGTTTTTGTCTAATTATAGCATCTAGTTGTATACATCAATGCGACAATCATGCCCAATAGTAAAATCTATCTATCTATCTATCTATCTATCTATCTATCTATCTATCTATCTATCTCAGGCTGTATCTTACTGACCAGTAATTTAATAACGCCTGATGAGATGTTTTAATACACATCGAAACATGATTGCATTTTCGTAACGTTATTCATATGTTTTGATGAAGTATCCTAAAACAAAAAAAATAAATATATATATATATATATATATATATATATATATATATATATATATATATGTGTCAATGTATTTGTGTCAATCTTTTTGTCTGTTCTTATATAAGTATATATATATATATATATATATATATATATATATATATATATATATATATTTATAGACACTGTTCATATGTATGACAGTCTGTTAATATTTATCTACTTATCTATCTATCTCAGTCTGCTCATATCTATCTATCTATCTATCTAGCTAGCTAGCTAGCTAGTTAGCTAGCGGATTTATATCTGTTTATTTGAACAGAAGCAACGAAACAACTAAAAATAAAAATAATAATAATAAAAAGAAAAGGTATGATCAAATTTGGTGGCAAGGAAGTTTCCCATCGGAGTAAAAATATATTTGACTATTTCAGAGACCATTTTCCTGACAATTGAATTCATTTTTTTTTTTTGTTATGATTTTTGTTATTCTTACAACGTTACAGTCAATACATTCGACGACTTTATTCTGCTGTTATATTTATATGAAAATGGACGGACAGTTTTTTTCTTTTTTCGGTGCTGCAACGGACACCATGTCTTTTTCTTATATATACTTACACATCTGCATCATATGCAGTAAATGCAGTTTATTATCAAACTCTTTCCTTGAAAAGTACTAAAACTCGTAAGGAGATTAAACTTAATTATTCATGAAGATCTGTACAAGCGCGAAATTCGTGTAAAGTTTGTTCCCACACTGCTCAGTGACAGAAATGAAAGACATGTTGGTGACAACAGGGTAATGGTTGACGAGCATTAAAACTGTCTCTCGACCTCCCTGCAACCCAGAATTCCCTGTGATTTGGTTGTTACTCAAACTGAAAGAGAACCTCATGGGCGGTCGTTTTTGAAAATGTTGAGAAAATGAAGGATGCTATGACCAGGGTCCTGGACATCTTCACATCTGAATGACTTTCATGGGGCTTCCGCGAAGTGAGTGGATCGTCACAATAAAGTTTAATAAAATCAGGGGAAATCTACTTTGAATGAGATTAGAGTTTTGTAAGTCTTTGATAATAAAATTTTTGGTTGTCACCCAGCCTGAAGGAGAACCTGATGGGCAGTCGTTTTGAAGATGAAGGAGGCTGCGATAAGGGTCCTATACAACTTCACATTTGGATGACTTCCCTGGGGCTTTTACGAAGCGACTACAGCGCTACAAGTGTATTCAAATAAGAGGGCCTGCTTTGGCGATGAGAGTTTTGTAGTTCATTGAAATTAATGTCTTTCTCTTGACCAAAAATTCCCCGTAGACCGCGTATAAAACGGGATCGGGTAGCTGTTCCTAAGACGAGACTCTGCCCTTAGACATAGCCTCGTCTGGGTATCCTCTCTATCTGGGGATCCTCTCTGCCCGGAGACAGAAATTTTAACCAGCACAGCTGGAGACAAATTTTTAAAAATCCTGACACGCACCTCCTATCTCTCTTCAATACAAGATAACATGCCCAGTTCAACAAACGTCGCAAAGCTCTCTTTCCATGGAAAATGTCCTGATGAGTTACACTTTCTGGTTCTCACAAATTCAGACCTTATGGGCTAAGATACAATATGCCATACACACAGGGGTAAACCATACTCAATCCTATCATATTGTATTAATACGAAAGAAGTTCCAGCTTCTTCTCAAGAAGCGATACTTTATGGAACAGACCCCCGAGGGAATGCTTCCCCGAATTCTAAAATTTTAACTACTTCAAGTAGAATCAACGGTTACGTTTCATAGACATCCTCATCATCTCTACAAAACAACAATATTTAGTAATCCTCTATCTTGAATAACTCTTTTGTATTTTTGTGACGTACGGTGTCCCTTAATAATTAATTATAACTCATGACTTCAATGTTAAAATAAAACAGTATTTAATTACAACCGCAAATAAATACTTAACAAAAACAAAGAAGTAAAAGTCAACCAAAGCTATTTAACCATTTCACTGAATACCTTGTTAGTAGCGCGGCTCGGCTTAACGTCTGGTAAATCCTAAATCAAAACCAAAATCCTCAACGCACAATAATTCACACGAATTCGACTAGATAGTTCCACTCAATAGTCACTCAATAATCACTGCAGTCAGTAGACTGACACCGCTATTTATACACCTGGCGGAAAACATATATTCATAAGTCCGCAGTGTCACGATCGAACCTCGGTGTCAGTAATTATTCATTTTCTTCCTTTTTGAAATTATTGCATTTAGTAAAAAGAAACACTGATACAAATTGATACTTAAATTTACGCACCTGATTAATTTAGTAATTCACGATACTTAAGTTGAATCTTGTGTTATTTTTTGATTTTACTACGCTCCCCCCCCGCTCCCAATACAAGGCCCAAGAGCCAAAAAGGATAGAGGTTTACTAAATGATGTTGTTGTAAAAGAATAGAGAGATGGAGCAATGAGTGCATGCTATGCAGGATATATAATGGTTGATCCTCGACTTGAAGCTTTGTAGGGATCAAGAAAGCATTCGACCAAGAATCTATTGCACGATGCAATAGTTATTAAGAAGAAGCTGTCTGAGCGGAAAATTCACCTAACAGATGCAATATAAAGGGAATGAGGATGAGCCGATTCAGTGTACGTGAATTGACGCATCATAGCTGTGAAAGTCTGTACTAGTGGAAGCAAAAAACGTAATTCACCAGAGCAACTGACATGAAAATTGTTGTAACCTAGGGAAGGTTACTGAATAGAATATTCACACGAAAGTTGGTAATGAACGATAATACTTAGAACAAGAACAACACATATAAAATTCGCCAGCGGCGCGTAGAAGAAGTAGTCAACTGCTAGAAGTGAGTCAAGTGAAATCCACAATGAATCGCCAACTGCGGGATATCTACCAACCGCCCCACGGAGTCAGATGTACTACAAGGTCGATTTAATATATGGTATCCGAGCTCGTGGGTTCGGCCAAAAGTTCCCCGTACACACCGTATAAAACGGGGTCGGGTAGCTGTTTCCCGAGACGTGACTGTGCCTCGTCTGGAGTTCATTCCCTGCGCGGAGGCAGATAGTTTGATCAGCACAGCTGGAGACGAATCTCTAACTACAGGATATCTACCAACCGCCCCACGCACTCACATCTAGCAGAAGCCCTAATTTAATATAAGGTATCCGAGCCCGTAGGCACGGAGAGAAATTCCCCCAAGACCCCGTAAAAAACGGGGTCAAGTAGCTGCTTCCTGAGACGAGACTTTGCCCTTCGACATAGCTTTCTTTGGGGATCCTCTCCGCCCGGAGGCAGAGACTTTGACCAGCACAGCTGAAGACGAATCTCCAACTGCAGACCAACATAGAGTATTTACTACTGTATTTATTTGAATAGGGACGTACACATTATCGTCTGTAGCTATGCTAGAACAAAAAATAATGATCGATTAATAAGTAACTGGAAATGTTTCTTTTGTGGGAAAGGACGTTGTAGGTTGTAAATTTATTCATTAACCGTAAGACCATGCACACGTAGCTGGAAAGGCAAGAGTGGACTGTCTCAGCCCAGATATGGCAACAATCCTCCAATTTTTGGTTGTATCTGACTCTTGTGAAAATAGGCCACGGAAGGAGTTGCGAATTTTTGGGGGTGGTTCTGACAACCATTCACTTTTCCTTTTATGTACCGCGTCCCTTCAGGATGTAGGCGATCATGGCTCTCCACTTCCTCCTTATCCCTTGTAGTTCTCAATATGTTTTGTGTTTTTGCTACTTCTCTCAGACCCTGTTCTATCATCCATTTACTTAAGCCCGCTAGGTATGTCACGCGTTGCTTTCCCTTGTCTCTCTTACCCTCTATCCGCCCTTTGAGTATCAGACTCTCCAAGCCCGCCTTTCTCAGTACGTGTCCCAGAAATTTCATCTGCCTCTTCCTGATGTTAAGTATAAGCTTCCTCCTTGTTTTGTATCCTCTCCAAAACCTCATCGTTGCTTCTGTTCGTTACATGCTATTTGGGTTTCGGGTTTCAACAGGTTAATATAACTTACCGTCAAAATAATTACCATAATTGATTTTTTTTCTCTTTCAGCTGTTAAACATAAATCAGTTGAAAAGAAATTCGTACAACGAATAAGACTAGTTCGATAGAAATAAAAAAAAAATCACCATCCATTGTATGGTAGGAGTAGAAATTTGTCCTACACCGGGCTTGAGATATGGTTTAAGACATCTTTTTTGAAACTTGCCAGTACTAAAATCTCAAACCACATGCACGAATCGATAATCAATCCTTTATAGTTTACATTGTAAGTGAAATATTTCTAATTTTTTTTTCTTTCAGCTGTTAAACATAAATCAGTTGAAAAGAAATTCGTACAACGAATAAGACTAGTATATATATATATATATATATATATATATATATATATATATATATATATATATATATATATATATATAACTATTAAAAAAGCCCAGCAATTTTCTTGACTTTGAATTTCCTTTGTGGGTAAAGAGTGCATACAAATGTATATTTACACACCAATATAAATGTATATATAGCAAGCAAAGACAAAAGAGGAGGAGTTTATTCAAGAAGTTTAAAACATGGACAGGAAAAGACAGTATAATTATAGAAGTGTAAATAAAAACAGTCTTGAAAAGAAATTAACAAAAAAGATATATTAGTTAGTCTAGGTAAAATTGTACCCTACTTTTATTACAGCAGAAATACCTTATTTATTTGTGGATTTTCTTCTAAAACATATACATTTTCTTTTCTTTTTGTGTGCTGTGTCCCTTCAGGACGTAGGTGATCATGGGTCTCCATGTCCTCCTATCCCTTGTAGCTCTCAATAAGTTTTGTCCCTCTGCTACCCCCCCCCCCCCAGTCATCCACTCGCTTAAGCTCACCAGGCATGTCATGCATTGCTTTCCCTTGTCTCTCTTTCCCTCTATTCGACCTGTGAGCATCATATTCTCGAAGCCCTCCTTTCTCATTACGTGTCCCAAACATTTCAGCTGCCTCCTCCTGATGTTAACTATAAGCTCCCTCCTTGTTTGCATCCCCTTCAAAACCTCATCGTTGCTGACACGCTCGGTCCATGATATTCTCAGCATCCTTCTGTAGAATGTCATCTCCGTTGCCTCGAGTCTCTTCTTCATCTTTGAGAAGGCCGTCCAACATTCGTTGCCGTAAAGGAGGACAGATATCATGTAGCAGTTCAGTACTCTTTTCTTTGTTACCAAAGAAATCCACCTTTCTCGCAATACTCTGCCTAGCTTTTGGAATGCGCCTTTGGCCATCCCAATACGTCTTCGGATCTCAGTGTTCCACTAACCGTCGTCTGTCAAAGCACTTTCCAGACATTTAAACTTCTGCACCTGATTGATTTATTGTCCTCGACATGCAGATCGCATTTCGAGTTCCTCTTTTTACTGATGACCATGCATTATGTCTTCTTGTAGTTTATGCTTAGTCCTTTCTTCTCGCTTTCCTTCGCTAAATTCTGTAGGAGGTTTTGTAGTTTCCTTTCCGGGTCCGCCGTCAGCATTGTGTCATCTGCGTATCTTAAGTTGTTAAGATTGTGGCCGCCAATGATGAATCCTGGTAGGATTTCCAGTTCTCTCAGAATTGTCCCGCAGTTTGAGGATAAGTCCGGTGAGAAGACACATCCTTGCCCTACGCCCATTTCTATTTTTGTATATTCGCTAAACTCATTCTCTATGCACATGCATGCTGTTTGCTGCCAGAATAAGTTCTTGATTATGACTAACAACCATGCACTCCTACTCTTGATTAATGGTTAGTCCCTCCTTCCTGTGGAGTGCATGTTTGTTAGCCATGATATGTACCTCTGTTTTATAGACTATGCAAAGTTCTTCGACAATGTACGTCACAAGGATAAGTTGGAACTCCTCAGCATCATTGATATATTTGTAAAATATATTAGAATAATCTAGAACCTGTACTGGCAGCAAACGGTATGTATGCGCATAGAGAATGAGTTTAGCGAATATACAAAAACAGAAAGGGGCGTAAGGCAAGGATGTGTCTTCTCACCGGACCTATTCAACCTATACAGCTAATAAACATGCACTCCTACTCTTAATTAATGGTTAGACACTCCTTCCAGCGTTCATTGGCTATATTTTGTAATAGTTCTTTAGGTTTTCTTTCTGAATCCACTGTCAACCTGGTGGACTCTGCGTGACATATGTCATTATGGTTAATTCTATTGGTTATAAATCTTGAACAGTCTGTTTGTCGAAAACGTACAATCCATTGTCTTTTCTCTTTGGTCGATGACAATCTACGTTAATTTGCTTATTAATAGCTTTCGATCATTGTGTGATAATTGCAATTCTTAATCAATCACTCCTAGTTTGTAATATGGAACTGGTTCATGTCTTTGATATAACATGACAACAAATCGGAAAGAACCTTGATGAGCCTGGATCCAGTGTGAACTTGGGCTCAGTGCAAACAGGCCGAGCAATAACTGAACAGAAGTAAAAATAAGAACTAGATGATAATGAATGGAATTAGAAAAGTCTACCAATGCAGATTAAATAAAGGATTCAGTTTATAATTTACAGATCCATATTGGAAGAAAACGGCTGAAACATTATGATAGCAACAGTAAAAAAAAACTGAGGACTAAAAATGGTTGCTGAAGACATTAGGTTTATAATAGCCCAAAATTCATACACATCAAGGACACATGGCACAGTGGATAAAGGCATTGGTTAGATGCAGTGACAGGACCCAAAAAGTGTGAGTTCAATACGCGGTTAAGGCAGTGGAGAACTTTCAGTGGGAAATTAACTAGAGATAACTGATGAAAAAATATAACTGATAACTGCACGTGGAACTAGAGTGAGCGAAATAAAGGGTTCAGTTCGGCATTCCAACCACCTGAAGAAGTCCGGAGCGTACAACGGCCGAAACTTTGTAATAAATATGGCGACAATTATGAGGACAATAGTCCGAATGATGTAAATAGTGTACATCATACCTCATCTCAGAAATATAGACAGATACTGAAGGGCCGAAACGTTGTAATAAATATGGCGACAAAGATGAGGACAATAGTCTGAATAATGTAAATAGTGTACATAATACCTTATATCAGAAATATAGACAGATACTGAAAGGCCGAAACGTTTTAATAAATATGGCAACAAAGATGAGGACAATAATCCGAATAATGTAAATAATGTACATAATACCTCATCTTAGAAATATTGACAGATACTGAACGGCCGAAACGTTGTAATAAATATGGCAACAAAGTTGAGGACAATAGTCCGAATACTGTAAGCAGTGTACATAATACCTCATCCCAGAAATATAGACAGATACTGAAGAGCCGAAACGTTGTAATAAATATGGCGACAAAGATGAGGACAATAGTCCGAATGATGTAAATAGTGTACATCATACTTCATCTCAGAAATATAGACAGATACTGAAGGGCCGAATGTTGTAATAAATATGGCGACAAAGATGAGGACAATAGTCTGAATAATGTAAATAGTGTACATCATACCTCATCTCAGAAATACAGACAGAAAGAAAAGTCACCTTAGATGAAATAAAGGATTCAGTTTATAATTTATAGATCCATAGAGGATGAAAATGGACGAAACGTTATGATAACAACAGATGAGGTCTATAGACCGAATATAAATAATGTAAACATTAATGAATAAATATACGATCGAAGAAATGCACTTATTCAGTGCCATACGTGATACACGCTTAGGCGCTCATGTATCTTTCGATACATAACTGACGAGGAAGATTTTTTTCTGCAGTAGGTTGCTATTTCTTTCTGTGTTTGACCAGTTACCATCCAAGGCTATAGAAACCGGTCTGTCCTGCTATTTACCCATGGCTGGAGGGAGAAAAAGAGGATAGATGACTTTCACAAAGGTATTAACACTTAAGTAAATGCAATGGATTCGACTGGAATTCGAACTCATTTCTCCGATTCCTCAATCCGAGCCGCTATCCATTACTCCACCATACCTCATGCATCTATTAGGGACGCCAAAATCTGTTAGTTACCTGAGTTAACAGACAACAGTAAATGTGACATAGAACTCTGAAAGGGTACAGGAATAATGAAAGATGTCATCCAGGTGCTAAGATACAGGAAAATGGAGTTAGAGACTGTAACAAAGAATCGGGACAGTCTGATTAAAAGACTCCAACTTGGTTGTATGTGGTGCCATAAGTACCAGGAGTTGCGTCCCCTGTGAAGAGAAGACCTTCTACATAGAGTAGGAGGCGCTGACTACTTGCATATGAACGATACTGGGCGGGTATTAGCAAATAGTCAGCGTGGGTCAGGGACTTAGAGAGCTATATAACACCAATTTTATTTTTCTCAGTCGATAGGGGCACTCTCAACGTGTGGACGTGTGAAAAACAGACAAGACGAACACAGAAACATACAAAAGAATGATTAATATCTAATATCCTCTGTAGTATTAAATGTTTAAAAAAACTTCTTGCAGATGAAGAAGACGTCACTGGAAAAAGGAGACGAATCCAGAGAACCTCGGCAGCATATGTGAAAAATAAGGAAGTTTCAAGGTGAATAAGACGTATAAGCAAACAGCTACTAACAATCAGACAGCTGATATTTCTAGAAACAAGTAATGAGAATAGAAGGTTTGGAAATTTAAACACCCTCTGGTCAAGGGAAGCAGGAATAAAGAACGTGTTACCGAATTAATATGTCTGAGTGGATTGATGCCAGAAAAAGGTAAGGGAGGAACGGTAAAGACGTAAGTGTTACTTAGATCTGCAAAAAAACAGGAAGTTGTAGAGAGCCATGATCAGGAAAAGACATGACATATATTAAAAGAAAAAAAAAGGGCGAAGTAAAACCAAAAGAACGGAGGAACCAAAAATTCGAAGACTCATAAAAATGGAATAAAGTGCGATAAAAATTATAAAAATTTGATCTTTATAAACTTTAGGTAAAAATTATTACTTTTTTTGTAAAACATTACAGAACACCTGACCCGACAATTTTTTGTTTTTTTTAATGTAGCATTATCGATTTTTTTACCATTTTTCTTCCATCTTCATTTTCGATGCTTTTTATCACAATTCTGGATCAACATCCCCCACCGCCCCCCTTTGTTAAGCAGCGATATCAGAATTTTGGAAAGTTCAAAAGGTTTCCATTTTTCGAAACATTCTGGAAATGTCTTTTACGGCGCCACAATCAGCTGCGTTCTTTTTAATCTCGTGTTTCGGCAATACTTTTTCTTTTGATAAAAACACACTCCCGTACAACCCTGGATTATAGGGATGTTTGATATTTTACCAAAAACACTGAAGTAGATGAGGACTAACGATTCAGCGGGTCACTGTGTGAAGAAAAGTTAAACAGTAAACGGGTTCAGTGAATGTTTTTGCAGTTTTAAGTAACACTTGTCTCTACCGTTCCACCCTTGTTTTGGCCTCGATCCACTCAGACATATTAATTCGGTAACTCATTCCTTACTCTTGCTTCCCTTGACCTGAGGGTGTTTAAATTTCTAAACCTTCTATTCTCATTATTTGTTTCTAGAAATATCAGCTGTCTGATTGTTAGTAAAAACATGCAATGATAATAGCAAAAAAATTGCAATATGAGCACTGCTAAAAATGGTTGCTGAGACATTAGGTTTATAATACTCAGAAATTCATACAGAGATGTCCTCAAGGACACATGGCACGGTGGATAAAGGCGTTGGTTAGATCCAGTAACAGGACCCAAAGAGTTCAATACCCGGTTAAGGCAGTAGAGAACTTACATTTCTAACATCCATTAAACATGGCACGTGGAACTAGAACAGTCTACCCCAGTGAACGAAATAAAGTGTTAAGTTCGACATTCCAACCTCGTGAAGAAGGCCGGAGCGTACAACGGCCGAAACCTTGTAATAAATATGGCGACAAAGATGAGGACAATAGTCCGAATAATGTAAATAGTGTACATAATACCTCATCTCAGAAATATAGACAGATACTGAAAGGCCGAAACGTTGTAATAAATATGGCAACAAAGATGAGGACAATAGTCCGAATAATGTAAATAGTGTACATAATACCTCATCTCAGAAATATAGACAGATACTGAAGTGCTGTAACGTTGTAATAAATATGGCGAATAAAGATGAGGACAATAGTCCGAAAAATGAATAAATAGTAATACCTCATCTCAGAAATATATACCTAATCTCGAAATATAAATATGGTGACAAAGATGAGGACAATAGTCCGAATAATGTAAATAGTGTGCATAAATAATCTCAGCGACAGATACTATATGGGCTGAAACGTTGTGATAAATATGGCGAAATAATGTAAATAATGTAAATAGTGTAGAATTTTCTAGTTCCACTGCTTATCGTGTAGTTCTTATTTTTACTTCTGTTCAGTTATTGCTCGGCCTGTTTGCACTGAGGCCCATGTACACACTGCCAGACACAGCGATTCATCTTTGTTCTTTTCCTTTATCTTTTTTGTTTCTTTTCTTCAGCAAGATGTCGGAGATTTGAGTAAACCAATCGGAATTGACCTGCTAACCATCGCAGGGATTTTGATGTCAACTATTTTACTAATCAAAACCCGGTTCCGTACAAACAATTCGACCGAGTGAACTTGAAACCTTAAACTTAACCTGTCTTCTGATTGCTGTGATAAAAACAACAAAAATGAGGACAATAGTTCGAATATAAAGAATGGAAATAATGATGATTAATCATGGAAGTGATTAACAGTCAAATTCTTCATTAGCGTTTTGTTGATTTGTTTTTCTGCGTTGTTCTTTCTTTCTTTGTTTTCTCTTTACTTTTTTATTCATTTGTCCTTTCTTTCTTTCTTTCTTTCTTTTCTCTTTACTTTTTTATTCATTTGTCCTTTCTTTCTTTCTTTCTTTTGGTTGATCTTATTTTTTCTTTTATTCTTTACTCTTTACTTCTTTATTCATTTGTGTTTTCTTTCTTTCTTTCTTTCTTTCTTTTCTAAAATCCATCTGAAAAATATCAATAATTCAGAAATTCGATTAAACCAACCCAAGCTCTTATGCCAAACTCTTATTGACTAATCTACGAATCGAATTTCGATTTACCATCTGAATTGAATATCTTCTTTTATATTTCATCTATTCGTCGATTTGCGCATTTTTAAATCTGTTGAGTTTTCATTTGCCTGTTCATTTATTTTTTGTCTGTTTTCGTCCCGTAAGAATAATCCTCATTCGTGCTGCATCCATTTATTCATTTGTTCATTTTTTAGTTCATCATTAGCTTTTTTTTTTTTATATCACTTCGTTGTTTATTTAACCATTTATCTCCTCATTTTTTTTATTTTGCTCCATTTTTAGTCTCATATTCTTTGCTTTTCTTTCTTTTCTCTTTCTTCATGTCTTTTTTTTTTTACCTTACCTCAGTCCTCTCTTCATTCATTCGTTTATTTCATAGTTTGTCCATTTTTCTTCTTCAATTCCTTCGTCCTTTTATTTGCTTCATTCTTTGATCATTCGTTTATTTGTTCCTTTCTCCATTTATTCTTTCTTTCTTTCCTTCGTAAAATTATTTATTTAACCATTTGTTCGTTTCTTTCATTACCTTATTCATTTTTTTCTTTCCTTCACTCGTTTATTCATGTATTCCTTCGTATATTCGTTCGTTCATTCCTTCATCCCTTCATTCCTTCATTCCTTTATTCGTTTCATTCCTTTCTTCATTCGTTTATTCATTAATAAGCTTATTCCTTAATTCGCTTATTCCTTCATTCGCTTATACTTCATTCGCTTATTCCTTAAGTCTTTCTTTGATTGCTTTTCCTCCGTTAAATAAACTCTTTCTCAACGTTTTCCTACTCGTGTAGTTATAAGCTTGTAAAATCCGATATGTGACACAAATATTCGCTCGAAGACGTACAGATTCTCATTTGCCATAATGTTGGTTCTAGCATATCTGCTGATATCAACTTTTGCATTTCCAAATTTTTTCCCTACCTGCGAGCGTAAAATAGGACACACGGTCGGTTGAATAATGGAGTCCCATATTAGCGAAATAAGATATTACAACCTTTTCCGCAAAGCTCTTAACTCCAAATCATTCCGTTTACTTAAATATATAAAGCGATATGTAGAAACATATTTTTCGACCATTACTCCTTGGGTCAGGTTTGCATCCTCTGTATTACTTAACTGTGGCCTTGTAACAGAAAATGCCTCTATTAAAAAAGGACTATGACCTCAATGAAGGGGGATATAGTCAAAACAAGTCCATCATGGCGAGTGAGAGTCGAACTATCTTGTGGCTTCTTGTTTTCCTGTAAATTACAATCTTCAAAAATTTAATTATAAATCTTAATTCCCAATCTCGTTAAAACCCGTTCTTTTATTGTCATTTCTTCTCTATATAGATTTTTTTTCTCGGGTTCTTTCATTCTCAGTAAACCTTTAGTGGCTTTATCGCCTTATTTGTAGTAAGATAACTTAAAAAAAAAAACTGTCGGCCTTGTTCCTTGGACAAGAGAATGTTTTTTTAGCCATTACTAGAAGTTTATCAAAATAGCTGAGTCACTGAAAGTCAATGGCTGAAAAGGTTGTGATATCCGGAATTCCTCATATCCAGAATCCCATATATCCGGAATCCCTCATATCCGGAATCCCACATATCCGGAACCCCACATATCCGGAATCTCTCATATCCGGAATCCCGTATATCTGGACAAGATTTTGATGTATATTTGAACCATTTGGATCATATGTAACTGATTAAAAAATTCTGTTATTCAGGAAATTTACTTTGGATAATTGCTTATGCTTATTTCACCCTAATGGCTTGTATAGATGCAAAAGATGGCGGGAATAAGGGGAAAAGAACAACTTTGGAGTTATCGTAAAAAGTGGAAATTTTAAACAGACTAGACTCTGGTGAATGTTCATTGTAACTAATGGCTGAGCTCAATATAGCAAAGTCAACATTGTATGATATAAAATCTTCCAAAGAAACTATTTTCCAGCATTCACACTGTTACAATGAACAAAGAAATAAAAAAAAACAACATTAATTTGATGAAACCTGGACTGAAATTGAAAAAGCTATTGAAAAGGTTGTCAGTTTTATGGAAAGAAAGCCAGCATTCAGTTATGACAATGGCAATAACGCACGCAGAGTTAAAAAGTGCCGTTCGTTTAAAAATTTCAAGAACAAAAGCAAAACTAAATGTGGAAAAAGTTGAGAATGACGTTAGAAGAGAAAGAATCATCATGCAACAGCGATTAAAAAATCCTCGTTACATTATTTGTTTTGCATACGTGGCATACTTAATTTAATGAATTGTCATTAACATTACATAACTTATTTTATTTTTTTCTTAAAATCATTTCCGTTATATTTCACTCACCATTAGCTTATTTTGTTTACTAAAAAACGTGTTAATAAATGTTAAACCGATTTCAGTTCTTTTATTTTAATCCAAATATAACCTCTCATATCCGGACTTTGTGACCAATTCCTCATATCCGGACATGACACCTTTTCTAAGAAATTCAGATGGAAAGAATATCGAAAACCTTATGATAATTCATAATGTTATATAGGCCCCTCGTAAGGGTGCTCTCATCTTGTCTACTCTCGGCCGGTGATCCTTAATTGTTTTGGCTCAGCAATGAAAGATTTCAAACACAGAGAATCTTTATTTTTATTACTCATGTCGACATGACCATTATCTTACTATCCAGTGTTGTTCGCCCCCCACACTGATCACTCGCCTCATTGGGGAGCCGTTTCGGACACGAAAGAGAACACGTCTACATCACTTGACGAGTAAGAATCAACTCGCTGAAACCTTACTCCTAGCAACCTTTCCCACGCTAGCTTAGCCAATCAAAATCGACTTCCCTATTATGGCTCACATCTGACTCCGAATGTCAACCTCCGGAATTCAGAGCCGAGATGCGCTTCCCCTAAAAAAATAATAGTTTGCTAAACTATTATTTAAAAATAAAAGATGAAGAAACTTTCCAGCAAAAATAAAATATATTAACAACATCTGGTAGATTGCAGGTTGAAGAATACATCGGCCAAAATGTTGTGGTATTGAAAAGAAAACATGAAGAGACCTGTCCGAAAAAATCAGAAAATAATAATAAAATTACATCGTTTCAGATGGCACCATGGCGTGTTGTCTTGCTAAAACAATTACCACTAAATAGTGAGTTCCATCCTCACTAGGTGCCCCATACTTTCGGCTTTGTGCCACATCAAAGGTACGCTTAGAAAATCAATATTGCATCGTCTCAGAAATTCAGGATAACAAAATCCAGATAGAGAAATGGCCGAGATGTGTATCCGCCCAATTGTGATTATAATATCTAAGATAAGAAACTTGTCATCAAGTGCAAATAATTGATTGTTTCTTTTTTACGGCTTATCAACCCTTTGCAGGTTATTTAAAATGAGAAAATATTTTTTCAGATTGTAAGAATTTTTAGACAAAAATCTTACTCATACCTTTCCCAATGGTATTTGCGTAAGTGAATATATATATATATATATATATATATATAAACTCAACGAGAATTGGAATTCGGCTCCCCGATTAAGAAAGAGAAAATATTATCCATTACACCACCTGCACAGCGAAGCTTACATCACTTGGTACACCCAAGCGGTCACCTATCTAGGTACTGACCAAGACCGACGTTGCCTAACTTTGGCGATTGTGCGGGAATCTCTGTTTCAAGATGATGTGGCCGTAGGCCGGAATCAAGTAAGTTCGAAAATTTAAATGTGGGAAGTGTTTTAACAAAAAACAGAAAAAAATATGACACCGAAATCTGAAGTTGCAATAATTGGAATAGTGAAATATACCCACCAAATCTAAGAAAAGGGAAAATTCGTTCGAATTTTTTCAAAGAAAAGAGTTCTATGGAATATCAGTAATTCTCTATGGTAGCATACCTTGGGAAATATCTTCACCGACGACGTAGAGACAACAGAAATGTGGTTCTACAGAAGGATGCTGAGAATGTTACAGACCGAAAATGTCAGTAAAAATGAAGTTTTAAGGAAAATAGAAAAAAAGGACGGATATTTGGAATCAGATAGAGACAGTTGAAATATCTTAGGTACATACGGAGGAAAGAGGGCTTGGAGAATCTGGGACTCACAGGATAAAGTGAAGGACAGCTGGAAACAGCGAGTGACTTACCTGGTGAAGTTGTGTAAATCGATAGCAGACCTTACAGAAAAAAACTTGCTCGATGAATGCTTTGAAATATTATCTACAATTTCTGCATTGTTATTTTATATGAGAGATAACAAAAGAAATAGTCATAAATAAATGATATTTTTCGATGACAATCTTGTGCTTCAGGTTATTGCTACTACTACCATGATTGTATCAGTATTTGCTTGGCTTTTTTTTTATATCTTGGACATTTACCTATTTTGCCCCGACACTGACACTCTCTCAACTGTAGGCAATCAAGCGTGAAATTGTTTATCTTTTTCTTTTTTCCTTTTTCGTTTTTAGTCCCTGAGTTCTGGTTGGCTCAGATGTTAAGGAGTCCATATTGGTCGCATTTCTCAACCGATCGATTTTAAGATGGCGAAAATGTTTTATCGCAACCGAATGATTTAATAAGGTCTTTGAAAGAGAAACTGGAGGGAGAAAGAGAAAGAAAGAGAGAGAGAGAGAGGGGGAATAACAAAGAGAAAAAGGAAAATAAAGGTAGCGAGAAAGTGGGAGGAAGAAAAAAGAAGTAAAGATTCTGCAACGAGAGAAAAAAAAAGTGGGAGAGTTCCTTGTGTATTGATACGTGAGTTAAATAAACGCGCATTGCTCGTTGGGGCATTGAAAACATATATATTGAAAGACAGAAGAGTATAATTTGTTTTGGAAAAAAAGAAAAGAAAAGTTTATCTATATAAAATATCTACGAAAACAAACACAAACAGAAATATATTTATGATAACATAAAGAACAAATAGAAAACGTTTATCAATCTATGTTTTGCTTTTATAAAATGTTCATCAGAGGATGAGATATGGAGAAAATGAAAAAAGAAATTCTGGCATTTTTACTTCCGTCTTGTTTGATTTTCATTGGTTAATCAGGTTTCAAGTGCATTCGACTTGTTGTTCCGATTTCAAGGAGAGACAACGCGTCCCTTCGAAGTTCCAGATTAT
>CAHIKZ030005175.1:517500-542500 GCA_903632075.3 Acanthosepion pharaonis | reverse complement strand
AAAGCTATTAAGATTATGTATAAGGGGCTTGCCATAAGCTTTAAGGTGGTTGGCATAACCAGATTTCAGGACACAAGGGTAAATGTTAAACTGTCACGAATTAAATTCAGGTAGAAGGTCAAATATGACCTTCCTTCCTAAGATCACATTTCAAATTCACATTTTCAATTATGCTGAACACAAGATAGATAACACCATGTTTAATGGAATTCCTTCCTTTATGTATGTTCACGTTGTTCATATCTATAACAAAACAATCCTTGATTTGAGTTGCGGGCGTTTACCATATTTGAGTTTATATATGTGCCTGGTCACATACACAATTCCGGAAAATTCTTGCTGAAAAGACTTAAACATGAAAACAATAAACAAAAACTAAAAATTCTTGAAGCTATATACATAAAACAGTTGAAACCTAACCTGAACAAAATAAACTATGAAATCTCCACAAATATTCTTAAATCCCTATAATTTATAACAGAAGCTATTGGTTTATCCCAATAAACTTCCCATGCTTAATACCTCACGTTTTTCACTCTCGCGTGGTCATGTGTGACATCATGAGCTGCGGTGCGATTTTCGTTTCCAGCGTCTTATATGCACGAGTTTGTTGTTGCTTGGAAATCTTCCATGTAAACAGAAACAGACTATCATCCCTGATTTGTCCGTGTATTGCTTAATATATTGTAATGTAATTGTCACCTTTGATAATGGCTTATGTAAACCGAAAGTTTAGATAGGATTAAAAAATATGTATCAATATTGGTATTTTCTTTCGTCTTTCAATGATAATGTTATTAAGCTTATCAGACGATATGAAAAGAATTTACATACAATAAATAGACAAAACATGTCTATATTATGTAATAAAACATATATATATATATATGTGTGTGTGTGTGTGTATGATTAATCTTCTTATTATAATAAAAACAGACTGAAATTGCTACAAAAAGCTTTAATGTTTCAATACTTTGATTGTATTTCTTCAGCCGATTTAATCACCAGTTACTTACCATTGCCTGAAGAAGTACAATCATAGTATTGAAACATGAAAGCTTTTGTGTAGCGATTTCAAAATGTTTTTTTATAATGTCTTATAATAAAAATAATAATAATAATATATTGCTCTACATTCTATTGAGCACTTTTTTAAGCATGTTCTTTCTAACATTTGTTGTGTGTCTATATATATATATATATATATATATATATATATATATATATATATATATATATATATATATATTTCTAAGAGGATAGAATGTGGGTACAGCTCAGTGTCCAGGACAGACAATGCAAGAATATTTCACTCACTTTAATTTTTTATTTATATTCTTTTTTTGAATTTGTAGGTCTGATGAATTGGATCGTGATTACGATTCCAATATGATAAATTATTACCATGGAATATTATTGTTTGAGCCTTTTATATATATATATATATATATATATATATATATATATATATATATATATATATATATATATATGACACACACACACATTAAATATCAATATATCAAATATCACGATATCATATATCAAGATGTCAAATATCACACACATCATATATAAAAAATGAACACACACATACACACACGCTTAAATATGAAGAGACGAAGCTACATATATAGATGCAATGCATATGAGCATACATAGGTAGATGTAAATACACTTGAAATAAACGATCATTTTACTAGTCTAATATCTATCTATCTATATATATATATATATATAATTATTTTTATAAAAAAATTTATAACATAAGTATGTTATAAAATCACTACAAAAATAGCCATTTTGTTTCAACACACTCTGTGTCTTATCAAGTGATGGTGTTGAAAAGAAAATAAATGGTTTTAAAAGTTTCAGATGAATTAACGATCCTACACTAGGGGAGCATTGTTACAAAAGCTAGAATAACCAATCAAAAACGAAGTACAGAAAGATTCAAAAAGCTTGACAACAAAATCCTGCTATTATAGCTATTTAGATCTTTAAATACGTGTAATATTAAAAAATAATTTTTACTAACTAATAATTATAAATTTATATGATAAAATTTAATATTAAAATTAAAACTGGCAATTTTAAAAATCCAAATTTAATCACTATTAAGTTTAAAAACTACAAAATTATTGAGAAAAAGAAAAAATATATATGTTTATTCAATTCATTTCTTCATTGAAATTACGTCTGACAAGACAAAAAAAAAACAATTCGTCCGGTCATCTGATAATACATGTATATATTTTTTTTTTTTCGTTTTATTTTAAAGTTTGTGAATATGGTCTTAAACTCACGCGTGACACAACAAAAAAAACAATCAGATTATAATACATACGCATCCAGACATAATTAGATACATACACACACACACACACACACACAAATATACACACACACTAAAAAAAAAAAAAAAAAAAAAAGGAGGTGGGGGGAATACATTAACAAAACCACAGCCCTTTACGAAAAAAGGAGACGTGGAAACTAAAACTATACACACACACAGTTAAATGTGAATACACTCTACATACACATAGACACCGATATATACACAAACATACATCCACAATGGCATAGACATTGAGAAATCACAACCAGTAAATATTTCAGACTTAAATAAATGCTAACCACTTATTGAATTATAACTTAAGGGAGCAAATATATAAAGATAAAAATGTTTAAAATAATATTATTTAATATATTAAAACGAAAACTCTAAAACAATAAATATCAATAAAAAATATATATATATTATTAATCATATAAGTTGATAATAGTTTCATTATATATTTGGCAAAGAAAAACAGGATAAAGAAATCCACAAATATATATATATATATATATATATATATACACGGCAGCAAAAACAAATTAACACACATAAAAAAAAAAAAAAAATATATATATATTCATACATACATATACGTACAGAAATACACACGAATAAATATATAAACATAAACATATACGTACATATACATATCTATGATAACAAGTACATATGTAAAAAAGATACATGGAATCTAAAGATAAGAACAAAACACCTACGATTAAATATACAAAAGCTCATACTTGTAACTCCCTATATGCCCACATACCTAATGAAAAATTTGAAATTATTAGATTTAAAAACAAGGCTGATCTCTTAAATCAAAGATATGAACTGAAAGTTTCCAACACCGTTATAAATTTAACTTAGTGTAGGGGTCATACTTTAAATGATAATGATATGTCATGTATTTTTAATAGATTAGTATTTTTATTGCATAATGGTCATACTTACATATAAGTGTGTATTGTTTACCTGCATAGTGTTATCAGTGTTGGTGTAAATATATATATATTTATTTATGTGTTGGTACACACAGGAATAAACATATGGTGTATAAATGTATTTATGGTTTTTTTTTTTTTTTTTAATATGTATCTGTGACCTGTGTGTATATATATATATATATTATGTGGATAAAGGTATATTATGAGAGAAAAGGTTAATAATTATTACTGTATATGTGTATGTATGTGTGCCTATATATGTATGTGTGTATGGGTGTGTGTATATATATGTATTTGTGTGTGTATGTGTATATGTATGTATGTATGTAGATATATATATATATATATGTTTGTATATATATATGTATATATATATATAACGAACTATATCATATATATATATATATATATATGTATATATGCATATATATATGTATGTGTGTATATGTATGTATGTGTGTGTGTGTATGTGTATGAGTATGTACAGGTATGTATATGATTAAATCAATGACAGTATAATAAACACATGGTTCACTATTGGGTGCGACTGAGTAATGAGTTCGTTCCTCACGGGATGCCCTTAAATATAAATATTTGTATATATGTATATGTGTATGTGTGTATATATGTGTGTATATATATATATATGTGTGTGTATATATATATATATATGTATATATATCTGTATATCCTATTTTATTGTGTATGTGTATTTATATTTAAGTATATTTCTGTTTGTATGAATGTGTTTATATATTTGTATGTTAGACTATATGTATATTGCTGTGTGTTGGTGTTTGAAGGTATATTTATGTATCTATATGTTAGTTCGTTTATATATGTATTTGGTTGAAAGTTGTTGTATTTTTATGTATGCATGTATATATGGTGGTTGTTATTGCAGGTAGATATATTTATGGATATATATATATGTTTATTTGTAGATATGTATGTATGTGTATATATATTTATGTATGTTTGTGTATGTATATATATATATATAGGTGTGTGTGTTGGAACCTATTATGTATGAGTTTGTGTGTATGTGTAGGTATTTTGGTATATCATGACTGTTTTTATATATCTAAGTATGTGTGCATAAAAGTCTATGTGTGTATATATGTGTGTGTATTTAGGTTTATATGTATATGTACGTACATATGTATTGTTATCATAGATATGTATATGTACGTATATGTTTATGTTTATATATACACATTTCTGTACGTATATATATGTATGAATATATATATTTTTTTTTTTTTTTTATGTGTGTTAATTTGTTTTTGCATATATATATATATATATATATATATATTTATTTGTATCCTGTTTTTTTTTTGCCAAATATATAATGAAACTATTATCAACTTATATGATTAATAATATATATATATTTTATTGATATTTATTGTTTTAGAGTTTTCAATATATAAATAATATTATTTTAAACATTTTTATCTTTATATATTTGCACATAATTCAATAAGTGGTTAGCATTTATTTAAGTCTGAAATATTTATGGTTGTGATTTCTCAATGTCTATATTGTGGATGTATGTTTGTGTATATATCGGTGTCTATGTGTATACAGAGTGTATTCACATTTAACTGTGTGTGTGTATAAGTTTCCACGTCTCCTTTTTTTTTTTCGTAAAGGGCTGTGGAGTTGTTCATATATTCCCCCCATATTTTTTTTTTTTTTTTTTTTTTTGTGTGTGTGTATATTTGTGTGTGTGTGTGTGTGTATGTATCTAATTATGTCTGATGCGTATGTATTATAATCTGATTGTGTTTTTGTTGTGTCACGCGTGAGTTTAAGACCATATTCACAAACTTTAAAATAAAAACGGAAAAAAAAAAATATATACATGTATTATCAGATGACCGGACGAATTGTAGCTTTTTGTCTTGTCAGACGTAATTTCAATGAAGAAATGAATTGAATAAACATATATATTTTTTCTTTTCTCAATAATTTTGTAGTTTTTAAACTTAATAGTGATTAAATTTGGATTTTTAAAAATTGCCAGTTTTTAATTTTAATATTAAATTTTATCATATAAATTTATAATTATTAGTTAGTAAAAATTATTTTAATATTACACGTATTTAAAGATCTAAATAGCTATAATAGCAGGATTTTGTTGTCAAGCTTTTGAATCTTTCTGTACTTCGTTTTTTGATTGGTTATTCTAGCTTTTGTAACAATGCTCCCCTAGTGTAGGATCGTTAATTCATCTGAAACTTTTAAAACCATTTATTTTCTTTTCAACACCATCACTTGATAAGACACAGAGTGTGTTGAAACAAAAAATGGCTATTTTTAGTGATTTTATAACATACTTATGTTATAAATTTTTTATAAAAATAATTATATCTGCTCTACTTTGTATTGAGCACTCTTTTAAGAATAGTAATTGTTGGTTATTGGAATTCATTCCGTGTATACCAATTATATACTTTGATATATATATATATATATATATATATATATATATATATATATATATAAAACACGTTTCTGGAGTGACAACAAGATAATATAACTTTTAAAACAGGATATTGATTTATTTCTAAAATCGTAATTTAGGGTATCTTTCGACTGACTCATGTTCAGAAATTGATATCTCTGGATTAAAACTAAATTGCCGAAAAGAAACGAAATTCTCCCTTAACATCTTGGGGGCAGTTGTTATAAATATGCAACGACCGGCCCTGTATAAGTAGAGAGAATTAAAACAGAAACTCACAATTTTGGGGGGATTTCGTATCCAATTCTTGACTAAATTTAGGAAAATACTTTTTACTTCCCCAACTTCTTTTGTGTTATTTTAAAATCCGAATGTTGAAAAAATCTTTTTTTTTTTCGGCACTTTAGTCTTATACCGACGATATCTCTGAAGATGAGTCGGTCGAAAGTTACCCTAAGTTATTTTATTCAGTGTGATACTATTGTATCTTATTTTAAAAATAAATTATGAACCCTGTTATAAAAATTATATATATATATATATATATATATATATATATATATATAAGTGAACATAGAAGTCAACACTTAGAGGTGACAGTCTGTTTCTTAAGGGTAAGACGATAAACTACATCCAGCAGCAAGGCCTCTGATCAGGAGGTTTTGAGGAGCATGGAACCACCTCTTAATTGCTGGTGTTCCCAGGTCCACCCTGATCCGGAGTGGTAGCACCTGTTAGGGTCCCTATTAACTATTACCAGCAATACTTTTTTGAAAATGTTATTACCAGCAAAACAATTGCATCTAGCATGAAACAGACTGTCGCCTATAGTGTTGAATTCTATGTTCACTTTTATATTTACACACGTTCTATCTCTGATATTGAGCACTTTATCCCATAAATATAGCACATCTTAAGACTATATTTCGTCATATATATATATATATATATATATATATATATATATATATATATATATATATATGAAGGTAGTAATCCGTTGGTATATAAACCAAATGAATCCTTAACACCAATATGAAATATTCAAAATTAAAACTGATTCATAAATAGTTCTCAATGTCTTTATAACAAACGGGGCAATATATTTCAAATAATTCGAATTAACATACCATTACGTAAATGATCATTTTCACCTTGTAAAATTAAATTTACAAAATTTGTTCAAATAAAAATCTGTGAATTTAATTTTACAAGATGAGGAGAAACTTATACAGCGAATCTCTCTCTCTCTCTCTCTCTATATATATATATATATATTTGGCTATATTTCTGAGATGAGGTATTATGTTCACTATTTAATTTTTTCGCCATATTTCTTACAACGTTTCGGCCCTTGTACGCCCCCCTTCTTCAGATGGATGGAATGTCGAACTGAACCCTTTATTTCGCTTACTGGGGTAGACTGTTCCCTAAGTTATTTTATTTTATTCGGTGTGATACTATTGTATCTTATTTTAAAAATAAAGTATGAACCCTGTTATAAAAAATATATATATATATATATATATATATATATATATATATATATATATATATGTACGTGTGTGTGTGTGTGTGTATATATATATATATATATATATATATATATATATACTTACACAGTGGGGGGGATTTTCGTACACATACCCATTTTTAATTGACTGCATTTCTACCATCCGTTAATTATTATTACACGAATGTCTGAGTAGCGGATTTGATATTGTTAACACGATTATATTTGAACTTTAATATTTAGTATTTTCCAAATCATTCACGATGATCTTCACCCTCTCTAAACTTCTATCTTTCTGACCTGGAGTAACAAGGTTCCTCACACATTTCACGTACGATTTCATTTTCAAGTCGTTTTTCACTGTTCTTTGGAATGTCATACCTGAAAGTTCTTTCTGACGTGTCAAACATCTTATGGATTGAGTTGGATCTTTTCTAATTTATCACTTTAGCTCTAAGTTCTAACTTCCTGATCCAGTTTTCCTCTTTACTGTTCCCTCTTTTTAAACTTATTCACCATTCTCGTTCTCTTGATGGTTTCGTGAATGAATTTTGAAGATGGCAGCCAGAGTATGAATCTTGGTACCATTACTGAAGGCCAGAATAATTTTTTCCTCTCAGCATTGCTCACTTGAGAAGACAGTGGGGAGGACACAAAGCGGTTTTAAACTGTTCTCTTTCTAGCTGAATAATTTTTAGAGATTCTTACGACAAATGGTGTCATGATGGCTAAACTTTTTATCTGAAAATCTGGAAAAAAAGAAACTCAGTCAGTTTAGTGTTTTTTTTATATATTAACCATTTTGTGGGATCGACGCTTATTCCATGTTGTAACACGATTTCACTGTTACATCCGGGATATACACAAACAAGTTCGATTTAATTCAACCAATAAATTCTGTTTGTTTAATTGTCTAATTATTTAATTGTTTTATTGTCTTTTTCCAGATTTCGAATAAGATGTTGTATATCAGATCAAATTGCGGATAAAATATCCACAGTTCATGTTTGATCTGTTATTTCTGTTCAAGTTATTTCGAGAGTCACTCTCAAGAAGGTTAGGTCCCGCGGCGGCTATGCAAAATTCCATTGGCTACATCCTGGTATTCTTTAGAAAGCTGAAAATTTACAATAGTGAATAATGATGTTATACGTAACGGTTAAGAGAGGCGACACCGCTTTAAAAAAATGTCTCACTATTGTGCATTTTTATACGCATATTAAATCCTATATATACACTTCAAGATACTGTCTCACGTCCTGGGTATGACGATAAACTACATCCGCGTCCAGGATAAGACGATAAACTACATCCAGCAGCAAGGCCTCTGATCAGGAGGTTTTGAGGAGCGTGGAACGACCTCTTAATTTCTGGTGTTCCCAGGTCCACCCTGACCCAGGGTGGTAGAACCTGTTAGGGTCCCAGTTAACTATTACTAGCAATACTTTTTTGAAAAGGTTATTGCCAGCAACACAATTTTGAAGGAAAAAAATATTACCAGAAACAGATTTTTGACAAAACAAAATACTACTAGCAATAAAGAATTTTGTCGGCATTAAATAACCCACTGAGGTTGATATGCCATAATACAAAATAAAGCCAAACTGATTTCCTATAAAGAATACATTCTCTATTTATACGAATCTATCCTAAAAATCTTGTCGGCATTAAATAACCTATTGAGGTTGATATGCCATAAAACAAAATAAACCAAACCAGTCCAAACCAAGATACTGTCTCTTATGGGGAATAAGACTGGCTTGGTCCGAATGGTCGACTGGAATCGATGACTTGGTTTGTTCCGGTCAAAGAAAAGAGACATTAAAGAAGAAAAAAATAAATTGTGTAAAAGAAAAAAAAGTATTTATATACACTTCCTTAATACAAAGTTGATGGTAGCCATTGATGACTTAAACAGGCTATATTCTCCCTGAAATAACTATCGACCCTTCCCGCTCATTGTGACACACTGTTAAAATTTTGGATCAAAACTTCTGGGACATGGCATTAAATCGGGGGCTTTTTTCTTCAGGGAGGCATATCACATGAGATCAGGCGAAGTGGTGTTACTTCGGCAGTTTCTCTGCCGAAGTCTGTCCGCGGTGTCTCCGCTATCACTGTTTCTCTGCCACAGCGTTTCGGCGTTCTGTTTTTATGGACCTCAAGGGCTGAGGTGGGGCATGATGTATTCTAGGAATGCCAACTTTCCCCAAACAAACAATCATGGCTCTCGTGGCAAATGTCGAAATATAGGGAGAGTCCCTTCTTGGAATTCTACCTGTACTTCTCCATTTTTTTGATCACCTGATCAAACCCGTCTCCTTCCTGCTTTGCGTGAGCGCCTCTCACTATCACCGCCCTGGGCGCGTGGAAAGTCCTCCGCCTTCGTTGAAATTCCAACTGAGTCCTATTCTCCTTGGTCAACTGACCAAACCCGTCCCATAATCGTTAGGCGTTGTCTATCCCAACTGCCAAATTTTAATTATCGTTCAAAATTCTTTGTTATCGTGTTTTGTCGTTTTCGCATCTAGAATTTATGATTTTTATCCCCGTGTGACCCCCCACCCCCCACCAGGTCAACAAGTGGCAAAAAGGGGACAATCCCTTGATTTTGGGAGGTTTTATCGCGTTTCGGCAGACGGAAAAATTAATTATCATTCTCTTATCTGTTTTCTACTGGAAACCTGTCTGCTTCTAAAAGTTAATCCTTATCAATCGACCGAACTCCAGTCCAGAGTTTCATCTTCCTCTTTGTCACACAATGGTCGTAAAAATCTTATCTATTTCTTTCCGGGATGACATTGGACCGATAGAATAGCCCATCACTTAGTCTCAGTTCTAATCGAAAGCAGATGGTCTCTTTGTTTGCCTCTCCGGCAGACGAGAAATTTAATTACCTTCTTCTAGTGTTTTTTTTTTCACTAAAAATAGCCTTTTCTTCCATTTTTCTTCGGCTGGTCATCGGTATATCTTCAGTCTATCGGAATTTAGTGTTTTTCAATTTACTAGCGCCTTTGTCAATAGTGTCACATCCAGAGCTTAAATCCAATGCTCGCTGATCAATTGAACTTTAACTACACATGAATCATTCATACAAAAAACAAATATAGAGGCTAATGATTTAAATGGCGAGAATACATCGTCGCAAACACATAAATAAGATACACCAACCCAGAACCTGTATATGAATGATATGATCCCTGTTTATAAATTCCAGTTGCATAACGTCTTTTAATTTTTACAAGCTTTCGTTAGATTTTGTTCTTGTTTTTACTTCTCGGTAATAAGAGGACAACGAAAATAGAGATGTAATCCGAAAAAATGCTATGAGAAATGTGTTATTGTTTTGGAACGTGCGGTCGCAACGCTGAGTTTGAATTTAAATTTTAAGGTTGTGCGTTTTTGTACAAATATAGCGATAAGAGAATTCTTTTTTATATTGTTCAATAATTACAGTAATGTCACACTTATTATCCGAGAGTTGCGCGTTGGATAAGTTATTTTAATTTCAATTAAAAGGTGCAAATTATAATTTATAAATTCATGAATCATTCATACAAAAAACAAATATAGAGGTTAATGATTTAAATGGCGAGAATACATCTTCTCAAACAATATAAATAAGATACATCAACCCCAAACCTGTATATGAATGATATGATCCCCATTTATAAATTCCAGTTGCATAAGGTCTTTTAATTTTTACAAGCTTTCGTCTGTTCCTACATTTAAATCATTAGCCTTTATATTTGTTTTTTGTATGAATGATTCATGAATTTATAAATTATAATTTGCACCTTTAATCGAAATATATATATATATATATATATATATATATATATATATATACACACACTTATACACTCACCCACACGAATATGCACACTTACACACATCATACTCACTCATTCCCTAATGAGCCAAATGATAACACACACCCACAGCAATACAGACGCTTACACATATCATACTCACTCACTTCCTAAGAACCAAATAACACACACACAAACACTAAACAGGGACACATCCCCTCTCCAGGAACCAATAAAACTGTCAAACTGACCAAGAGGATTCAGAGAAGCATAGATCCATCCAGTTCTTATCTCAAATAACAACTTAAAAGAGACTGTTTGACCAACACAAGGAATGTTAAAAGATTCATGTTAAAAAGATAAAAAAACAAAAACAAAAAAACAAAAAACAAATGAAAACTACAGACAAAAGTTCATTTTCTCCATCAAGACATTCATTTCTGTAGTTCACTGCTACCAACAAGCAGAAAATTATTTTTCTCCTGATGTTGGCCATGTTGGCCGAAACTAGTCTAGGAATCTAAATGAAATAATAATAAAAAAAAACACGAAAGAATATCAATCTTCAACCCAGTGGGTCTGAAGATTTTTCATTTTTGAATATTTTTTATTGTTCAATATATATATATATATATATATATATATATATATATATATATATATATATATATATATATATAGCTCATTTTTGGCAGCATTACCATCAATTGTAAAGTTGTGAAGATAAAATAAACATATATTCCCACATTATGGAGGAAAATCTTTTAATAAAGTGAATTATTGCTGGGCGCTCTGAGTTAAGTTAATTCTGGTATTAATGCACGGCTATTTTCACGGTTGAAGTGTCTGTTTATCTTTCTCTTTTCTATATATATGGATACATACACTCTCATATATATATATATATATATATATATATATATATATATATATATATATATATATTACACGTGCACTCAGTGGGTCAAATCATTATTGTTTTCTTTCGTGATACGTTTTGCAGAATAGTCGCTGTATGAGCTTTTAGTATAACATTCAAAGAATTTCTATTCAAAGATCTTTATTTTTTTTTTTACTCAACTGTTTCACGTCTTTTGCATGCATTCGTCTGAGGCTATATTTTCCCTTCGCTTTTTCGATAATATTTCTTATTTTGTATCTGTTTGACATTTCATTCCTTCCGGCCTTTTACGAAACTCCTCCGAGCTGCTAACAGATCCTCGCCGAAATCTCGGCGGGAGATTTTCGCGAGATTTCGCCGTTTTTCAATTCACCTGAAATGTCATAGAGTCTTCGTTGAACATAACATAACGCAGCCATGATACATGCACGAATTGTTCAAAACTCGTAGAGGTATCCTCATTTTTGTTCAGAAATTTCGACTTTGATCTTCCAATCTCTTTATCTATCTGTCTAACTCTCTCGTGGCAATTCAAGTTTGCTAGCATTTCTTTTTAGGCTTCCTCGTTAGAATCCTTAGCTTTTTTTACTTTGCAGCCAATATGATTTTCGGTCACCCTAAGAAGATTTAAAGTAGATGAGCACCCGGATATTCCTTCTGGGCTGATGCATTTTTGTTCTTCCTCCGTTCGTTTCATATTCTGAGAGTCATTATTCAAAAAGATTCGCTCTAGGAACCTCTTCTTTCCGACTTTTTCAGATGAAGAGTTATCAATTTACTCTTTTTATATTTTTCGTACTTTTGTCCTCATCTTCGTTGCCATATTCATGACATTTCGGCCGTTGTACGCTCCAGCCTTCTTCAAAATCTGTCTATATTTCTGAGATGACGTATTGTAACTATTTACACTATTTACGTTGTTCGGACTGTTGTCCCCATCTTCGTTGCCATATTCATGACGTTTCGGCCAATGTACGCTCCGGCCTTCTTCAGCATCTGTCTATATTTCTGAGATGAGACATTTAATTATTTACACCAATTTCATATTTCAGACTGTTATCCTCATCTTCGTTGCCATATTCATGATGCTTCGGCCGTCGTGCATCCCGGCCTTCTTCAGCATCTGTCTATATTTCTGAGATGAGGCATTGTAATTATTTACACTATTTAGATTGTTCGGACTTTTGTCCTCATATTTGTTGTCATATTCACGAGACTTTTTTTTTTTCAGATTAATTTTTTCGGATTTTTTTTTTTTAAAGTTTTTATACAACATTTCGAATTTGATTCCCACAGCCTTCCTCAGGTTTCTTTTGGGTACCAAGTCAAGTATAAAACCCTCTCTGGCGTTCAAATCAGATATGTGGGTGGACTGTGCAGCGACCCTACCACTACACCCGGTCATGTGACTGATGATGATGATGATGATGATGATGAAGGTGGTGGTGGTGGTGTTTAATGAAATTTCCCGGACACATTCTTTTTCAAAATGTTAAGCAAAAAATTTATAACAAAATTTAATGTAATTTTTATTAATTAATCGAGAAATACTTTGTTGTTTCGGGAAAAACGGAGGAAATTCTTAATTTAATTATAGCCTTTTTTACGATTATTTTTTAGGATTGCTTTTTTTTTTTCATACAACGTTTCGATCTTGCATCCCAAAGCCTTCGTCAGGTTTCTTTTTGGTACCAAGTCTAGTATGATTTTTGCGTCCCTCTTCTCATGCAACCGTCCTTCCCTGATCTCTGCACTGGGCTCGTGACTGCACTTTGAGCTTCAAACTCGCTACAACACCCGACAATGGTTACCAAGTCCATTGGCTGTTGCTTCCTGATTAATAATATCCACAAACAACTAATTTTGATAAACATAATTTATGACCCAATGATGAACAAAACTAGTGTTTACTTAAGACTCCAGAAGCTATCATGCGAATTGTTGAATAATATTTGATTTGTGTAGAAAACCGCAGAGTTTATATTGTTCTGAGTTGCATATTTGTAATAGTTTTTGAGAGGAATGGCTTCGACAGAACTAACTTTTCAAGCCGGCATGGAAATCTGTGATTGGCTCATTCAGGGAAACAATTACTCTTAATTATCAATGTTACTGTACAATGGCTTCTCTCAGTGTGTTTCCGTAGACTTATCGGTTCAGCCTAATTCCCAGATTTTGACCAAAAGAAGAAATAATTCTTTAAATCAGTTCTTGTTGTGGCCTAAAACATGTCAACAGTCTTTAAGAATATTTACATTATTTACATTGTTCGAACTGTTATCCTCATCTTCGTTGCCATATTCACGACGCTTCGACCGTTGTACGCTGCAGCCATATTTAGGTGATTGGAATTTCGAACTGAAACCTTTATTTCATCCACCGGGGTAGAGTGTTCTAGTTCCACGTGTCATGCCTCTCCCGGATATCTCAGTTTCAGGTATCTCTCTTTAGTAACTCAACTCTCCAAGGACACATGGCGTCGGTTGAAGTAATCCAGTGACTTGACCCAGAGTTTCGGGTTCATTACTTGCCCACAGCGGAGCTGAACAAAAAAAGAAAACAAAAAAAACCCCAAAAAACAAACCTTGCAGAGTTGAGTTACTAAAGGAAAATAACTGAAACTGAGATATCCAAAGGAGGCATGGCACGTGGAACTAGTTAGAATACATCATCTCAGAAATATAGACAGAAGAGTTATCATTTCCAGTTTGATACCTATCACTTCGCTGACGGCAAGGTCATTGTTATTGTAATTCATCCACGCACCATCGGTTGGTACAAAACCAAAACATTAAACTAAAAATCACAGTCATCAACTCCCTCCAAATATCTCAATTGCGTACCAGATGTCCTGTACCTTGGACCCATAAAAAAAAATCAGCATATGGAATTATTAAATACTTCAAATACGTCGGTGAATCAGTTATAACAAATTTAGTAGAGGAGAAAATAGAAACTGAACATAGAATAGGTTTTACCGTGGGAAATTTCGCCCAACACCGCCGGTTGGTACAAAACCAAAACATTAAACTAAAAATCACAGTCATTTTTTTCATGTTATGCATGGTGCTTTCTACAAGCAATGGTTCAAGATGGCTTCAAGCGAATGGATCACAAAGAACTGTACAGAAGAGAAGCAACATAATTTGAAGACAACCAACAGCAGCAACGACTAAAATGAACAGCACATGTACATTAAAGAAGAAATGATGACATAAGCAAGATAGTGAAATTTTAAACTACTTCGGACAAGGATTCCTCATCAATACTGGGAAGTGTGATAGCAGTTATTTGACTTAAGGAACCTATTTTCATTATCTGTATTCGGACTATTGTCCTAATCTTTGTTGTTGATAATAACAACAAAGATTAGGACAACAGTCCGAATATAAATAGTGTAAATGTTATGGTAATTTATCCACGCATGCATGGACTCCCCCAGCTATAAATAGGAGCAGGTACTGCCTTCTAGTAGGGTGAAGTTTCCAGCAGTCAGCTCTGACAGTCGGACCGAACATTCTTGCTGTAACACTCTCGTTTGTATATGTTTCTATTACTGTTTCTGTTAATATATTTGTTTAACTCAATTTCTCTCTTGTGTCTTTGTTTCTGGCCCTAACAAGGCCACAACAGAGAAGAAGAAGAAGAAGAAGAAGAAGAAGAAGAAGAAGAAGAAGAAGAAGAAGAATGTTATGGTAATTTACCCAAGTACGCATGGGCTCTCCCAGCTATAAATAGGAGCAGGTACTGCCTTTTTGTAGGGTGAAGTTTCCAGCAGTCAGCTCTGACAGTAGGACCGAACATTCTTGCCGTAACATTCTCGTTTGTATATACTTGTATTACTGTTCTTATTAATATATTTGTTTAACTCAATTCCTCTCTTTCTGTCTTTATTTCTGGCAACAAGGCCACAACAGTCATTAAATTTAAAATCTAAATAGTGAAATCTAAATTGTAAGATGCTACTATTATTAGAAAATATATTCAGTTAAATTTAGCTTATATACATTTTCTTTTACGCAGTATTTGTTGCCAGACAAACGGAATTAATTCTTATTACACAGAATTTCAATTCAATTTCTTTAAAATTGTGTCTATATGCATTTGCTGTGAGCATGGATATTTTAATCCAATGACAGAACTAAACATAATTCTGCAAGATTTTAAAAAGGTTTTGAAATAATTCTATATATCCAGTCAGATAATTAAAGACTTAGAAATGATCTATTTTTTTCCTTCTTTTTGTCTCGTTCTTGACTTAAAGATTTTTGCCCAGCGTAGACCGAGTTGGTGGTGGTGGTAGGGGGGTACATTATTCCAGTGTCTCGTTTCAAACTCAGTCAAGACTGCGTGTGGTTGTTTGTGACTGATAACGTTCAGGGAAGTTAGAAATAGACGAACCAACAGTTTAATCCACTCGGATATTGACCTACGGGAAACTAGGCGTTAGTCCGTAGGTTTGGTGACATAGTCATTGTGAATTCAGTCCTTGGTGCAGGAAGTGCAAGCCTTTTCAGTGGAAACAAGGTAAGTAATAAATACTGAATGTTACAAAATAAGAACAAGTTATTTCATGGACAAAAGCTTAACAATATATCTCCGTAGATTCAATAAAGCATTCGGTTAAAAACTAGTTGAAGGTAACACGGGTCGACAGTCACCTGAAGAAGGCAGGAAGACAGAACGGATAAAACGTTGTGATAATAGCAGATGTGGACAATAGTCATCATCTATTATCTGCTAGGACTCAACGATAACAGTTAACACTGTTTGTCGACTCTATGCTTCTGGGCGAAGAGGAACCCAGACAAGGTTATGCTGAAGGGCAGAGTCTCGTCTGGGGAGGTAGACATCTACCTGATCTCGGGAATAGGGGGTCTACGGGTAAAAACCTGGCCTTGAGTCACATTCCTCCTTGTGGGGAGGGTGAGGGTAAATACCAAGGATAATAGTGCAAATGGAAATAGGAGCCTTTTTTTTGTTGTTTTTGTTATGTTTTCTTTTTTATGGTCCTTTTTTGGGGGGGTTGGTTGGTTGGTTGGGTGATTTTGCCTGCTGGGACTTGTTGGATTATTCAAGGTCAAATTTTAAATGGACATCTAGGATCGAACACGCAACTCCGTATTAATGAGCAACCCGACTAACTTACCTAAGCATTGCCAAACGCCGAGCCATTTTCAGGAAGATTGAATTGAAATTAATTCAAAGAAGTATTTAGTTTATCGTGATTTCAAACACGATATTCCCTGTGGTGTATTTACTGTCTTTCCTGACATTGGGTTCAGCCTGGAATTAAGTTTTTCTCTAAATGCCACATTCATTCACTACGTGCGATTTAAATAATTATATAGGCCACACTACAGCATGATTGACACGCAAACTCACTCTACACCTTTCTGACCATAGCTCAATTAGAGCTCATTTAAATATTTATGGAGACCTACCGGACACTATTAGTAACATACTTGTTGACAACACTAATAAAGTAGCATCATCTACATGCAAAAAAGGCTAAAAATAATGAAAACCTTATTAATAAGAACAAAAAAAACAACACTTAATAATATTAACTTTGAACACGGACACAATATCTTGACCGTGTTTTCAAAAATGAAAACATTTTATAAAACATACATGCACCAAACTATTTATTATTTAACAGTTAAAATATTTAATCCTTGAAAATGGCTAAATGTATAGCCGAAAGCGCTCGGATAAAAAGAACATTCGGACAGTTTTTATATAATTTATAATCCGAAAAGAAAAAATTATTAGATCGCATGAGAAATTGTATAAAAATCTAAATAAAAGCACCTTGTCTGTCGTTTTCAATGAAATGTGCATATATATATATATATATATATATATATATATATATTTAAGGTAAAAGTAATATTGCTTATTGTGAAGTCCATCGGGAGGATAGACGCAGATCGGAATTGAAGTATATCCTAAAAGTAAATTCCCACATAAAAGGACTAAACAGAGATTTGGGTTTACTCAGAGGGTATAATTTCCACAAGGAAACCCATTATTAACAACACCACTTCTTGGATGAGTGATCGTCCTCCACCAACGTTTTAACAGCCATCACCCCATCTATCTACTATATTTTATGTTCTACCCCGTATGACTTTCTTAATTATGCACTATTCAGTAAGGCAACCATTGCCGTGTACACTGAGGTTTACTTCCCAGTCACCCTCTTTTATACCATTATTTGTTCTATCATTATGGCTTCTTTGCATATAAGCTTATGTAAGGAAGTGGAAAGGATATGCAGATATATATTAATCTTGTACATGTATTTATAACTTTACATGTTGTCGTGTGGAAATTGACATATATGTGTGGTGGCTTGTACTGTTATGTGCACTTTTATGTGCATCTATATATATATATACGCTTATCCTCTCAGGTTTTTTTATTTATTTTTATTTTCTGTACCCACTTTTTTGTTAACAATAGATTTCCAAAATCTTTATCCAAATTTTTATCCATTTTTGTTTCTTCACTTTTTTCTTTTCGTTTCGTTTTTTTTTTAACAATATTTTATTATTATATATTCCACTTTTTCCTCCTCACTTTTTTTTTTATCACATCATATTCTAACCAAAGCCCGTATTTCTACACTTGACAACTTGGTCCGACAATTTTTGCTACAACTTGCGACACGCGAGACATCTTTTCCCCCACCCCTAACTTATAACTCTCTTCATCTTTATTTATAATTTCACTCCCCACCTGCTTAACGCTTTTACACCGATCAAAAGCCTCCCGTTTCCAAATTTCTGGCACAGTTGCATCATGGTGCTCTTTTTCTCCCAGACGGTGCCCAACTGACCCTACTATACTGTGCAGTCGGCAAAATCAAAAACAAACAACGCGCATGCGCGAAATTAAAAACATAAAATGGCGACACTTTACGCCATCGCTTATTGGTGGGTAGGTATGGAGTGATGATGTCGTTCAAGTATTTTGATAGCTCGGAGAAAGGTGTTGGGATCCGGGAAATAATTGGTCGTAGCGGCTATCCAGGTATATCGGTTTTTATGTTTCCATATAAATATCCCGGTCGGTAATCTCAGACTATTTTTTGAATTTTCAGGGAAGCGACTTCGGCGTTGTGAGCTGTTATTAGTTTTTTGACGGACCTTTTAAAAGTCTCAGTGGGATTTCTTTTCAGTTTGGTGAATTTACTTCGGTTATCGACAATATTTTCTAATTTTTTGTGGTAATCGCCTTTATCTAATATATATATATATATATATATATATATATATATATATATAATATATATATATTTAAATATCATATATATATATATATATATATATATATATATATTTAAGTAATTCAAATATATATATATATTTAAGTAATTCATTGAGAAGAAACCTCAACAGAATGCAGAAAGCGCTGGACGGTCGTTTCGTCCTATATTTGGGACTCATCACAGTGCGCATCCACTACCGAGAATTGAAACCCGGACATTGACAGGCAAACGTCATACCAACTGTACTATCGGGCCTTGGTGACGAAGAGGTAGCGAACTAAACTCGATATTGCGCCGTTCATGGTGGAAATCATCCAAGTTCCTTTACTCATAAGACTGTGCCTCCAAGAGCCACAACTACCATCATCAAGCCGCTCCATCCAGAGCATTAGAAGTCGGTTCAAGCAAGGATATACAAATGATAGAAATTAAGAAGAATTTGAGATAATTAAGTAATTCATAGTGAACGAATAGGACGAAACGGCCGTCCAGTGCTTTTTGCATTCTGTTGAGGTTTCTTCTAGACTCGATGAATTACTTAATTAGCTCAAATGCTCCTTATTTTCTATCATATATATATATATATATATATATATATATATATATATAGAGAGAGAGAGAGAGAGAGAGAGAGAAATGAAAAGAGAGGTTCTCCTTGAAAATTTTTCATCTATCTCACACATATATATTTTATATATGTGTTGAGGTGTCTAAAACATTATAGAAATTCGCGTGTACGTATGCCCAAAAGGAAGGAAAAATATATTTGCGAAGTAGCCCAGGAAGGGTTACTGAATAAGGAATAACCAAAACGGAGGTTGGAAATGAAATGGTAATCATTATAACATCAACAAAATACAATACTCGCCAGCGGCGTGAAGTAGGTAAACCACTGATAGTGGTGGACGACATTACAGCACATTACCTCTTACAATAGTGTCCAACGTATTTGTAAGGATTAGGCCACAGCCATTAGTGTTCATAGGTACGGTATATAACACAATGCAAATATATTATTATTTTTAAACATAATTTAGAGGCTTTTAGTAAGATGCAAATCGCATATAGATCGCGTACTATTCAAGGAAAATGTCAGATTAGTCTTCAGCTAGATCTACACTGACATAGACGTTTATATAAAATAACATATGAAACAGCAGGCGTTTTTCGCCAGCAAACGCATATATATATATATTAGTTAAATCAACAATCTGAGATTTTAAATAGGTTTAGGTATAGGTAATCCTGGTTATTAGTATACGCTGTCTTCTTCTGAAGATCCGTTTAGGTGAAACCTAGGTAGGTTGTTCCTGGCTCTTTAGGATTTATTCCATTTATATATATATATATATATATATATATATATTAAAGAGAAACAGACCACTTTAAGGTTCCATTGTATAATTTATTTCACCAGAGACTTTTATTTTTTTGAGATACGTCGAGATACAGTCTCGACGTCTGTCGAACTCTCTGCTTTGGCAGAGAGGAACCCGGACGAAGCTTTGCCGAAGGGCAAGGTTTCGTCTGGGTTCCCGACAGTTATGCGGGTTCAAATGGGATGTTTTTGGTCGAGCCTACGGGCTCGGTGAAACCCACTTTAAACTCGACCTTGTGCCATATATATATATATATATGTATTGGGGGTATGAAAAATACTTTTACAACCTTTGCAGGTGGGTTCCTCTCATCTTTGTCCTTATAGACATATGTTTGAAAATCCTTCGTTTTTGAGTTAAGTTTAAAGTTTACGGTAGATGCTGTTAAATGTACAATGGAAGAGACTACGGCCACTTGATAAATGTATAATCGAAGATGTATTGTTAAATGTAGAATTCAGCAGGACACTTGTTGTGTGCTGATACCCGGATAGTCACCGACAGGCTGTAGAATGTTTGAGGATGAACAGTCAGGGATGTAGTGCATTAAAACGGTACAGCAACGCCATTACAATGTTGCATATACCCCCAAGCAAAATACAACTTATGTGCAATACTGCAAGAACATTTCGTATCAGCTGTGTAATTGGGTTAGTTCAAGCTAGAAGCGGTCCCAGCAGATTTCAACAAAATGCTTAACATAACGCAGTTTCATTTCAAAGCAGTCGATCAATTCTGAATGAGTAATTGATTCCTTAGTCGTCTGGTGACGGTTATCTTAATAAAATTAATTTTCCGTTTAATAATAATATTAATAAAGCTCGTCAGCCTGGGAGAGTAGTCCATCTTTATATATATATATATATATATATATATATATATGAAGAAATATGCTATATTTATGAGATAAAGCGTGTGTAAATATAAAAGTGAACAGAGAAATCAACACTTAGAGGCGACAGTCTGTTTCATGCTAGATCCAATCGTCAGGCCATTATTATATATATATATATATATATATATATATATATATAATTACATGAATCATTCATACAAAAAAACAAATATAGAGGTTAATGATTGAAATGGCGAGAATACATCTTCGCAAACAATATCAATAAGATGCACCAACCCCGAACCTGTATATGAATGATATGATCCCTGTTTATAAATTCCAGTTACATAAGGTCTTTTTAATTTTTTACAAGCTTTCGTCTGTTCCGACAGACATCCTCAGGTATGGAAATAGATTTGTTCTTGTTTTTACTTCTCCGTAAACAATAACACATTTCTCATAGCATTTTTTCGGATTACATCTCTATTTTCGTTGTCCTCTTATTACCGAGAATTAAAAACAAGAACAAATCTAGAACATTCACTACCCGTTTTTGTTACTCTTAACATCGGCTACACCCTAGAAAAAAGATTCAATTATCCAATTCCTCGAGCCAAAATGTTTTCAATTTGCAATTTACAACCTTATGCAAATTAATTGAAACCACCATTTTAGTTTCCTTTCTTTCATCTTACAGCCAGTTTTAGGTCATTTGCGATGGTGGGCAGTAATATGAATCTATTTTCGGGGGTGTATGATGAAATTTGTTTGGCCTTAAAAATATTGCGTCATCCGTGATTGAATTAAATTTTCATCACGCTCAAACACTATTGTCTCGACTGTCGATTAGTTATACTACGGCCACTGTCTGTAATGAACGTTACTCCAAAGAAGTGTACGAAAATGCGACGCTGCACGAACACACTGGAAACTCTTACCAGTGAACAAATCAAAGTACTAGACTGGCACGGAAACTCCAATGATTTAAATCCAATCGAGAATCTGTGGTCAATCTGTATGAAACGACTTCGTGGAATGGACATATGAAGTACTAACATGTGCACTAAGTCATGTTTCACTGGAAAGATATAAGAAAGTAAATAATAACGGAATTATACGTTTTGTTTCAACTAAAAATAAGTTTTTACAAAGTTTTTCTAGAGAAGAAAGTCGTTTCCGCTAAAATAATATGTTTTGATGTGTTGTAATGGAATGTCCCACACTTCCTATCGTCTATGTGAACTGACTATACCAGAAGCTATATATAATGAGCACAGAATATACCTGAATCCTTGCTGCGTGAATTACTAGCCTGCCACCCGATTCCCTGTCTTTCAGTAGTGTATTCTCTTTTACAATAAACCTCGTTACATTCACTTACGTGAAAATAACAATGGGAAAGGCTTGAGCCACCTTCCCTCCATCTATGGATTAAATAATAGAACATGTGTCCTAAAAATCATTATCGCCACAAAATTGTTAATGAAATATTTTCTCGCAAAAACAGAAATATAATAGTTACCCTTATACTCCAAAATATGTTACAGCGTTAAATAATCGACAAAGGATTGATAAATCGTAAAAAAGACAAACTATGTTCAGTTATCTGGACGCGGGTATAATTAGTCATGATCATTATTTATAATATTCGGACTATTGTCCTCATCTTTGTCGCCATATTTATTACAACGTTTCGGCCGTTGTACGCTCCGACTTTCTTCAGGTGTTTGGAATGTTGACCTGAACACTTTATTTCGCTCATTGGGGTAGACTGTTCTAGTTCCACGTGCCATGTTTAATGAATGTCAGTTGTCACTTATCTCCAGTTAATTCTCCTCTCCAAGTTCTCCACCGGCTCAACAAGGTATTGAACTCACACTCTTTGAGTCCTGGATCTAACCAACGCCTTTATCCACTGTACCATATGTACTTGAGGAAGAAGGCCGGAGAGTACAACGGCCGAAATTTTGTAATAAATAGGGCGACAAAGATGAGGACAATAGTCTGAATAATGTAAATAGTGTACATAATACCTCATCTCTGAAATATAGACAGATACTGAAGGGCCGAAACGTTGTAATAAATATGGCGGCAAAAATGAGGAAAACAGATAGTCATGATCATTATTTCAAATTCATTGAAGGATTTCGAAGAATTTCTTCTACGAAGGCTTGTGCCAAAACATTCCATGGTTTACAAGCATATCGCCACGATATCGCACGCTTAGAGCTTTCCTTACAGTTTTGCTTAAGAAGTCTTGTACCAATCGATGGTATTTTTGAGAAACATATCCCCAGGATATGACACGCTGTGAGAATTTCCTCGAGTTTGATTAATAAAGCTCTTGCCAACCCATTTTATGGTTTAGAAGCACATATCACCTTTGACATCGCACACTGAAAGCTTTCCCACCAGTTTCAAAAACGAGGCATATGCTTTAGCGGTGACTTACCTCGCCGACCCAAAAGGGCCACAGCCACGTGTATATTTTGCAAAGGAGACGGAGAATCGGCGATCTTCGGACGGACGGTGAACCGGGCAGCACTGCTGATGAAAGTGGTGGTGTCGCTTGTAGCCATTTTTATTGGCTGGTTCTGGGCGCTCATTGGCTGAGCGATGGCTGGGTCAGGTGCATAAAATCATGGTACGCTCATTCAGGAGTAGTGTGGCGGACTTCATCACATTAATTTAACTTTAGATTATGAAACATGGCTGACGCAGAAAAGGATAATCAAAAGACATTGTTACACATAAAATATGTATTTAACAAGGTGTACAATATCAAACAACGATGTGAAGGAAAGCATGCATTTAAGTAAGAAAAGGTTGAATTAACCAAGAATTGTCTCCCTTTAACTGTTATTTTAATGCTCCAAAGTTCACTGAAAGAATGTTCATGAGAGTCTCTTGTAATGATTGTTCTTGAAAGATATTGCTGTGTAAGAAGAGTTTATGTGAGTGTATACAAGGTATGTTCAGCATGTAAGTGGTGTGTGTGAGTGAGAAAGTTGGCACATGGTTTCAACTGTCGCGGATTCGTTTGGCAGTTGAATTCTCACTAGTTGAGATTTTAAAAAAGTCTCGGCTTAAATACGCGACTATAGGCTCCAGATCGTTGCGCGGGAAAAATTATTCTTCATGTGCAAACGATCTGATTCGTTGGCATCGACCAATCAGCAAGGGAGCTTTGGGGAGACTTAAGAAAGCTTCAGTGATCCATTTATCCCAAAAGTGCACAAAACTGACTACATAAAAATAGAGCGATTACAAAATTGTCGCATTGCTGCGATTTATAAATTGTGCCAAACTATGGGATGGTTTACAAGCATATCTCTACGATATCGAACGCTGGAAGCATCCCTCCATTTTGACAAACAAGGCTTGTGGCAACCGATAATATGGTTTTACGAGCATTTCCCCCAGGATATCGCACGCTGAAATCTTCCACCATTTTGACTAATAAGGCTTGTACCAACCCATGGTATGGTTTATAAGCATATCTCTACGATATTGCACGCTGAGTTCT
>CAHIKZ030005175.1:452500-512500 GCA_903632075.3 Acanthosepion pharaonis | reverse complement strand
TGGCGTGAACTATCCACGCTGGTGCAAAGAGCTCTGTGAACGCTTCATACAAAAACACACTAACAAAGTAAGTAATCTCTCTATATTTCTGTGATGGGGTATTATGTACATTATTTACATTATTCGGACACAAGGACACATGGCACAGTAGATAAAGGCGTTGGTTAGATCCAGTGATAGGACCCAAGGATTGTGAGTTCAATACCCGGTTAAGGCAGTGGAGAACATTCAGACGGAAATTAACAGGAGATAACAGATAACTGACATCCATTAAACATGGCACATGGAACTAGAACAGTCTACCCCAGTGAGCAAAATAAGGGGTTCAGTTCGACATTCGAACCACCTGAAGAAGGCCGGAACGTACAACGGCCGAAACGTTGTAATAAATATGGCGACAAAGATGAGGACAATAATCCGAATAATGTATATAGCGTACATAATACCTAATCTCAGAAATATAGGGAGATACTGAAGGGTCGAAACGTAACAAACATGGCAACAAAGATGAGGACAATAGTCCGAATAATGTAAATAATGTACATAATATCTCATCTCAGAAATATAGACAGATACTGAAGGGCCGAAACTTTGTAATAAATATGGCGACAAAGATGAGAGCAATAGTCCGAATAATGTAAATAATGTAAAGTAAGTAATATGGACATTTCGTGGTGTGTGCTATTTACTTTTAAAAAATGAAACTCTTGTTAATTTTGATTTAATAAATGTTATCTTGCATTGCAAATCAATTTGTATGTTATTTTGCTCATGTACTCTTTTTCACCACCATTATTTCATGTCCTATGAAATGATAGCCGTACGAAACCTTAGACATTTAATTATTGAAGTAGCCAATCACAAAAGAAGTAGTATCACCCAATACTAAAATTAACTTAAATCCTTCAGCCATGTTCCTCGTCAGATCAAGACTTTCAGATGGATGGCCTGTGTGTTATGGGAACCTGCCTTCATGGACTAAATAGACTCGTCTCATGACTATATTATACCTCGCAAGAGGACTGTAGACATATGACGAGTTGACTACTGTACTTAGCCGTCAGACGGACGTGCAACACTTCTGTATTCGTTCGTTTTGTTAATAATACGTTTTCACTGAATTGCTGAGTTCGAGTTTTCTGTCCGACCTCTTCCGGGTTCACAACACTGTGTGTCTCCAAAATCCTTCAGAAATATGTAAACGGACAGATGATGAAAACATCTTCTTAAATCAATAGTTAGAAAACGGATTTGGAGAGGGTGAAGCGTGTAGGTCTTACCTATGACCATTCTTCTTCGTAGCGCGTGGAATCTACGGAATCACGAAATAACAGAAGCCACAACATTTTAGGACTTTCAACAGCTACAACAACTAAAATTGATATCACATGTATCAGGAATTAGAACATAATCAAGATGCTGACGGTCTACACTATTTCAAATAAAGGATTAGCAAGGAAACCCCCAACAATACTGGAAAAAATCATGAATTAATGGAAAAAAAATGTTTTAATACAAGGATTTATTATTTATAGATTCCATCGGAAAGTGGCTACTCAGTCAATGAGTGATAAATGTTTCCTTATAAGGAAACGTCTAATATTGCTATCAGAGATGAGGAGAACAGATACTACACTTTGATCCCAGCTCGATGTTCAGGGAGTGAAGAAAAATGTAACTCAAATAGCATGGCTGCTCGGTCAATGAATGCCGAATGTTTCCTTATAAGGAAATGACTAATATTAGCATTACTATTACATTTGAAAGGCCAACACACGTGGGTATTGAACAACTTTCGGTATGACCCACTTCACAAAAACTAAGAAATTATAAAGCAGAATATTTTTGTCTTCTTCGTCCTGATGAGAACTTTTCCTCACCCACATCGTGCATCTATCTATCTATCTATCTATCTATCTATCTATCTATCTATCTATCACAGTTTATTCATAACCTATCTATCCCATTCTTTACATATTTATCTATGAAAAAAATTCTCATAGTTAACCTGTATAAAAATACATTATTTATAAATGTACAAGACAATAGGAAAACTGTAATCGTAGCCAACGCGTTTCGTCCAATGTGGACTTTTTCAAGGCAAAAACGAAATGAATTTATTAAAGTAACTAATAATAACAAAACAAAATGTCCTTAGCAACGGGAAGAATTTAGAGAACGCTATTTTCATACTGTTAACTGAAAATTACGTCAATTAGGGAAAATCCTCGAGAGTGCTGCCATTGAATATTACGCAAATATTAATCTACGTCAGGGCCTTTTCCCTATTTCACCTTTCTTAACAGGATTACTACTCTCCCAAACAAACGTACAGAACAGTATCAAGAAATCAAAAGAAAATGGTTGAATCCGTCAACACAATAATAAAAACAATATCTCTACACAGTAATTGATGTAATTTTAACAATTAACAATTTATGAATATCGCCTGAAGATACCAAAACCAGTTTATTGATAAACAACTTAAGATATATATATTAAGATATTAAAACACAAAGTGTCACGAATCCATAGAAGCGTTTTGGGAGAAAGATGCAGTCCTGTATTCAGCAAAAAGATATAAAGATACTTGTTATTTTTTTCAACACATTTGAATCTTTTGAGTTGTTACATTATTTTCTTTTACATATACTTGTGCGGTATCACCTTTGCCCCGGATTCAACTTGCACTACAGCCCGACGCCTGATTGATTTCGTCCACCTAAGATCAAATCACAACGTGGGTAGGTTAGACTAGAAATCAAAGCAATCACTTCGGTAACCAGACGTTGGAAGCGAGCTGGGAACGACAAAGCTTATATCGAATCTAACCAGATTTCCATCCGAACCAACCAAGGATTATATCGTCACAGGATAGCACAGGAGCAGGACCAGGGCGACGTTACAAGTGTGTTCGTGCAGCGTTACAATTTTCGTATGTTTCCTTGGAGTAACGTCCATCGCAGACAATGGCCGTAGGACAACTAATCGACATTCGAGACAATAGTGTCTGGGCGTGATGAAAATCTGATGCAATCACGGATAATGCAATATTTTTCAAAGCAACACAAATTTCATCATACACCCCGTAAATAACTGTCTATATTTATGAGATGAGGCATTATGTACACTATTTACATTATTCGAACTATTGTTCTCATCTTTGTCGCCATATTTATTACAACGTTTCGGCCGTTGTACGCTCCGGCCTTCTTGAGGTGGTTGGAATATCGAACTGAACCCTTTATTTCGCTCTATGGGGTAGACTGTTTTAGTTCCACGTGCCATGTGTATTGTATGTCAGTTATCAGTTATCTTCTGCTTAATTCCCTGTCCAAATTCTCCACCGCCTTAACCAGGTATTGAACTCACACTCTTTGGGTCTTGTCACGGGATCTAACTAACGCCTTTATCCACTGGGCCATGTGTCCTTGAGGACTCCAGCCCTCGCTCCCACAAAGCATCCCCACACCATAACAGAGCGACAAACATTCTCCACTTATTTTCTTTATTTCCTGATTATTCACCTTCTGTAACAGAAGTTATTGATCTCTCTGCACCCCCACTTAGCCCCGAAGATCTAAATCGATTTTTCAGATTTGCGAGCGACACTGGTTGCTGTCGATATGAATTAAGTTCAGCAGTCAACTCGAGCAATTTTCCTTATAGTTCTTTTGCTCTCAATAATTACGTCTTTATCTTCAGCATCAGTTGTCAACTTTGTTGATCAAGCTCTTTTTTTTCTGACAACATTTGCACCAGTTTCTGACTGTCTTTGTTATAAATATTCAACCCCATGTCTAACAAATCTTCAAATACTTGGCAATTTGTCTTTGAGAGTAGCCTTGTTTTGAATAAAATTTCAATTTTTCCTCTAACCTCAATGCTTAGCTGTTTTGATTTCGATATTTTGCGTAAATTACTTCAAAATTAAAAACAAAACTAAGAAAATCCTGCCGTGAAGGCAATCATTTAGATTTTTATCTATGGGGCCACCTAAGACAATTGGTTTAGTAATAATGCAAAGTGGCTTCATGAACGTGTCACGGGGTCTGCGAAAACATTCGACACTGTGTGGTAATATTTGAAAGAAGCAAGCGGAGGACATTTTGGTTGTTGTGCGTTTCTGTGTTGAAGTACAACTCTTGTTTTGGTGTCAGGAAACGAAATTTTGTAAAAATGTTTGTGTGTGTGTGTGTGAGAGAGAGAGAGAGAGAGGGGGGGATGTTTGTATCGCAATTAGTATTTATAAAATAATTACGCTAAATCTTTAACCATTAAATCTATCGGAGGGCGACATTTTCTGGCAGATAAAAAACAAACTCATACGGATTTTCTTTGTCGCTGCTCACTCACGTTATCTCTAGTCGCTACAAAGTTATATTCAACATCTGAATCTCGGGAATAAAGATTTTAAAGATCGACACGAATTAAGACAGGTATCACTAACAGATTGGATCATTAAAAGTAATTATTTATGTAAAAAAATAAATAAATAAATACACTTTTCCTAATTCAAGAAAAGACTATAACGCTCAAAAATTAACAATCACTGCATGTCTAGAAAACTGGAAGTCAAAATGGCTACAGTTGAAAGAAAAGAGAAAAAGTGAGTGTAAAGTGAAAAAAACAAAAACAAATAAAGAACGAAAAGGACAAATAATTATGACACTCTACACGTACGCACATTAGCTCAGACGGCTGCACGGAGAGAGAAAAACTTGGACCAATAAAGAGTGCATATAAAAAATAATCGAAAAGTATAAACAGTCATTTGCTAATAGCCTCTGACGAATGGACGGAGTAATTGCCGGAGGGTCCGTCTACGAAACTCTTGAGTTGGGATGCTGAAAGTAACATCAATTAAAGAATTCTCTCTCTGTACTGCTACTCAAATAGCAAACACATTTCCTGTATTCTAATTTTTCTGACACATTTGTCCAAGTGTAGTCCAAGTGTCCTTGTAAAGCCAAGAGGGATTTTGGTAGCCGATTTGTTAATTGTGCGAAGGGGCGCCCTCTAGTAACAAAATTAGAGATGAAATGAAACTTCAGGATGATAAAGACGAAATGAAAAGATTTGGAAATAATAATTTTTGCAATATTTATTGAGTCACTCGATCTACTAACGTCTTCCTTTTCATGTTCTTTTATCGTCTGCGTTCTTTGAAAATGTTTTATTTTTGATTTTCTCCTGTTGAACTTTCGAGTCTTCGATGAAATAATTAATGGAAATACAAAATTTTAAAAAACAAAACAAAACAAAACAAAAAAGAAGAAAAAAACGGAGCTAAGACTAACCTGAATCTTCGATTTCATTATCAGATTCTTTATGGGTACCTCCGAGAATATGACTCCGTAGATTTAAATGAATGTAATCATGCGCGTACACACACAGGTACGTACATATCTATATATATATATATATATATATATATATATATATATAGATAGATAGATAGATAGATAGATAGATAAAATATGTAGATATATATATGTACAAATATTTATCTATCTATCTATCTATCTATATATATATATATATATATATATATATATATATATATATATATATATATGTACGCGTGTGTGCGTCTTTGTGTACGTAATGTTTTGCAAATGTTTCCGCAGCATTCTTAATGACATGAGAGCAGAAAAATAATGGTTTTGTTTAAGTTTAATTTTATTTTTATTCCTCGATTTTTCTTTTGCATTCAGAAATCGCTTTGAATATGAAAAAAATATCTTTGAACAAATATTAAATTTTAAAAAAGATTATGGGAGAGGAAACGATTACAAAAGAAGAAAAAAAAAAGATTTGGTTTTTATGTCATTTTGCAAGGTGCCATAGATTCGTTGAGCGATTTCCAAAAATGCGAATTTAAAAAAAAAAAAAAAATTCCAAATTTTTTTTTTCTCATAAAATGATTTAAAAAAAAAATTATAAGAGAAGGCAAATATTTTAATTTTGTAGGTACTCAAGTTTCAGGTAACTGGGGGAAGATATGGTGAGGAAAAATAATCATTGTTTTAAAATCCCAAAGTAAGGATAACGGAAGAAAAGTTATGAAATTTAGAGAGACATAAAGAATTATAGAATGGCAAATTTTGGGAAAATGCCGCGAGTTTAAATGTCGAACACACACACACACACACACACACACACACACATATATATATATATATATATATATATATATGTAAGCAAATATATGGATATAGATCCGACAGTATGAAGAAAATATACAGAAAAACAAACAAAATTCTTAATAATATTATAATGTATTAATGTTAATATAAAAGTCAACGTCGGACGTTTCGGTCTATTTTAGACCATCTTCAGGACATTTTCATTAAACATTTTCTAATGTTAATTATGTGTAATGAAAATGTTCTGAAGATGGTCTAAAATAGACCGAAACGTCCGACGTTGACTTTATATTAACATTAATACAGCATAATTGCATATTAAGATTTTTGTTTGTTTTTTTCTGTATATTTTTCTTCATATATATATAAATATATATACACACACAGCGGCCAGGTTAGTTTTGTCAGCGATACCAGACTTACTATTGAGGCAGGAGTAAATAGTGTCGTCAGCATAGATGCCAACTTGGGAACTGATGACATCGGGTAGATCAGTAATGAAGATAAGGAACAGAGTAGGGCCCAGGGTAGAGCCTTGGGGAACACCTGAGTCTGTGGGAAAAGAACTGAAGGAGAATCGGTTAAGGACGATCTTCATTACATGGTTTGACAAGAATGATTGTATTAAGTCAAATAATCGATCTGAAATTCCGTATCCCTTAAGCTTACGAAGAAGGACGACCTGCCAGATCCTATAAAACGCTTTCGGGGTATCTAGAGCCACGGAACGAGCTTCTCCGTTATTGTGGAGTGTATGGTAAACAAATTCAGTTTTGACCGTGAGCACATCAGCTGTAGAACGGGCAAAGCGGAAACCATATTGCTTATCAGAGAGCAGATCATGGGATATAAGGTGATTAACCACTTCGGCATTGATTAAAGCTTCAAAGACTTTGCCAAAGAGTGGTAGGAGATTGATGGGACGATAGCTAGATGGGTCAGAAGGGTCTCCAGAGTTCTTAAAGACAAATACAATAGATGAGGACTTCCAACAGGATGGAAGCAAGATTCATTTAGGCAGTAATTATATAATTTGGAGAGGGCAGGGGCCAGTTCAGAAGCCCATATCTTCAGGACAATGGCTGGTATTCCATTTCCTCTGTTAGCCTTATGGGAGTCTAATTTTGAAATGATGTTCAATACCAACGACGGGGTTGTGTGCAACTCGCTCAATAGAGCCTCGGTTCTAGTGGGGAAATCGGGTGTGGGTACACCGGATGAGTCGAGCGTTGAGTTGGAAGAGAATTTCCGAGCAAACCACTCAACCTTATCAGCTGAGGAGGTCAGGACCTCAAATTGGTTGAACAAAGGAGGTATTGAATGTTTTCTGTTGAAACGCCAATAATCCTTGGAGCTGAATTTACTAGATGCAATACGTTGTCTCATTCTATCAGCAAATAGTGACTTTGCTTTATTGAGGACACGCTTGTACTCGTTATAGGCTGAGACAAAGAGACGTCTGTTGCGATCTGACATGTCACTACGATATAGTCGGAAGAAGTCATTCCTATGGGCAATAGCATCTGAGCAAGCAGCAGAGAACCAAGGGGACGAGGGCGATTTAACCTTATATTTCCTAGCGAGGATGAAAGCCTTGATTCCAGCTTTTACCCAGGAGGAGATCTCGGAAGCGCATTCTTGAACGGGGAGATTAAAGACCACATCCCAGGGGACATCGCGAAGGAAATCCCAGAACGAGTCCCAGTCTGCTCGTTGATAATAGAAATATGTTCTGTTGGTAGGAGCTTCTTTGCTGGGGGTGGAGTAGAAGGAGATATTGACAGACATTGCCAAGAGGGCAGAGCTGCGAGGCACGACAGGACTCAGGGATGGAGGTGAAACAGAGATCGAGAAGTGCGGGAGGGATTGTGGAATAGAAAAGTTAAGGATTTGTATGCCATCAAATTCAGTTATAGAGTTTTTAAGCTACTTGGTATGCTGGGCGTTTAAGTCCCCGAACACTAATATATGAGCAAATGGATGGAGAGAGATAGCCTTGTCTATATTGTCACAAATGGTTTCGAGTACACCACAGTCTTGGGAGGATGCAGAGCGATAAAGGAAGAAGAGATAGCTTACAGCATTGAGGAGAGACAGGCGGAGACACAAGTATAAGTGGTCTGGAGAATCGAGAGAGAGTTCTAGCCAGTGGGAGTTCGTCTTTGACGTAAACTCTAAAGCCGTGCATGTGGGTTTGAGAGACTTTTCTAAAGAGAGGAAGGTAACGGGGGATCGAGAGGTCAGAGGAGGGAATAAACGAGTCGAGGTTGGTCTCGCAGAGAGCCAATATATCGGGAGATTTCTCAATGAGGAACAATTCTACATTGGAGAAGTTGGTTCGAATGTCACAAATGTTAAAGGGTTTAGGTGATTTTTAAGAGCTGGTTTAGATTTGCTTTTTTGATCTTTATTTGTCATGTTAGATAATTTTGGTAGCGAAATTGCGAAGGCCTGAAGTAGAAGTAGCAGATGGTCATTGTCTGTGATGTGGACAAAAAGGAGCTGGCGCATTCTGCAACATAATGTGGCCTCAGGGTTGCCCACCGGAGGTGAATGAAAGGGACACTTTTTCCATGCACGACATGGCACCACTGTTACTCCGGTATTATACAACTGTTGATCTGATCGGCTGCTGAAGACGCTACACAAGAGTTAAGGCACGTAACTACCAGTCAGGAACAGCAACCAGAAAATTGTCAACAGCGTACCCTCAGAATGAAGAGGCATTGCCACAGACTGCACACATCACAGGCGAATCACGGCAGTACGAGTACTGAGGTTAGAGAGAAGGAGAGGAAGAGTTCCGGGAACCCCTTCCTAAACAAGAAACAAGGGGTGAGCCTATACTCTTGTTCAAGAAAAGGGGGAGAAGTAATGGCCGGGAGGTAGGAAAACCTACCTACTCCTATTTCACACGCACAAACACACACACACACACACACAAACACACATATTAAAAGCAGCTTACAAGAAGTCCAAGCTGGTAGTTGACTCAGATAAATCCTCAGCCCTTTGATAGGTCTCCTTTTGAGTCCTGCTGGGTTGCTAACGAGCCTGCTAACTCGAGATATTTTCGACAGGGATACTTACCGCGGGATGGGGAGAGAAAGTAAAAGTTTTTTTTCCTTCTTTAAATTAAGTTTTAGTATAAGACCCATTGCCTCTTCCTAAAACACTATTCAGCTATCGAGCATTGCTCAATCCTTCAATCTAGACTGATACGATATTTGGAAGAAAATAAACCAAAGGCATATGTACGCCTCTTTCGTTAGCCAGCGATCATATCGTTCATTTTGAAGGAGTTAACGAGGTAAAAAATTCAAAGAATATTTATCCAAACTTTTTGAAACAATAAATAAAGAAATAAAAAAAAAATACTAAAAAAGCATAACAAAGGCAAACAGAGGGTAAATTAGAATTAATTTAGTATTGAAATTCGAAGACAATCCTTCATTGGAGATTGGCACGATATTCAAGTGAATTGCATGGCTATTTGGAAGAAAATTAACCAAAAGCATATGTACGCCTCTTCCGTTAGCCAGCGATCATATCGTTCATTTTTAACAGATATATTTCCCTAAAATTGCTCCAAAATATCTTGAAATACGAAAGAGTGCATTTATTCAGTAAAATCGCCATTGGCTTCAACCACGGCCTCCAGACTAATTCAGAATCTCCTCCATCTCTTCTGTTAGCGAAAAGAATTTAAGAATAGAACTGTCTGCAGTTCATGCCAGTTCTTATGAAGTTTCTGAGTTTTCAACTCGCTCCAGTCATTATCAAGAACGAAAGAAAAGAATATCTTTTGGATCTTTTTCACTTTTCCATGTTCGAATTGTCACTTCGCAACTATCTTCGCCACCAAACAACCTATTTTAATATTTGTACACCTCTTCAAAATTTAGAAAGACCATGTAGAATTCTTTGCGTTGTGATAGTTGTAATAGGTTTTGTTTGTGGTCGAAAAAAAGACGTTATGGCAATGGGCCTAATAACTAAAAGCTTCGAATATTGTTTACGTCAAATTCGGGGGATTATTTTCGATTTTGAAAGTGAACTAGAAATCAGGAAAATATCTATTCTTGTTCGTTGCTACATAATAAGATTACACATCAAAGGAGACGCCATTCTCTTCCAAGGACTTTCTTTCTTCTTTCTTTTCTTTCGTTGATTATTTTTTCTTCTTTTCTTATATTTTTCTACTTCTTTCTTTCTTTTTTTCTTTCTTTTTTTCGTTCGTTCGTTAATTAATTTCTCCTTTCTTTCATTCACTTTTTCTTCCTTTTCAACCAGCTCTCGTTTTTCTGTCGTTCTTTCTATTCAAGTTTCTTCTTTCGTTCTTTTTTTCTTTCTTTCTCGAATTTCTCCTTTTTTCAGCCATTCTTCCTTTCTCGTGAAGCCACATTTTACCTTTTTCTGTCTTACTCTCTATTGAGATTTCTTTCTTTCTTTCTTTCTTTCTTTCTTTCTTTCTTTCTTGTCTGTGCTTTTGCTTTTCTTTCTTTGTTTTGTTTCCTTTCTCTTCTTTCTTTCTTTCTTTCTTTCTTTCTTTCTTTCTTTCTTTCTTTCTTGTCAGAGCTTTTGCTTTTCTTTCTTTCTGTTTTGTTTCTTGACTCTTCTTTCTTTATTCCTTTCTTTCTTTCTTTCTTTTTTGTTTTCTTTCTTTCTTTCTTTCTTTCTTTCCTTCTTTCTTGTCAGAGATTTTGCTTTTCTTTCTTTCTGTTTTGTTTCTTGACTCTTCTTTCTTTATTTCTTTCTTTCTTTCTTTCTTTTTTGTTTTCTTTCTTTCTTTCTTTCTTTCTTTCTTTCTTTCTTGTCAGTGCTTTTGCTTTTCTTTCTTTATTCTTTTTTCTTTTCTATTCTTTCTTTCTTTCTTTCTTTCTTTCTTTACTGTTTATGACGGAATACCGCGCCTTGTTCTTATTTAATACTGCTACTTATTGTTCGCCTCGTTTCCACGGAGTCTATGTCGACAATAACCAGTGCAGAACATAAGGATTGAACTCACAATTACGATATATATATATATATATATATATATATATATATATATATAAGGCAGGATGTGTGTGTGTAACGAATGAACGGTTGCAATTTTCGACGGTTTGCACCAAAATTTACATGCATATGCTCCAAATTAGCGGGAAGGCCAAGACCGACGTTGCATTTCCCAACTCTCATCGACAGTGGAAAAAATCGATTTTTCATGCTTCTACGGCAGTTTTCATGTAGTTTGCAGCCATTTTGTACTGGCCAGAGTGAGAGCCACTAGCTGGCTGCCACGAATATGCAGGAAGATTCTATTGGCCAGCGTGAGAGCCAACAGTTGACTGACACGAATATTAACTAGCATGCAAAAAATGTCGATAGCTGCATTCGTCACAAGTGGGAAAAATTTAAATCTGCATGGCATTTTACTCCAATTGGCTCATTCGCTTGCTTAAACTCAACGTTGATTCTGATTCCTCAGAACTGGGATGGGTGTGAAAAAGTATTTGTTGTTAACATTCTTTTTTCATTCGGTTTTTCCAGTTACGAGTCCTTTTTTTAAAGCTGATTGTTTTGTGTTCATTTTGTTTAGTTCTTTTTCGTAACAGATTTAATGTTTAGTATGGAGCTTAGAAAAAATTCGCATTGTGAGATAGGAAAGAAGTAAGGCATGTAGCAAACATCAGCATGGCAAAGGGCACTCTTTTTTAAAGGCAAGGAAGGGCAAAATATTTCAAGTCAAGTGATAGCGATTTTTGAATCAAGCACGAACAACGCCGGGCCATACACACACACACACACACACATATATATATATATATATATATATATATATATACACACAGACACACCTATATATATATATATATATATATATATATATATATATATATATATATATATATATACCAGGTGTAGCAGCAAAATTGTCCAAATCGTGTAATAGCATAATTGACCACCCCACAAAATATTTAGCACATACATAACAACTAAACTGATTTTCTTTTTTCCAGGTTTTCAGATAATACGTTTAGCCATCTTGACACCATTTGTTGTAAGAATCATTGAAAAGCTCCTTGATTTATTCAGCTAGAAAGGGAACATATTAAAATCATTTTGAGTCAGCCCCATTATGTCTTCCCAACTGAGCAATGGTGAGAGGAAAAATATCATTCAGGCCTTCAGTCATGGTAGCAACATTCATACTCTGGCTCCCATCATCAAAGTCAATTCAAGAACCATAAAGAAAAGGGGTGAATAAATTTAAAAAAGAGGAAACAGTAGAGACAAAAACTGGATCAAGAGGTCAAAACACCAAGAAAGAGCATCATTTCAATTTAGAGCTAAAGAGATCAATTAGAAAATATCCAACTCAATCGATAAGGTGCTTGGCACGTGAGAGAGAAATTTCAGTTATGACAGTTTAAAGATCAGTGAAAAAAGAAACAGAAAATAAAATCGTACGTGAAATGTGTGAGGTACATTGTTAGTCCAGGATAGAAAATTAGAAGGTTAGAGAAGGCAAAGATCATCTTGAGTAAGTTTGAAACTTATCCTGAATAATATATATATATATATATATATATATATATATATATATATATATATAGTTGAAGGTAATTTCAATCCTTCATGAGTTTCTGAGAATTAATGATGAATACGTCATTTTCGTTTATGATCAATTATATTACCATTCTTCTTTTTTAAGCTTGGAGAGTAATTATAAATTCTTATTGCTCAAAATAAAGTCCAATATTGTTATAAAACCTCAGAGAATTCCAGTAAAATATCTTTAATCATTTCTAATATGCAACGGTTCAAAGCTTGATTTAACAAATAGACAATTTTTAGTTTTGCATTTTCTGTTACACCTGGTATATATATATATATATATATATATATATATATATATATATATATATATATATATAATGTTGACGTGAATAATAAATACAGAATCCTTAAAAACACATCAGGTCAGATAGTAATAAATTTATTTCATGGAACACATGTCCATCTTTTCAGACCAGTTTTCATTAATAAATGGACTTCAATTTACTCAGACGCAAGGAAAAAGAAAAAAGAAGAAAAAAAGAGAAAAAGAAAAAAGTTTTTAATATTAAAAGCGAGAAGGGAAAAAGAGGAAGTAAAATAAAAGGTTTTTGTGGGGAAAGAGAAAGAGAGATAATCATAGGTTGGGGAGGGAGGGAGTCAGAGAGGGAAAGAAAGGAAACAGTGAATTAAGCATAGTAGGCAGGGTGACCCAGAAAAGACTTTTTCTTCCGGAACTTAAAAAACAGTGTAGGGGGAGTGATCATATACAAAATCGATACTTGAAATTGTCTACTCATTGTAAGCAGGAAAACCATCATCATCGCATTATAACGGTTACAATTACAAACTGATAATAATGATAAAATAATATTAATATTATTATCATTAATATTAATAATATTTGACATCAATATAATGAAATAACACGATTAATGAATTAAAATAATTAAAATTTATAATGGTACTTATCAAAAAAACAATTAAATTAATTAAGAGAAAGAAAGAACCATTTTAGTAACTAAAATCCTAAAATATGCAAATGTGTTAATATATATATATATATATATATATATATATATATATATATACATATATATATATATATATATATATATATATATATATATTAAATAAATATATATATATATATATAAAAAAAACATATACATATACACACACACATACGCACACATATATATGTGTGTGTATGTGTTGATGATAATAATTTATAAAGAAAGAAAAAAATAATTCATAATTTAAGATGTAGGCAAGTAAACCACATAAATGATTATATGAAAAAACAAAAAAAGGAATGCATGCATGTATACATGTTAATACACATAAAAACACATAACCGACGCTTCAAGTATAAATTCTCCAAAATCTTTGCTATTAGGGAATCTTAAATCGGTTCTTGTGTCTACACTTGAAGATAAGTTCGTTTCGTTGGTTCAATAATTCATTAGCATTAATCGTTGTCACCCAGGAAATATTTGCATTCAGTGACCAAACAGCGTTAAAGCTCCTGAAATATATGTATATATTTCCAAGAATTTTACACGCTATTAGTTATGATCTTTTTGTTCTTAGCAACAAGATGAATAGTTATTAATGTTTAAAACCATAAAGGCTCATCTCAAACACGTTTTTTAATAAGGTATTCGATTTTTATGCACTTTTGTGGTGTGGTTAACTATTTGCCCATAGCTGGGACCCTAACAGGTGCTACCACCCCGGGTCAGGGTGGAAGTGGGAACACTAGCAATTAAGAGGCGGTTCCACGCTCCTCAAAATATCCTAATCAGAGGCCTTGCTGCTCGACGTAGTTTATCGTCATACCCAGGACGGGAGGTTGAATAAGTCCGATAATGAAACACACCATTGTCTCACACCCCTTTCTATTTTTGTATATTTACTGAATTAATTTTCTACCGGGATGTAGGTGGTTTGGGTTAGTTTATGTTCTTGGTTATCCTAACGAGCCTTCCAAGCATTTCAAGTTTATCTAGCAGTTGCAACAGTTCTTTGTGACATACTTTATGAAACAGTTTTCCTAAATCTATGAAACGTAGGTGGATATCCTATCTATCTATCTATCTAGCTAGCTAGCTAGCTATCAGTTCGCATTTATCTATCTATCTATCTATCTATCTACTAATATCAATGAACAATCATGTTACATCCAAGCAGGATTCAATAATTCTGCATTTAAATATAACGAAATCAAAATAATCGATTCTACTGTATTTGGCCAAAATGCTTTCATCGATATTTGCCCATTCCATAGATTCCTGTGTTATTTATTTATAGATTATATGTTTATAGATTTGATAGAATTTAGCTATTTTATAAATTAATAATGTGGGAACAATTCTATCCTCGGCTGAAAAGATCTGCGAATTTTAAAATGATTCATGCGTTTCTCGTGATATAAGCGTTCTCCATTTTTTTTCTTCTTCTTAAACAATAGAAGCTCTAAAAGCTCAAAGAATTCACGCCGGTTTCATTTTTTTGGTTGGCTTTCATTTAGCGTCTTATGTTTAATCAAGTTTCTTGGAATGACGAAGAAAGCTCTCAAAAATGAGAATGATTCAAGGATTCTCTAATTAAATAGGGTGGCGAAAAAAGGGTGAAGAACGTCGGGTGGCGTAAACGAAAAAAGAAAACACTCTGAAAAGGGGAGAAAAAGCGGTGATATTTAAAAAATGCATGAAACATTAATGCAAGAAAAGATACAAAGTGAATAAAGGTATTGATAATAACAACAGTAATCAAAATAATAACAATAATAAATAATCTCAAACTCTTTGTGAAAGACGACAATGACTTGAAAGGCCTCCTCAATACTGTAAAATGTTTCAATGGCCATATAAGTATGGGCTTCGGATTAGATAAATGTGAAAAAGTAAATTTCAAGAAAGGGAGAATGAAAGAAACACACTCAATGGATCTAGATTTTGTCACAAAAATTGGAGAAATGGAACACAGCCTCTAAGTACCTAGGAATTAGCGAAAGCGATGTTATACATTAGTGAACAAGAACAAAGCCTATAAGTAGCTAGGAATTAGCGAAGGCGATTTTATATATTAGGGAACTGTAACAAAGCTTATAAGTACCTAGGAATTAGCGAAGGCCATGTTATACATTAGGTAAGTGGAACAAATCCTCTAAGTACCTAAGAATTAGCGAAGTAGATGTTATACATTAGGAATCTGCAACAAAACCTATAATATCCTAGGAATTAGCGAAGGCCATGTTATACATTAGGGAAGTGGAACAAAGTCTCTAAGTACGTAGGAATTAGCGAAAGCTATGTTATACATCAGTAAACTGGAACAAAGTCTCTAAGTAACTAGGAATTAGCGAAGGCTATTTTATACATTATGGAACTGTAACAAAGCCTCTAAGTACCTAGCAATTAGCGAAGGCCATGTTTTACATTGGGGAAATGGAACAAAGCCTCTAAGTACCTAAGAATTAGCGAAGTCGATGTTATATATTATCCTATAATACTTGGAATTAGCGAAAGCGATGTTATACATTAGGGAAATGGAACAAAGTCTATAAGTACCTAGGAATAGCGAAGTCGATGTTATACATCAGTGAACTGGAACAAAGCCTCTGAGTGCCTAGGAATTAGCGAGGGCGATGCTATATATCAGGGTACTGGAACAAGCCTATATGTACCTAGGAATTAGCGAAAGTGATGTTTTACTTTAGGAAACTGCAACAAAGCCTATAATATCTTAGGAATTAGCGAAGGCTATGTTAAACATCAGTGAACTGGAACAAAGTCTCTAAATACCTAGGAATTAGCGAAGGCGATGATATATGTTAGGGACTGGAACAAGCCTATAAGTACCTAGGAATTAGCGAAAGCGATGTTATACATCAGGGAACTGGAACAAAGCCTATAAGTACCTAGGAATTACCGAAGGCCATGTTATACATTAGGGAACTGGAACAAAGCCTATAATTACTGTATTACCCACACTATGTGTTAAAGAAATACAAAGAATTGTACTCACAAGTACAGTCCACACCATCTAAGGAAAATCATTGAAACTATTGATCACGTTATCTCAGGATGTTCAATATTAAAACTCATTGACTACGGCAACAGCAATTATAAGCGAGGTCAGTATCTGCAATGGAAGGTCTGTCATCACTTCAAGGAGAAAAAATAGATGCTAATTGTTATGAACATTATCCTGAGTCTATAGGTGAGTGGGAGTAGATATTACCATCCTCTAGGGTATCCGTATCGACACAGATTGATGAAGGCAAAGAAGTTACCCAGCCATTATTATCAGACAGAAAAGTAAAAGTTTGCACATTGGTTGATTCGATCGTACCAAATGGCAAAAAAAAAAAAAAAAAAACAATGCGAAGGTTTTTGAAAAAAATTGTATATCGAAATAGAAAAAAAGGGTTTGGAAATGAAATGGTAATCTTTATAACATCAACAAAATACAATACTCGCCAGCGGCGTGAAGTAGGTAAACCACTGCTAATGGTGGACTACATAGACACCATATTACTCCCACTTGCAATAGTGTACAACGTATTTATGAGTACTGGGACAGAGCCATTAGTTTTCATAGGTACGTTATATAAGACAAAGAATGGATAGGTATAACTATACAAGAATTGCTAATGGCTGCCTTTGTTAGACCGTTGTCGAGTAGATTCAATATGACTTATGCATTCTGACCCCCGTTACGATTACAAAAATCAAGAGGATGATGACGATGATTGTTATGTCCAGGAGGTCGAAACAGTCACATTTCATCCGTATTCCAGTTTTAAAGTGGATGTTCCAATCAGAGCGCTCTTTTCCAAGAACATCTTTTTTGCGGAATAGACTCCCATGCTTTCCTGGAACATATTATCCAAAGACAGAAATAGCGTTTTAAATCACAAATTAAACAACCCGTTTAAAAAACAAAACAAAACAAAAACACAACAACAACAAAAAAAATCATGAAAACAATCTTTACAGATGTTAATATTTTGATGGAAATATTAGCAGTTAGAAATGGTTAGGATGCAGCTGGGTTCCCTTCCGAAATCGACCCCGTAGGCCTCGACCGCGGTGATGGAAAGCGGCCGGGTGGCGTTACCATTTTCCCTTTTAAAATGAGGTAGTCGTTGATTTGGGATGCAACCTGTGCGGATACATTTTCGGACGGTAATTTGATCAGGTCCGTGGTTGATCCGGAGTCCGTCGCCCAGAATGCAGAGATAAAAAAAATAGTTAAATATTCTTCTCTTGCTGATAATTTTTTTTTATTCCTGTGGCAGTGGAGACTTCTGTGGTTATTGGCCATCGTTCGATGGCGTTCCTTCGGAGGATTGGCGCCATAGCGTCTCGATTAAGGGACGAGCCTCGTGAAATGGAATGGCTCTTGCAGCGTGTCTCAATGGCGATGGTTCGAAATAATGCTTTCTCCATCATTACGGCTGGCAGAGGATAGAAAAAAAAACGTTTATAATTACTTTGTTCAAACTTTTTTTCCATAAATAAATTTCTCTATATTTCACGGTTAAAAAAATTACCACTTTCCTTATAAGGAAACATTCGGCAATAATTCAACGACCAGCCACTGTTACTCTGCCGGTTGAAATATATCAAAATCTTTCTGTCAAGAGTAAGTCGCAATTAAGTTTAAAAAAAAAAAAAAAAAATGATATAACCAATTATTAGAATAGATATTTAAAGAAATAAATCCTCATCCTCACCGGGTCTGATCTTAGGGTCACCCACCGTTGAGAACCTCGCTAGCTCCTTTCACATGTCCCGCTAGGTTTTCATTCATTTGTATTGTGTCATGTTCAAATATACCTTGAAGAGCTCATCCTAAACCACAGCCGATAGCTCCTTTGTAGACGCTCCTTGGTCACGGTCATGGGCACGCAACCGTTGATTCAATCAAGGAAACCCTCTAACCTGACCGTTGGTTTCAGCCTAGAAAGCCTTCCGCCTAGCGATCCCACAGTCTTATTGGGCTTATAGCTGTTGAAACAGCATGAAGATTCACAGTATAGAATGCATAATACCTGAAGTACTCATAGATCTGGGATAAGTATTAAGAGATAAGTATTGTTATATCATTGTTATTCTCCACTCTCCTATATGGATGTGAAACGTGGACACAGTTGGGAGAAACATAGAAAAGGATCCAAGCGTTTGAGAAGAGATGAATGAGAAAACTTCTTAGCATCTTCTATTGGGAACATAAAACAAATGAATTTATACGGAAAAGCGTTGAAAGTTTTGTGGGCCACCAGGAACTTCATGCCAGTGTAAAACGCAGAAAAATGGCGTCGTTTGGACACGTCACAAGGCACGACAGCCTGTGTAAGACCTTCATTTATGGCACTGTTTAAGGTAGACACAGGAGAGGACGTCAACGGAAAAACTGGTTGGACAATGTCAAACTGTTGTAACCTAGAAAGGGTTATTGAATGAGGAATAACCAAAACGGGGGTTGGGAATGAAATGGTAATCTTTATAACATCAACAAAATACAATACTCGCCAGCGACGTGAAGTAGGTAAACCACTGCTAGTGGTGGACTACATAGACACCATATTACTCTCCACTTACAATAGTGTGCAACGTATTTATGAGTACTGGGACAGAGCCATTTATTCATAGGTACTTTATATAAGACAAAGAATGGATAGGTATAACTATACAAGAATTGCTGATAGCTGCCTTTGTTAGACCGTTGTCGAGTAGATTCAATATGACTTATGCATTCGGACCCTCGTTGCGATTACAAAAATCAAGAGGATGATGACGATGATTGTTATGTCCATGAGGTCGAAACAGCCACATTTCATCCGTATTCCAATTTTAAAGTGGATGTTCCAATCAGAGCGCTCTTTTCCAAGAACATTTTGTTTTGCGGAACAGACTTCTACGTGGATGGTTCTTTGGAGCCTACAATCTTCAACTCAACGACCAATTGTTATTGGTTCTGTTTATCCTCATAATCGTCTCTTTTTTTTACATTTATATCACACAACTCTAACATGAGTGGCTCTTGAGCCTTATATTGGTTGAACATTAGTGAAAAAAGACGGATCTTAAATGAGATATGTAGATAATTATTAAGACTTAAGTAGGTAATTTCTGGAACACCTATAAAATGTAATAAAGGAAAACATGAAGAAAGGACTAACCTTCAAATTTAAGAAGACAGAATGTATGGTTTGTCACCAAGAGGAACAAACCAGAATGCAAGAAACGAAGTGAAGATGTCAAAATCAAGCAAGTACGAAAATTTAAATATCTGGGAAATGTTTTAATAGAGGCTGAGTGGAAAATGTGTCACCGAAATTCGAAGTTCCATTAGAATCGTGAAAAATGTCTCCAAAAACCTAAGCATAATATTAGGAAGCAAGAAAATTGAGTTATAAATAAACCAAAGTGCGTTTAACTTGTCAGTAATATCAGTACACCTTATACGGCAGTCGATGTAGGGCAAATTTCTCACAGATGAACAGGAGACGTGAGAGGAGGATGCCTAGGAAAAAAAAAATGAAAACAAAACGCATTTATTTAGATTCAGAAAGAAACAGGTACAATTTTTCGGGCAGATGACGAGGAAAGAAGGTTTAGAAAATTTAACACTCACGATTTTGTATAAATAGATGGCAGAATAGGGAAGGGAAAGGATAGCAAAATAGAAATATTGCAAAGAGCTACAAATGATTGGAAGTTGTGGAGAGCAATGATTGTCCACGTTCTGAAGGGACACGGCATAAAAAAAACTTTTAAAGAGATAAGAGATATGGATTAAATATTTACTATCGATTGTTTCACCAGTGGATCATATTTAAAAGCATGTTTTGATACCAGATGAACTGAATTAGCAAAAACAACATTAGAAAACAGGAATTGGTTTAACAAGTTTTTTTGGTACAGGGAATCCTAATGTAGAATAGAAACTAGGGAAGAGAATGTTTAGTCATAAATGACTGTTCTCAGCAAAAACTACTGTTGCTACTGCTCCTCCTGCTACTCCTCTTGATGTAGGTCTATCTTTATGTCTTTCTTCCGACGGCCGAGTCCAAACTTGGAGGGAAGGATTTTCCCTCAAAACAAATATGAATTTTTATTCTATCGATAGTATACACGGGAAAGTTTTCAAATACAATATATTCCTACACATCAATGTCAAAATACAGTTTATGACTTATCAAGTTTTTTTTTCTTAAATTTGGCAACCATCTCCGATTATTATAAAGTTAAAACAGTATCTAAATAGGTTTGGTTTGGTTTACGGCATGGGTTATTTAAACCCGACAAGATTTTTATTGCTGGTAATATTTTTTATTCAAAAATATGTTATTGTTAATATTTTTCCAAAAATATATTGCTGATAATATTTTTTTCAAAAATGTATTGCCGGTAATAATTTTTCCAAACAGCTTTGCTGGTAAACCTATTTTTATACTTTCATAGCGTTGTGACCCCTTTTGTGGGGGTTAACTATTTGCTCATAGCTGGGACCCTCACAGATGCTACCTCCCCGGGTCAGGGTGGATCTGGGAACACCAGCAATTAAGAGGTTGTTCCACGCTTCTGAAAACCTCCTGGTCAGATGCCTTGCAGTCGGGTGTAGTTTATCTTCTTAGCCTTAATGACTCATTTGGAGGGGATCTAACCCCTCTGCAGAGATGCAGTCAGCGTATTCGGAAGCCCCATGGCGGAACGAATTAAAAGTGTTTAGTGTTAGAAGGGATTAGTATTACAGAGCCTAGAATTTAGAGATTAATTATTAAAGAAGTTATATCCATTAAAATCTTAATATAAAAAGAGGTAAGTACTAAAATAGGTCAGTATTTCTAGGAGACTTCTTGTGTCCATTGCTATTTGTCAAAGCTCTGATATTTTTGCATTGTAATGGAAGAAAGCAATTAACAAATATGAGTGAAAAAAGTCACCTTTCCTTAATTACTGGATGATTTGCAAGTATAGGCCAAGAATAAAAACAACGGGAAGCCTTGATGGAAATGGATCGGAATAGCAAGGAAGAGATCAGAATAGAAATTAGTTAAGGAAAATGTGTAGGACGAGAAACGCAGAGGAAAAGTCGTTATTAAATTGAGGTGAAAAGATGAGAAAATATCTTGGGATTTTAGAAGTATGCAAGGGAAGTAGAAGGAGGGCGAATAAAAGAAAGAAAAAAGGAAGAGTAGAGATTCAATGGAGAAGAAATAAAGAATGGAAGGAAGGAAGGAAGAATGCAATGAAGAAAAGAAGAATGAAAGAATGGAACTATGAAAAGAAAGAAAGGAAGAAGAAAGGCTGAACAAAGAAAGATGGAAAGGGAGGAAGAAAGAAAGAAAGAATGGAAGGAAGGAAGGAAGAAAGATAGAAAGGAAGGAAGAAAAAAAGAAAAAAAGAAAATGATAGAATAAGAAACTATAGAAACAACAATGAAAAGAACGAAAGAAATAAAAAAACGAAAGATTGAACGATCAAAAGAAAGAAAAGCCGCACCAAACGAGAAAGAGAACGACGTAAAGAAAGAAGGCAGACTATGAAAAGAAAGAAAGAAAGAAAGAAAGAAAGAAAGAAGTACTTCTGAACAAAGAAAGAAAGAAAGAATGGAAGAAATAAGCATGTCAACAGAAAGAACGGTGAAAAGTAAAGAATTTTGGATGAACAGAAAGAAAGAAAAAAAGAAAGAATAAAAAACTTCACTTCAATAGAAACCTTACGACTCAAAACTTCAAACTGAAGAGACGAGAAACAATAAAAAAAAATTTTTAAAAAATGAGAGGAAGACTAATAGAGATGAAATAAAAAAAAAGATCTGGTGTTGAAAAGTCCTCGGCTCGACGCAATTCCTAGAAACCCGGCAAAACTTCACAATTTATTACATTAAATAGAATATCCTTTCACATTTGAAGATGAAAAAGAAACATATTTCTTTGGACTTAACGAAAATTTTACTTGGAGACACGATCGAGTTCATTATATTCACTTACAGGCTTTTAGTAGCCTTAAAAAAGATATGAAACCATCTCTTCTACCCTCCCGCTATGGGTAAATTACAGGGCAGACCAGGTCCTATAGTATTGGTTAGTCAAGGAAAAGTGAGTTTAAACCCCACCCGGAGAGGGTTAGGATCCGTCAGGTTACCTTGCCCAAGACGCACCACTTCTACTACGGATACAGTACTTGTGGTCTCCCTACAACCCTCAGGTGTCACAGGACTGGTGATCGAAGTATTTTACCTCATTATAACATTTGGAAAATTGTGGATACATATTCTGTTTTCGATACAAATACGAAATATCGTTTTTGACCTATTCACAATAAATAAACTTTTCCCGTCTAAAACCAGTTGCAAAGATCTGAAAAGATGATGTAACAAGGTCAGGAATATAAGGATAAACATCCACGTGTATAGCCATGATTTTTTCCTGGGTAACTCGCGCAAAATGTGGCCTCGCATTAACATATAAGATCAAGAGACATTTACGATTGATCAATGTTGGGTACACTTTCTGCAAGTCCTTGTACGAGGCGTTCATTTGACGAGAATCTTTTCTTTCTTTTTATATGCCATGTCCATTCAGGGCGTAAATGACGATGACTCTCCGCCTCCTTCTATCCATTACAAGTCTCAATAATTTCCTTCCCGCTCTTTCCTCCCCCAGCCCACGTTCTGTCAACCACTTAATTAAGACCGCTGGGTATGTCATGCGTTGTTTTTCCTTATCTCTCTTTCCCTCTATTCGACCCGTGAGTTTCAGATTCTCTAGAACATCCTTCCTCATTATGTGTCCCAGAATCTTCAGCTGCCTCTTCCTGATGTTAAGTATAAGCCTTCTTTGGATCCTCTTTAAGACCTCATCATTGCTCATATGTTCGGTCCATGTTATCCTTAGCATCCTTTTGTAGAACAACATCTCTGACGCCTCGAATTACTTCTTCATCTGTGAGGAAATCGTCCAACATTCGCTGCCTCTTCTTGATGATAAGTATAAGTCTCCTCCTTTTTTTTGCATCCGCTTTAAGACCTCATCGTTGATCACACGCTCGGAGTATGATATCCTTAGGATCCTTCTGTAGAACCACATCTCCGACGCTTCGAGTTCCTTCTTCATCTTTGAGTAAATCGTCCAAGATTCGCTGCAGTATAAAAAGACAGATTATGTAACAACTCAAGATTCTTTTCTTTGTTACCAAAGTAATTTGTTCGTATTAACGTTTCATATTGGCTTAACACCTCATAGACGACACATTTCATATCTCACCAAACACAGAACGTAACGTTTTTTGGCTGCTGTTATGATTCGCAGATGGATTTTTCGTTTTCAGTCGATGCTTACCATTCTATGGTTATAAAGAACTCACTTTTCAACACCGGTGAAGATTCTACCCAGCATAGGTCGGCTAGCAAGTGTACGCTTAAATGAAGGGCAGGGTTAATTCTGAATTAAGCTGGGAAGCAGTTATATGATGAGGGTACCGTCTGATCATTGTTTGGACACTCTACCGAGTACGTGAATATGTTTTTTTTTTTCAATGTTTGAAGGTTGTATTCAACAGTCTTTCTATTTCCAGAGTGGACATTTCTTGCCGTTTTCATTGCTAAAAAAAGCCCTTTTGAATTTATACAGTAGACAATAACTGATATAAATCTGATCTAAACTCATTTTTAAAAAACGATTCGGTAAAAGTGTTACCCATTCAGATATAAGCTAATCTTCAGAGAAATAGTAATTAGAATGTAAAAAGTTCATAGTTATTTTACTCTAAGTTTTGAAAAAGATCAGACTTTTGCATCAATTGTCCTCTAGAACTGTTACAGAGTTATCCTAGGGATTTCCGGCATAGACTGCATCACAAATGACACAATGCGAGACACAATCAAAGAAAAAAACAATTCCATTTAAAAAGCCCATAATCACAGCTATGAAGAAAATGTTGAAATAGAATGGTCACAAGAAAAGAGTCCCTTCCATTATCATTCTAAAAGGATTTAGTAATCATTTCATATCACCCTAAGCAAGGCAATAAAGCTACTAAGGCATAAACGAATGTTACAAAATATAAGAAAAACTACTATTAAGAATAGAGAAGACAATAAAAGAACAAGAATTACGAAGACATTAGATAACGATTGACATTGCATTTAAATTTTTGAAGATCAAAGGCAATAAAGCCACTAGGACGCAAGCAGGTTACTGAGTGTTAGAGAATATGAGAAAATATACTACTAAGGAGAGAAGAAAATGAAATAACAGGTGTTAAAAAGACAGAAGATAACGATTGACATTGCATTTAAATTTTTAAAGATCAAAGTTGACTGGGAAGAAAGAAGCCGGAAGAGAGTTCCACAAGCGAGAAGTGCGATAGAAGAAACGGTTAGCATAGAACTTACGGTAACATTCTAGCCATTTCAATCGTAAAATGATGAAAGATTGCCGCCAATCTAGTTTTGTGCTTAAATTCACAAAGTCTAGGTACCATAGAGGAAAGTACATCAGAATAATTAACTTACAAGTATTTATTGAAAAGACACACAGAAGCCACCTTACTGCGGTGGAAAATCACTGAAGCCGAGATGCCTGATTAGGATCAATGACATTGCAGATTCTTCTTTGATGTAGATTGTTGCGATTTTGAATTAGGATATATATTATAATGTCTGTTGTGGAGTAACTGAAGACCCCCACAAGATGGAGTGGTTTAAGAATATTTAAACAGCACTCTCTCTTAATGAGCGAGAGCAGTTAACGATTACTGTTAACTCTGCTCGTCGACTCTCTGCCTCCTGGCGGAGAGGAACACAGACGAGGCTATGCTAAAGTGCAGAGTCCCGTCTGGGGAGGTAGATAGCTACCCGGCACCGTGTATACAGGGTCTAACGGCAATTTTTGCCCGAGCCTACAAGCTCGAAACGCCCCACGTAAAAAGCCGGCCTTGTGCCACATCTCGCCTTGTGGGAAGGTTTCGAGTAAATACCGAGAAGGTAACGATAAGATTTCTTTAAAGCTCCGCTAGTCGGCCTCTCTGCCTTTGAGCGGAGAGGAACCCAGACAGGGTGATGCCTACGCGCAGAGTCTCATCTAGGAAAGTAGACAGCAACCCGAGGGGAATTTTTGCCTTAGCCTACGAGCTCGGAAATCCCCATGTTAAAAACCGGACTTGTACCACATCTCGCCTTGTGGGGAGGTCTAAGTAAATACCGAAATGTAACGATTAGCTGTTTATTACATTATTCTGTGTTCTCAACTGTGTACCATATTATTCTCCAGGATAAACTACTTATTTTCTATATGTGTATCAACCTTTCCTATTTACAATCCAAAAATATCTATCCTAATATATGAAAATTTAGTCATCTCCTATGTAGACTGCATCACAAATAACACAGTGCGAGACACCGTGAGAGAGGTCCGTCGGAAGACCTCACATCTAACACCAAGAGTAATTTCAAATGTTATGGTCACGTTACAAGATCCAAAATACTTTCTCATTACCATCTTACAAAGCGTTACTTTAGGCTTACTAGGAAGAAGCAGAGAGAAGAAAAATGAGCTGACAATTCCATTGTTAAATAATAGATTCATACTGTTATTTTTTGGTGGCAGTGTATTTTGGCTCAGACCTTCTGAGACTGACCTTTAAGGTCAGATGGTCGACAAAATAAAGATGTCGATTTTAATTGGCTGCTCCGAACGTGCGAATGTTAGAGCGATAGAGCGTGATTTCAATGAGTTAAGTTTTACACGTCGAGGAATGCGGACGGGTTATTTTCGTGTCTCCGGGATCTTGCGCCCCAGTGGTGGTGATAGAGCGACCCCACTGTCTAGTTAAAAATGTATACTTCAACGTGATTAATAATTAGATAAGTATTCAAATTCCCTTTGTTGATGTCTCATTTATCTTCGAACCAAGATTTCGGCACAAGGCCGAGATAAGAATGCAACATCTGAGAGAATCAGGACTGTCACCCAAGAGAACCCCAGAAGAAGGACGCAATACCTAGAGATATTTGGAAGAAACTGGCCAGGGAGTCAACTGTGTATCGAAACTACAATCACCCCCCTCAAAGTGTTAACAACAAAAACCTGAAAAGACTTTCTAACACCCATTATAATGATAAAATCTGTTTTTTAAATGGTTTCATTTTCGGGAAAAATAAATGCTCAGGTGAAAGGCCGGAGTATACCTGTTGGGTGGATTGTATAGCTGGCCACTCGTATTCGAGGTTACTCGTTTACTAGCGCAGCTAGCCAATCCCTTTTGCAGACGCTTTCTCAGGCGCATTTGTGTTTATTCCAAACCCAGAGAAACCAACTGTGGTTTAAACTGAAACTATGCTGAGCAGACTTTAGTTACTGTTTCTGAGAAAGAGCGTGCTATCTTGCGTGATCAGCAAGGCCAGCACGCTCAAGATCTCGGCCACGATTACTTGTGACTTCGTGCTAGCAGAGCTATCGACGGCCTCTAAGGGTTCCGATTATCCATTTCACTCAAAACAAGACCATCCAGAAGAGTTGCAGAAGATTCCGAAGTCGTCTCGAGGCTGTGGCTGAAGCCAATGGCGATTTTATTGAATAATTTTACTCTTTAGCAGATATTTTTCTGTAATTTGGTTAAATATATCTGTGGTATGATTTTCAGGTACTTTTTAAAGGTGCCGTACGCTGGGATCGACCCCTCCAGTCCGGTAACATCAGGAAACCTTTCTAGTAAAGTCACTATGGTGAGATTTGAACCCGGGGCTCATGGTCCGAATGTGAACGGTCTAACCACTCAGCCACGCCAGTTCACCAAAATCAAATACTGAAAGAGCAATAAACCAAGTTAAATCTCCACAGACGCGAGCTAATCACATTCGATACGAATGAGATCAAAATTTTTACTTTCAAAATGTACGAAGAATTATTAAATAAAATTTTCACGATTTGATGGACGTCGTGAAATCAGAATCAAGACAGTGTCGGGAAGTTGTTGAAAAAGCGGAAAGAATCAGACATCTTGATTTTTTTCTTTTGATTTTTTTTCTTGGAGATTTCTTTTTAAAAAAAAAAACGTTATCTAAAAGGTCAATGCTGACTTGGTGGCTTCTCGTCTGTGGAAGGGAAAAAATCAGTGCAGGTCGTAGATACAAAAAAATGTCAGACTTACGAAGGCAATAACAATGGCTAAGGAGTCTGCGGGTAACATAGAACAGTAATGACATTTAAACCATCCATTTTCCACGCCTCCCAATTTCTCCCAGGCAAATATTTAAAAAAAAAAAAATTTAACAATTTTGGAATACATAAAAGAAGAAAATAATTTCAACTTTTTGCAACCTGTGAACAATTTTTTCAAAGAACTTCTAAAAAATTCAGTAGTAATAAATTTTTATATAAAAAAAAGATTTCTTTCAGTTATAAAATCTGATTAATTGCTAAAAAAACATAGATATTTATGAGAAAGGATCGGGTGCGGGGGAGGGGGGAGTTATACCGGTTGTAACAGCAAAATTGTCCAAATCGTGTAGAAGCAAAATTGTCCGTTTGTGAGATTAAGCTTTGAACCATTGTATCTTAGAAATGATTAAAGATATCTTACTGGAATTTTCCTATGTTCTTATTACACTATTGGACTTTACTTTGAGCAATAAGAATGTATAATTACTCTCTAAGCTTAACAGAAGAATCGCGTTGAAATCGATCATAAACGAAAATTACAAGTTCATCATTAATTAATCATAGATAAGGACCGGAACCTCATGAAGAATTAAAATAAAGTTCAAATATATATATATATATATATATATATATATATATATATATATATATATTCCAGGATCATTTTCCAACTTATTCAAGATGATCTTCGCCTTCTCTAAGCTTCTAACTTTCTGTCCTGGAGAAACAAATTGCCTCTCAAGTTTCACTTTCATTTCATTTTCAAGTCATTTTTCATTGGACTGTCATATCTGAAACTCCTCTTTCACGTGTCAAACGTATTATGGATTGAGTTGGATCTTTTCTAATTAATCTTTTTAGTTCTAAGTTCAAATGCTGATCCCTCTTGCTGTCGTGAATTCCTGATCCAGTTTTCCTCTATACTGTTTTCTCTTTTTTGAACTTATTTACCATTCTCTTGATGGTTCTTGAATGGACTTTGAAAATGGAAGCCATACTATGAAGGTTGGTATCATTACTGAAGGCCTGAGTGATCTTTTTCGTTTTCCCTCTCACAATTGGTCAGCTGGGAAGACAATTTTTATCCAGTTTTCTTTGTAGCTGAATAACTCAAAGGGTTTTTCAGTGATTCTTACGACAAATGGTGTCAAGTTGGCCAAACGACTTTTCTAAAAATCTGGAAAAAAGAAACTCAATTAGTTTAGCGTTTGTTTTACATATTAAACATCTTGTGAGATGAACTGTTATCTCATACTGTAACACGATTTGGACAATTCTGCCTTTACACCCGATATATATATATATATATATATATATTTAAAGATATTTTTGTAGGTAAAAAATTTAATGATCGAAATAAAAGTATAAAATTTAATATTACAAGACATATTAAAACACTATTAAATAATAAAAAAAAACAAAAAAACTCAACAACAAGGGGGGGGAAGCAACCGGTTTCGCTCCCGCTCGTCAGGCTTCCACGGGAGATTCAATATTAAAACAGAGAAATGTACAATGTGAATAGGTGGGAAAAAAAAAAGTATATATATATATATATATATATATATATATATATATATATATATGTTTATATATATATATATATTATAATATTAATATTTTTATTATGAAATACTTTATATCGTTACACAAAAAATTCTGTTTCGGAACATAATAATTGTTCCATCATCAGACGATGTTGGGTAACTTAAATATTATAATATTTTGCTCTACTTTGTATTGAGCACTTTTTAAAAACGTAAATGCTAAGAATGATGGAATCTTAATCTGTCTGTTCTTTCTCTTTATTTGATAAACAGTATTAATAACATTTACCGGCCTGAATACCCGAGAAATTTTCATAGAGAATATTCGTCCTCCGACAGGAATCGAACATGTATCCTATTTATTATAAACAGAGCATTTACTTAAATATTTGTATCTATAAAAAGAATGTATAGACTTAAAAATGTCTTAAAATAATTGTCGGACTTTGTCCAGTTCATAATCTGTGACGTCATTTGTTTACATTTGGATACGCTTTGAGAAGATATGAATGTACGTGAGAGATTCATGGAAGATTGTAGTTTAAAAACAGTAAAATCGACCTTGATAACCGAACGATCCTCTGTGGCTCAATTGGTTAAGGTACATCAGGCTATATGACGGTAACGTATAGGATACAGGTTCGATTCCTGTCGGAGGACGAATATTTTCTATGAAAATTTCGCGGACATTTAGGCCGGTAAATATCGTTAATGCTGTTTATTATAAACAGAGCATTTACTTAAATATTTGTATCTATAAAAAGAATACATAAACATAAAAATGTCTTAAAATAATTAGCGGACTTTGTCCATTTCATAATATATATATATATATATATATATATATATAAATCGAATCAAGTTCTCTCAGTCACTGTGTGTTTATCTAAAAATGAATACGCTTAAATTCACCTTCATCCCTGCTGTGCGCCAACGGCTTAGTGGTAGAAGTCGGGTTTCGATCCTAGCTAGAGGTAACCGAACATCTAGCCACGCTGATGATCTGTGATACAGCGAAACAATCTGTCTGTGGATGACAATATATATGCTCCTGAAACAAATTATTTCGGTTGAACTCTCTGAGGAGCAAGTGTGTGTTTGTAACTATTACGGCTTATAATGCAAGACTCTTCGGTAAATCGAATCGAGTTCTCTCAGTCACTGTTTGACTCTTCGGTAAATCGAATCGTTATCTAAAAATAAATACGCTTAAATTTACCTTCTTCAACGGCTTAGTGGTAGAATCCCCGACGGGTTTCGATCCTAGCAAGAAGCAACCGGGCGTCTACCCACACTGATGAGCTGAGACACAGCGAAACAGCCTGTCTCTGGATGACAATATATATATATATATATATATATATATATATATATATATATATATATATAGTATAATCATAATAAATGGCAAGAAGAAACCGTAAACAGGTAGAGACGTGAAAGTAGAAATAGTTTATCAGTTCTCACCCCTCTCTCTTCAGAGATTGCTCGATGTAATAAAACAGCTGGGCATCACGAGTAAAAGGTGTGATTGCAAATATCGCGGATATTCTCACAGTGTAAATTTGCTTCCCCTTTTTAGTTGTGTTGAAGAGACAGGAACGAGATCTGGGAGGCTTTATTTAAGCATTTTTCTCGCTTTCCAATCTCCGTTGATTATCCTCACCATAAAAGCCTGATGGGGCGAACATTGGTCACGCACATGTGGTCGTTGATTCCATTGTGGGAACTCTTACTTTATTTCTGTCCATTTTCCTCGAATTTTAATAAAAGTCTTTGCATTTATACTATTAATTAAAAGAATGTCTTATTGCAGGTTTTTTGTGTATATGTATGTACTAGTAAGTTAGCCCAAATGACTTGACTCACTTTATAGTCCACCAATAGAAGGTTAACCAATCAGAAGACGTAGAATATCCAATCCGTCGTGTATAAAGGCGGCCATTTTGTTTACTCTCTCCGAATGTCCAGTGCTAGCTTGTCAGGCGAAGAGGAACAGAAGGAAGAACTACTGAACTACGCTCTGCTACATTACCAGGATATCCACTGCTAACCTGAACAACGTTTTCCTACTCTTCGAAATATTCACTGCTAACCTCTGGATTCTATACTCAAAGACGACCGTCATCATGAACAACATGACTATATTCACTGAGCTTAATTGAACGAAATTCTTTAAATAAAAATGGCGTTGGATTTTTGTGAAAATCTGTAATCGAAATCTGACATTTGATCAGGTATCTCATATACATTACTGTTGCTAGGGGAACGATACAACTATTTTCCCTAAAAAAAAGACCTTTAATTATTTTATGCTATCTTCAGGGTTGTACGTGATATTTAACTAAGTCTAGCACAAGACCAAATGACGGCTTGAGAAATTATGTTACGTCAATTTTCTACCTTAAAATTAAATAATTGAAATCTTACTGTTTTTCACTTTGATACGAACAGAAATATCTCCAAGATATAAAATAAAAAGGACATTCGTCCAGAATTGTACTATATGGAAAATAAAAAAACAACAAAAAATCAAAAAACAACAGCCACAAAAAATCTCGTAAAAAAGAGAAGAAAAACCTGTAGACATCATAGTGTTTGTTCTTCAGTTTAAAGCACCTGTCTCTAAACGTTCAACTTTTATATAAAGTCTGTCCAGAATGTAACCAACTCAAAATATATTAAAAAATCTTATTCTACCTCGGCTTATATTCGAATGCGTTTTGCTTTTATTATTGTATTTTATCATGAGAATAATAAAATACAATAATCAAAGCAAACTATTAAATCAACGAAATGAATTAGTTTTAAAATATCGACATAGAGGCAGATTTAAACTTCTATAATATAGATTTTACTTTATTACTTTTTAATTCTCTAACTCTTCAAATGTTGGATGTATAACTATTTCTAATTCCTATATTTCTACACTATATTAATTATATAATTTCCCTATATTCTAAGAACTCACTTTTTTCCCTTACACCTCTTTATCTATATATCTTTTTATTGTTTTTTTAGTTTTTTAAATATAATTTGGTATTATTTAAATATAAGTTGATTTAACTTATCTTTAAAGTTAAAAATAGATAATTTATTTTATGTTAAATTTAATATAAACAATCTAAGTATGATTTATTGTTAATCTTTTTGATATATCTCATTTGTATATATAATTTATTTTTAGGCAGAAACCTAGATTTTTATATATAATGAAAATTACTATTATTTTTTTTATATAAAAGTCCCAATGTGGTCCTCTTTTAGTTTCAATATTCCTCATATAACCCCAATTTAATGTCATAAGTTTAATATCCGGGTTTATTTTATAAAACCTCTTCCCTTTAAGGTTAATACCTTCAACCCTCTCCTTACCATCGACTTGGACATTTCGTCTGACTGAAAAATCAAAATGGATAAATTTTGTATCAATATATATATCAGTATATATATATATATATGTGTGTGTGTGTGTATGTATTATAAATATTTAAAATAGTGTTATATACTTTCGTTTGAGCTCTCTGGGGGGGGAAGTTTGTTGTAAATAGTGACTATTATGGCTAATAATGCAAAACTCTTCGGTAAAGCGAATTGAGTTCTCTCAGTCACAGTGTGTTTATCTAAAAATAAATAAGCTTAAATTCACATTCATTCCTGCTGTGCGCCAACAATTTAGGGGTAGAATCTCCGACGGACGCCAATTCAGACGGGTTTCGATCCTAACTAGAGGCAAGCGGACGTCTAGTCACACTGATGAGCTGTAATACACCGAAACAGTTCGTGAATGGATGACAATATATATATATATATATATATATATATATATATTCCCAAGAGGTCGAACTCAATGTCCAGGACAGAGTAAGAGTATATATAAAAGCTCAAACACTATTATCCCATGCTTATAATTTATTACATTGGAATCGTAATCACGATCCAATTCATCAGACCTACAAATTTGATTAGTAGGTCTGATGAATTGATTGTGATTATGATTCCAATGTAATAAATTATAACCATGGAATATTAGTGTTTGAGCCTTTTACATATATATATATATATATATATATATATATATATATATATATATATATATATATATATATGGATTTTATTATAGTGGTGAAGGATTCAGCAGGACCATCCACACTTTTTGAAGGGCTGAATACAGAGACCTGGTGCACTACGTGCCACAAGGACCCCAAACGACCCTCTGCAGATTTTGAATTCAGAGTTGTCCTTCTCCTAGACCAGTTGCCATCCAATGCTATAGAACCCAGTCTGTCCTGCTATTTACCCTTAGCTGGAGGGAGAAGAAGAAGATTCACACCTTTCTCAGGGGTATTAGCACGTAAGTGAATATATATATATATATATATATATATATATATATATATATATATATACATTAGCTTAAAAGCCCTATCGGTCGGCATTTAAGCTACCTCCTACGGAGTGCTCTTGATTTGGCCTTCATCACTATAGGCAGGGTGGAATAAATCCGACATGTAACTATAAACTACAGAACTCAAAATTGATCGCTGCATTTCAATATTGCATTAATATTTATGTACAACCTTTAAAATTTCAACGATAAATTCTTCTGCCGCCGCTTATTTTAAAGAAAATTTTATGTACATATGTCCTTACATTCTTAGAATTATTTTTATTTCATGGATGACTTTCGTAATTAATTTTGATTATTCCACTGTTTATTTTCACGTCATAAAACTTGTTTTCGTACATAAAAAAATGTTGCAAATAAGCATGCAAAAAATGGCTGAAAACAATGGCAGTAATGAAAACTTGGAAATCAAAAATTTCAGTATTTTGGATCTGGGCCAGGCCAAGAATGTTTCTAATTTGCTCACAGAGTCGGCCTGATTCCAAAATGGTATGCTATATTGGGCTACGGCCTCTAGGAATAAAGATGAAAAAGCCTGACACACTGACATTCGCATTTATTATATAAATATTTGTGTGTAGATCAGATAACTGTAAAAATTCCTGCCTGACTCTCATAAAATGACCCTTACTTTAAATGTTTGTTTTGGCATCGATTTCTGGTGTGTTCTAGATTGAAGGCTTTCAATGTTCAGCTGTAAGTCAGACTTTGTTGAAGGTTGACGTTTTGTCCACAAATGAATGCCTTCAAGATGGAGAATGAATACTTGTACATTTGCCATATTGAATTTCGGAAAGGAGTAAGCATCGAAACGGCAACAAAGTACATTCAGAAGGTTTACTTGAATCGTGCTCCAGCTCTTCGGACAGTGAAAAAGTGATTTATCAGAATTCGTCAGGTTGATTGCAAGCTAAACGATCAAAAACGCTGAGGGCGACCTTCTGACGTCGATGAAGACACTCTGCTTGTCAACGTGAAGAATAAATGAAGATTTCGACGAAAGTGGTTGCTAAGAGTTTGAAAATCGATATCTCAGCTGCGTTTAGACATTTGAAAACATTTGCGTTTCTAAATTCGACAAGCGAGTTCCATATTCTCTGACAGAAGAGAACAAGCTCGATCGTTATTCGGCGGCTATTTCTTGTTGTTAAGTCACGAAAAGGAGAGATTCGTTGGAAGAACCGTTACACGCTATGAAACGTGGATCTTTTATGATAACGCGCGGGGCAATCGGAGCTAGAAATACATTTGTGAATGTGCAGAATTCGTGGCTAAAGCGGGCTAGCACCCGATGAAGTTGGTTCCGTCCGTTTGGACGGATTGCAGGGGGATAATTCGTTTTGAGTTTCTTTCAGTCTGTGAAACAATAACTGCAAAGAATTCAAGGAAAACTCAAGGAAACTCGCCGATTTTGGCAAATCGGAAGGTGTCATTTTCCACCACGCCAACGCCAGGAATTGAGTTAAACAAATATATTAATAGAAACAGTAATACATATACAAACAAGAGTGTTACAGCAAGAATGTTCGGTCCGACTGTCAGAGCTGACTGCTGGAAGCTTCCCTTTCCAAAAGGCAGTACCTGCTCCTATTTATAGCAGGGGGAGTCCATGCATGCGTGGGTAAATTACCATAACATTCTTCTTCTTCTTCTTCTTCTTCTTCTTCTTCTTCTTCTTCTTCTTCTTCTTCGCTGTGGCCTTGTTAGGGCCAGAAACAAAGACACAAGAGAGGAATTGAGTTAAACAAATATATTAACAGAAACAGTAATACAACCATATACAAACGAGAGTGTTACAGCAAGTATATTCAGTCCGACTGCCAGAGCTGACTGCTGGAAACTTCCCTTTCTAAAAGGCAGTACCTGATCCTATTTATAGCTGGAAGAGTCCATCGGGTGCGGCTAAATTACCATATCAAAACTGAAATTGGAAACCTCCAGCAACCACCGTATTCTTTTGACTTGGCTCCTTCGCGTTCTAATTTGTTCTGGAATCTATAGAACAATTTAAATGACAAACAAAATTGATTCTGTACAGTTAGTCGAAAACTACCATACAATGTTTTTCCAACAAAAAAACACTAAGTTTCTACGGAAAATCGCATCAACAGGGTTGTAGAACTATTGAAGAGAGTTGTCAGAAAAACATCATCGCCATCTCAGGTGAATGCCACTCATGGGTGAATGGTTTGAAATCAGAGAGGTTCATAGCATCGTGCCATGTCCCCATCTCGTGTTTGTTCGGATCATTGTACTAAAGGAGTCTATGAGGAGTCTATTATTTTCTGTCGCTGAGACAATGTACTTGAATACTTTTATATACTTATTTGTTTATATATATATATATATATGCTTCCTTAAACACTGCAGTCATAACCTGTTCAAATCTAGGGTTATCTTCCCCGTTGTCTTCTAAAGTATCGTAGGTGATACACCCGTGGCTTAATGGTCTGAAGCCGGAGAGGTTCATGGCAACGCGCCGTGTCCTCACTTCATGTTTGTTAGAGTCATTGTACTAAACTCGAGAGGTCTATTATTTTCTGTCGCGGAGACAGTGTACTTAATTTTTTTGAATATTCTTATTTGTTTATATATACATATATATATATATATATATATATATATATATATATGAGGTGTCCTACATTTATGGGATAAAGTGCTCAATATCATATTTTATATATATATACATACATATACATATATATATATATGTGTGTGTGTGTGTGTGTGTGTGTATATTTAAATATTTTTTATAGTAAAGTAATTATTATTTGTCGTTTTATTTTCATTTGACAAATTATTCATTTTATTTATTTGAAATAATAGAAAGTTTTGATTTAATCATTTTCTTTTAATTTTTATAATTTTTATGATGAGATATGTTGACTTGGGGGAGAATTATTTTTTCAAATCATGAAACGGTATTTTAACTTCAGTTTATGAATACATGTGGTAAATAAAATCCTTAAATTTACCTTCATAAAGTCCATCAGAGGACGAAACACGTTGGTAAAGAAAAATCTTTTTGATTTATTCATATTGCATTTTTACAGATATATTTTACTTCATATCTGAATATTTACAAACAGGCTCATACACACGCACGCGTACATACGCCCCTCCCCCAGAAAACACACACACATACACAAGGGAAAGCACATGTCTAACGATATCTTATGGCGAAAGTTCAGATAATGTGGTATATTTATTGGAAATGTGTCCACATTATCGATGATATATCGTTTGAATTTGGTTGAAAAACTTTTTTCTTTTTTTTTTTTAAAGTGTCATATAGGATGAAAATGAGTAACTACCGACAACGAGGTTCGAACGTGACACTCTGGATTTATGAATATATGTTTTCCGCCACGTGTATAAATAGCGGTGACAGGCTACTGACTGAAGTGATTATTGAGGGACTATTGAGTGCAACTATCCAGTCGAATTAGTGTGAATCATTGTGCGTCGATGATTTGGCTTTTGATTTAGAATTTACCAGACGATAAGCCGAGCCGCGCTACTAACAAGGTATTCACTGAAATGGTTAATTATCTTTGTTGCCTTTTGCTTCTTTGTTCTTGTTAAGGATTTATTTGCGGCTGTAATACTGTTTTATCTTAACATTGAAGTCTTGAATTATAATTACTTACGGCCACCGTACATAAAAAATATATTAATACGCATTTCATTTTTAATGAGGGTTTCGTGCTTTAAGCGAACATACAGCCATCTAACCAGTTGATTATCTATCTATCTATCTATCTATCTATCTATCTATCTATCTCCATATATATATATATATATATATATATATATATATATATATATATATATATATATATATATATATATAGAGAGAGAGAGGGAGAGATCAAATAAAATGAAAAAAGTCGCCTTCCACACTGAAATTCCACAGCACATACGTATATCGAAAGATGCCTTCCAAAAAGTTAAGCAAAGTATTAAGAAGCAGTAAATTTTCGTTAGAAAAATGTACTCAAGTGTTATATAATATCAGTCCTATATGGCAGCGAATGCTGGACAATCTCTTCACAGATGAAGATACTTGAAGCAACAGAAACATGGTCCAACAGAGGGATACTGAGAATACCATGGACCGAACACGTGAGCAACGAAGAAGAAATTAGTTGAAATTTCTAGGGCACGTAATGAGAACAGAAAACTTGGAAAATCTGATACTCAGATAGGCAGATTGAAAAGACGGAGGAAAACAACGCATAACCTACCTAGCGAGCTTATGTAAATGGATGGCGAAATAAGTTTTAGAATAGACAGCAAAAAGACAAACTATATTAAGATTTGCAAAGAGCCATGATCGCCAATATGGAAAGGCAAGTTCGCCAACGTCTAGAAGGGACTCAGCACATAAAAATAGAACAAAAATCGCCTTGAAAACAGAAAAAATCGAGTAACCTTCTTAGTGACTGAAGTATTAGTACGTTTACCATTAGCTTCATTAGTGAGAAAACATTTAGACTTGTAAGTGACTGTACAAACATGGGGATCTTCGTTATCGTAATAAACTTCATTCGAGTAAGGTGGGTTTTTTTGTTTATTTTGGGTGCTCTAATCTATATATATATTCTCTATTCATATTATTTTTACTGAAATTTATTAAGTTTGTCTTAGTTTGGTACAAGTCAATAAGAGTGAGTCAATCAATGAGAATCGACCTCAATTGCAATATACGATATCCAGAATTCATATTTCATTTGCTAATTAGATCCTAGTATGACACAAGGACGCAAGTATGCGGCGATCAGTAAAGTCGGACACACAGCTTTAGTAAAGTTCCACTAGAAGAAATTGTCAATCAGTACATCGAGTCCACAATAATTTGTTTCAACATGGACTATGAATGTCTATTAATCGTCTTGGTGAGGTTAACTTAATGTTGAATAAATTGTTCAGCTGGAGATTTGTTAAGAACAACCAAAATTATGTGTTATATTTCGAGTAAATTCGAACATCGTAGTCGTTTTCATGTAAAGAAGGTAGAAAGTTTGTTTGTCAAAGAGTCAAACTTTGAAATGAATGTGGCGTCCATGCTAAGATGAGTGAATAGATTTTGGTGTCACGTTGTTTAAATGATCTGACAGACCAAAGACATTTTAAGACGTCTGTTGACACATTGAAAAACCAGGACGAGGCTTTCTCTTCCTTCTCCTCTCTTGTTGAACCCTCTGCGTCCGGGCGGAGAGGAACTCAATCGAGGCTGTGCCAAACGGCAGAGTCTCATTTAGAGAGGTAGACAAACCCAATCCCGTGTATACGGGATCTACAGGCAATTTTTGCCCGAGCCTACGGTCTCGGTACGCTATACGTTAAAATACTGATCTTGTGTCAGATCTTGCCTTGCGGGAAGGTTGGTAAATATAGTGGACAAATTGAAAAAAATTAATTGATATTGGGTTGCCTTCCTTTGCTGGAAAGTGCTTCTCTAATGTTTAATCGTTCTTTTTTTTTTCTTTTTTGTTTTCAGGTGGCATAATAAGCTTGTATTTTCGGGCAAAAGTTTAATGGAAATGAGAAGAGGAGATTTATGTTAAATCATAACACATGGCACTTTAGTCAATGAGATGACGGGTCTCGAGAGGAATGTTGACATACAGATAATATGAATTGATATATTTTTTTTATTATCAAAAAAGACACAGTTTCCCAAAGGACAAGGGAACTGGTAAACAGTTTTTGCAAAGTGCAATTTTGTGTAGAAGTGTTATTTGTAATTACAAAGTGGAGAATTAGTTTTGTTCATGTCATGGCTCAAGGGCAGTAGATAAATAAAAGCTTGGAAGAAAAAAAAAAACTATTTTTGAAGAAAAAAGCGGATATATATATATATATATATATATATATATATATATTGATGCATGTTTCATTAAATAATATAGACAAGTTTTGTCTATTTATTTTAAGTAAGTTCCTTTCATATTGTCTGATAAGTTTAATAACATTATCATTGAAGGACGAAAGGAAATCACCATATTGATACATGTTTAAATCCAATCTAAGCTGGCTTATATGTCATTATCAAAGGTGACAATTACTTTTCAATATATCAAACAATACACGAAACAATAATGATTGTCTGTTTTTGTTGCATGAAAAATTTCAAAGCAACAACAAACTCGTGTATACGAGATGCGGAAGCGGAAATCGAGTCACAGTTCATGACGTCACACATGATCACGCGAGAGTGAAAAACGAGAAGTAATAAGTATGGAAAGCCGTTGGTATAAACAAATGGCTTCTGTTATCAATTATAGACATTTAAGAATATTTGTTGAGTTTTCGGAGTTTATTTTCTTCAGTTGAACTGTTTTATGTATATAGCTTCAAAATTTTTTAGTTTTTGTTTATTGTTTTCATGTTTAAGTATAGTTGTGTTTTCAACAAGGATTTTCCGGAATTGTGTACACATTAGGCATGTTGTTTTAGGCATTTAAAACTTGTCTATATTATTTAATGAAATATGCATCAATGAAAAAATTGCTGCCTAAATATACAATATATTTACACACACACACACACACACACACACACACACACACACACACACATATATATATATATATATATATATATATATATATATATATTATAAGAAGAAAGAACAGTAACATATATTATCCGGTGTTCTTATTGATATTTTATTTTAGAAAACAGTGCTCAATGTAAATTTATAGAGATAAATATTATAAATTAACTGATTTTTAACTATATTTTAAGTCAGTTAATTTATTTATATATATATATATATATATATATATATATATATATAGGCAGCATATGATGTGGTAGCATCACCGGCAAATTTGAAGAGATGGGGAGTGCAGGAGTCACCCTCCTGCTAGTTGTGTAGTGCTTATGAAAACCTGCGCCACATACTGTCAGCCTGTCCAAAGGCGCTACAGAATGGCTGGTACACCTTCAGACATAACTCGGTTCTGGAGGTCATGGCAGCAGCTGCAAGAAATGCTAGTATAACCTCGTTGGACCTGCAAAGGGTAGCGTTCCTGAAGCAAGGTGCGACTGTCACAAGGCAGAAGACCAGGTCGGAAACTCAAGGAAGTGGAGAGTGTTGGTTGATGCTACACTGCCAGTGGAAGTCATTATATCTGGTCTGAGACCAGATCTGGTCTTAATTGATATCGAGATTCAACATCTGTTGCTTGGCGAACTGACAGTAGCATGGGAAAATGGGATTGAAGAGGCGCATGAAAGAAAGTTGCTTCGGTGTGAGGAACTCGTGGCTGAAGTCCGTGAGAGAGGATATGGCTGCACACTGTTGTCATTTGCGGTTAGCTGTAGAGGATTTTCTGCTGCCTTTTTAAAGAGATTCCTCAAGTGTGCTGGGATCCAAAAGCCGGATAAGGTGATAGACTTGTGGTGAAAAAGCGGTGGAAGGCAGTGTATGGATTTACCCAAAAATTCTTATCGAGTTGCATCCAATTAACATAGACCGGTTGTAACGTAACATCATCCGGCTGTTGCGGGCCCACCGTGTGGAGAGGTACTGAGCTTAATGGGCCAAAACTTTGATGAAGCAAGGCGCTCAGCTGAAGATAGCAGCTGGTTTGGTGGACTTGATGTGTACTTGTGTTCTATATATAATACAAAGGCTTAAATACTAATATTCCATGGTTATAATTTATTAAATTGGAATCGTAATTTTGATCCAATTCATCAGACCGACAAATTCAATTTTTTGAATTAGTAGGTCTGATGAATTAGATCGTGATTACGATTCCAATGTAATAAATTAGAATATTAAAATTGGAATATTAGTGTTTAAGCCTTTTATATAATATTCTTAATCTGTCATGAAAATTGAGTTCTACCAAGATTCTATCCTCTTTGAAATTTATATTGAAACACTATTGTCTCGACTGTCGATTAGTTGTCCTACGGCCATTGTCTACGATGGACGTTACTCCAATGAAGCGTACAAAAATTGTAACGCTGCACGAACACACTGTCAAGCCTTACCAGTGAGCAAATCAAAAGACTGGCTTAGAAACTCTTCTGATTTAAATCCAACCGAGAATCTGTAGTCAATCTGCAAGTTACGACTTCGTGGAATGGACATACGAAGTACTAACATGTGCACTGGGTCATGTTTCATACAATATAAGAAAAATAAGAAGAAAAATAAATTACAATAATACGTTGTCCGCTGACGAATTTGCGCAATAGTGGCCGAGTGGTTCGAACGTTCGCTTTGTAACCATGAGACCCGGGTTCGAATCTCACCATAGTCGATTGACTTTCTGATGTTATTCAAATGAATCATTATTAGTGCTTTCTTTTTTAGTACTATACCACTCTTATCATTTGCAAATATCTTGTTACCGATTCTTCGTATTATCGTATCTTTTTTATACTACCATAATATATATTTATACTATCATATTCATATATATATATATATATATATATATATATATATATATACACGATAATAGTTTTATAGTTGTAAGGTATGCTATAACAATGAATAAAAGTGTTCAATACCAGACATCGAGCAGGTGTAAATATAAGGCTAGACATTCAAATTAAACAACATACTAAGAAGAATACGAGGGAAAGACAAAATATCGTATTGTTTAACCTCCCCCACTTTCAAAATAGAGAGAGAGAGAGAAAAAGAGAGAGAGAGAGAGAGAGAGAGAGAGAAAGAAAGAGAGAGTGGCACGGTGGATTAATGAATAGCGTCTTGGATCGAGGAATCGGAGAACCGAGTTCGAATTGCAGGCGAATCCATTGCTAATACCCTTATGAAAGGTATTAATCCTCTTCTTCTCCCTCCAGCTATGGGTAAATAGCAGGACAGACGTGGTTCTATAGCCTTGAATGGCAACTGGTCTAGAAGAAGGACAACTCTGATTTCAAAACCTGCGGAGGGCCTTGTGGCACGTAGTGCACCAGGTCTCTGTATTCGGCCTTTCAAAAGCTGTGGATGGTCCTGGACGAAGCCTTCACCACTAAAATCAAATCTCATGTGCTGTTGTCGGGCTGTCGGTCACCTTGGAACTGATCTGATTGACCTCATACGTCAAATTCGACGGGAGAGTCGAGTATATATATATATATATATATATATATATATATATATAGGATTAATATGAGTAAAATATGAGTCACGTAGCTGATTATATCCCTACTCAAGAGTTTCTTTGGCGGACTTGTTCATCCACTCTTCAGTGGGTATCACGAATTTTTTTTATTTTGCTAGTACTTTCTCAAATTACCATATTAGTAAAAAACGCTCTCTTAAATTTTCAAAAAAATCAACCTTAGCACGCTCCAAAAATTTCTTATCCGTTAATAATAACACATTTCTAAAAAAAAACATATTTCGATTAACATTTAATCTTTCGTGTCCCGCTACTACATGGATTTACTAAAAATCAAATTAATTTCCATGCCTGAGGATGGCTGTAAGTACAGCTGAAAGTACTTGTCTGGTTTCATGTAACTTTAATAAATTTGTTTGTGAAGTTGTTTTTCACCATTTATATCATTAACTTTATAAATCTACTTTTTGTATGAATGATTCATGTAATATAAATTGAACAGCACTATTATTTGATATATATATATATATATATATATATATATATATATATATATATATATATATATATATATATATATATATATTCACACACACACACACACACACAACACACACACACACACACACACATATATATATATATATATATATATATATATATATATATATATATATATGTATAAGGAAAATGACGTGATATGATCCCATGAGAGGAAATGTTTCAATATTATGAAAGTTAGTTTGGAATTACGTTGAAATAAAGAAAAACGGTGGCTAATTCTACTATAAATATTCTACAACATAGAACCGGAAATACGTTAAAAGTTGCTGGCAATTTCTTACCTCTACATTCATTTTCAGCAAATAATCACACATCAGAATTTTGCTGAATGTTTTCTTGATGGAAGACAGAACTATTCGACATTTTACTCTTGGCGTTTTAAAAATGTTTAAATTTCTTAATAAATGGGAAACTTTGAACGCACTCAAGAAACTTTTATTTAAAAACTAATTAAAGAAATCGTCAATTCTGAATAGCACTTTCTGTATTTACATCAGCAATGAATTCATTTATTAAGTTTCACTTGTCGAAAGCTTTTATCGAAATAGTTTTCTTTAATTTAAATACTCCTTTAATCAATTTCGTAAAAAGAAACACTTATTAGCTGACCAATTGCGAATATTAATTTTTATTTTTATTTTATAAATTGACCAATTACGAATATTAATTTTGATGTATAAACTGCCTGGAGAAAAAAAAAATCCGCCAATCTTTCTTTATTGAAATATTATTTTGAAATATTAAAAACTTAAAAAATTGTGAAATATTGATGTTCTTACATTTAAGTTTTTCCTGTCTGTGTAACAATCCTTAGGATATACGAGAAGTGTAGAGGGGAATAAGAACATTCAGGTTTAGGGAGGGAAAAGGGAGATCACCGCCCCCCTGTGGGATGAGGTTGAAATAATAGACAGAGAACATTACTGGAAAATACGTAAACTGAAGGAATCAGTACATATGCTAGACCGCAAAAATCTCTTAAGCAGGCCAAGCATAGAAATGAATACAATATGGGAACCAGTAATAAGGAGTGCCAGAGAAAAGCGACAATAACAATGAAAGTTGCAATATGAGCTCTGTTAAAACATGCAGTGATAACAGCAAAAACTTGCAATATGAGCACTGATAAAAATGGATGCTGACGACATTAGGTTTATATTACCCATAAATTCATACACAGATGTCCTCAAGGTCACATGGCACAGTGGATAAAAGCATTGGTGACAGGACCGAACAGAGTGTGAGTTTAATACCCGGTTAAGACAGTGGATATCTTGGAGAGGGGAATAAACAGGAAATAACTGATAACAGACATTAGCATGGCACGTGAAACCAGAATACTGAGCGAAACCACCTGAAGAATAATAGTCCGAATAATGTAAATAGTGTACATAATACCTCATCTCAGAAATATAGACAGATACTGAAAGGGCGAAACGTTGTAATAAATATGGCGACAAAGATGAGGACAATAGTCCGAATAATGTAAATAGTGTACATAATACCTCATCTCAGAAATATAGACAGATACTGAAGGGCCGAAACGTTGTAATAAATATGGCGACAAAGATGAGGACAATAGTCAGAATAATGTAAATAGTGTACATAATACCTAATCTCAGAAATATAGACAGATACTGAAGGGCAGAAACGTCGTAATAAATATGGCGACAAAGATGAGGACAATAGTCCGAATAATGTAAATAGTCTACATAATACCTCATCTCAGAAATATAGACAGATACTGAAGGGCCGAAACGTTGTAATAAACATGGCGACAAAGATGAGGACAACAGTCCGAATAATGTAAATAGTGTACATAACACCTCATCTCAGAAATATAGACAGATACTGAAAGGCCGAAACGTTGTGATAAATATGGCGACAAAGATGAGGACAATAGTCCGAATAATGTAAATAGTGTACATAATACCTCATCTCAGAAATATAGACAGATACTGAAAGGCCGAAACGTTGTGATAAATATGGCGACAAAGATGAGGACAATAGTCCGAATAATGTAAATAGTGTACATAATACCTCATCTCAGAAATACAGACAGATACTGAAATATCGTTCTCATATGGAGAGAAAAGGGAGATCACCGCCCTCTGTGGGAGCATGTTGAGATCATTGACAAGGAACACCATTGGAAAATTCGTAAACTGAAGGAATCAGCACATTTGCTAGGCCACAAAAATCTCGTGAGCCGACCAAGCATAGAAATGAATACAACATGGGAACCAGTAATAAGGGGAGATAGAGAAAATACAATAATAAAAGAAAATTCTGACTTGACCCAAAGAGTTGTCAGTTCAAAAGTGGTGAACAAAAACTTCGAGAGTTAAAGGGTTAGGAAGAGGCATGGCACTTGAAACTAGAATAATCTACCCTGGTGGACGAAAGAAAAGAGGCCGGAGCGTACAACGGCCGAAACGTGATGAATATGACAATAAGGATCGGGACAACAATCAGAACAATCACCGCCCCCTGTGGGATAAGGTTGAAATAATAGACAGAGAAAATCACTGGAAAATACGAAAACTTACACATATGCTAAGTCACAAAAATCTAAGCAGGCCAATCATAGAAATGAATACAATATGGCAAATAGTAATGCAGTTTGAGCTCAGGTAAAAAATTGTTACTGAATTAAGTTTATAAGTCCCCCAAGTCCATACACTGATGTCCCCAAGGACATATGGCCTAGTGGAGAAAAACGTTGGTTGACCGAATGTGTTGTGAGTTCAGTCGTGAACAAAAATTTGGATAGTTGAATTTAAAGGGGGATAAAAAGGAAGAGGCATGGCACGTACAACTAGAACAATCTATCTATGTGTACGAAATAATGGTTTCACTTCGAAATTCCAATCACCTGAAGAAGGCCAGAATGTACAACGGCCGAAACGTCGTGAACGAAAAATGTAAATAATTCCAATACCTCATCTCAGAAATATAGAGATGAAAAGGTAAGTCAATTTAATGACTCTTTTTTCCAGCCCACCTTTTGTTTGACAAACATAAAATTTTGTTAGTTATTATTTTTGTTAGTGATAACCGTAAAAAAATAAAAATAAAAAACATCCAAAAGCTGCCTGGATGGTCTCTCCCTCCGGTTGGTGGAACACAAGTGGACAGAAAGCGGTCGTGTGTCCTCCAGCCAGTATCCATTCAGTGGTCAGTGAAAGGACCGACGGTCAGTTCGTGAATCGACAAGCAGTCAGTGAGATATTCACCTACTGTCCTACGAGGCCGGATGCGGCAACAAGGCTAAGGGTATCCGAGCCCGTTGACTCGGTCAAAATTTCCCGTAGATCCCGTAGAAACTGGGTCGAGTAGCTGTCTACTTACCCGAGACGAGACCCTTCCCGTCGGCACATCCTCGTCTGGCTTCCTCTCTGCCCAAAGAGACCAGCACGCCTCCAAAGTAATTCAGTCAGTGAGACGGTAAGGCAGCGTGTGTGTAGAGATTCTTTTTTCCGTGACCGGAAGTTAGTGAGATTCCAGATGTTTACTTTCTCGAAGCAGAAGGAAGACATTGCCAATTATGTGAGAAATCGTATTTGTTTTTACTTCACAAACAGTGTCTTGAAAAGCATTTGTCTTTATACTTTGTTGACGTCAGTCACGTCCCTTTTATTAAGACGGCCCTGTGGAACGCAGCGACAACCCTGTGCATTCATATACAGCCGATCTTGGATGTTATCACAACTTGTGTAGTGACATGCGCAATAGCATCATCACATTTGTATCCCATGAGCCCACATTAGTGTCGTACGGAATCATGCAACCCACCAGGTTGTTGCCCTACCAAGTTGAAAGGACACTGTTTTTCTTACCATTTCATCTATACTATGGAAAGAAGGTATTAGAGAACTGAAATTGCCTGGGTTAGAACTGGAACTGAGCCGATTGACTCAATTTTCCGTGTCGATACGAGAATGGTTCTATATTAGCTTCTACTTCCGGTTGAAAAGAGTAAATATTTTTTTACAGTATTTAATTTATTTATTCCATCTTTGAAAATGTAAATAGATTCTTATCTTTTTCTTTTTCTCTTAAATATTTTCTTAAATCACCTCGTCAGATTCAGACTTTCATATGGATTCCATGTATGGCGCCAAACCCCTTCAAAAATATCTAAACTGCCAGCCGTGCTTTTTTCAGATCAATAGTTAAAGGTGGCTTCGAACAAAGCCTATAGGTGTTAGCGAAAACCATCCTTATCCAAACGACATGAACTGGCGCTACATAATCAGAAAAAAACAGCTTATTGGTAAGTTCTAAAGAAGAATCAGCTGTATTATTGGTTCTGATCTGGCTGCTCGGCTTCAGTCATTTTTCAACCGTTGTATCGTTGCCTCTCTGTGCCTTCTTTTTAAAATAAATACTTTCATGGTAATTGTTCGAATGAGCTCTTCTTTACGGCGCTTGGAATCTAAGCTCCGCCCTAGACTGGCGACGACATGTCATCAATTTACAGTTCAACTGGCTAGATGTAGCTGTTTCATGCTAACAGTTTCCTTTCTCGTACTTCTCGCCTGTGGAACTCCCATCCGGCTCCAGGATTTCATTTAATCTGCAAAATTTTAAATGCAATATCAATCCCTAACTACTATCCTTTGGATTTCTCATTTCTCTTTCTACTCATCATTAATGTTTATGTTCCTAATTCTTCCACACAATATAATCCCCTGTGTTTTAAGAGTTTTACTGCCTTGCATGGAGTGATACCGACTAAAAAAATATAGGAGTAGAGGTTTACTCCTTGTTCCCTGTTTAAGATTGGGTTTCCGGTCCCTTCTAAAGTCTACTTCAACTCAATACTTCTACATTATTTACATTATTCAGACTATTGTCCTCATCTTTGTCGCCATATTTATTACAGCGTTTCGGCCGTTGTGCGCTACGGCCTTCTTCGGGTGGTTGGAATGTCGAACTTAACCCTTTATTTCGCTCACTGGGGTATACTGTTCTAGTTCCACGTGCCATGTTTAATGGATGTCAGTTATCAGTTATCGTCTGTTAATTTCCCTCTGAAAGTTCGCCACTGCCTTAACCGGGTATTAAACTCACACTCTTTGGGTCCTGTCACTGGATCTAACCAACGCCTTTATCCACTGTGCCATGTGTCCTTGAAGATCAATACTTCTAACGTCTCCGTCTGAATTTTATTTCCTTTTTTTTTTTTCTTTTTCTCTCTCTTCTCAGTTGGAGTGAATAATTTCGCCTATCGTCTGGTTCGTATTTCTGTCCTGTCTTTTGAAAGGAGTAAAGGTCGTTTCCTGTTTAGGATCGAGTATTTGGTCCCTTCTAAAATCTTTTAATTCTTTTTCGCTCAAGGTAGCCCTTTGCGTGTTAATATCATTATCGTCTTTTTTGAGGCGGGCAGATTAAAAAAAACAAAAAACAAAAACAAAAACAAAAAAAAACCGAAACCACGTCACTTAAGGACTTTCAACTACTAAAGCAGATTACACGCGTAATTCGCAGAGAAATTAATAACATATTCAAGATGTCTTTCCACACTGCTCCAAACAAAAGTTAAGGAAGAAAACCCTTATACTGGAAAGAGTGATAACAGTTTGTATACTTCAGTGAGCTACTTTTCTGATAAATGTTTTTAAGAGAAAGAGTTTATAAATGTCAAACGATGGTAGCATTTGCTGGTCAGTGAATGAATTCTAAATGTTTCCTTATAAGGAAACGGCTTTGCTACTATTACCATCGTTGAAACTTTTATCGGAAACAGAGTTTTTTAAACATTAAATATGACGAGACACAAAACCAACTTTTTCGTGTTTCATAATTGAATATTTCGATTATGTGTAAATCTAACTGATAAGTTAATCCTCGGAAGCAACATTGATTTTATTTTTGTACTGACCTTATCCACTAAAAATACAAGTTCATTTTCTTATATTACTGACCTTTAAAAGTTCTTATCTATCCACGAGAAAAGACAACACACGGACTTTTGTTTTGTTTTCTTTTTTTGAGTGGGGAGTAAGGAATGTTTTTCATACTTTTCAACAAGATAAACTCTTGGCTTTATTAACTTTGTTGAAATTTAATTTATAACCCCTCTTCAAATAAATACAAAAAGATTTATCTTTGTCTTGTTATTCGTTCTATTTTCATGTATTCACTGAAATCATTCTTTATTCGCTGTTTGTTCCCAGTAAAGATGACAGATTACTCGAATATCCTTCTTGTGTAAATTAATCTTTTCGAGTAGTTCAAGTATCTCTTTGTGACGTACCCTATCAATGAGTTCGTTTAATTTATGAAAATAAGTTTTTTTTTCTTTTGTATTGAACGTTATGATTTTAATATTACGAGGTATTTGTAAAACTATATCTATTTTATTTTTTTACTTTCCTTTATGTGAAAAAGACATCAAACAGTCTTTATTTTTTGTTTTTGCTTTTCGCAGTGGGGTGGGGAATGTGGTGACTGGTAATAATTATTAATCAGATTAACTTTTCGATTATTTCATAAATTGAAATCTAACTTATATGCCTCTTTTCATTTTCTTAAATGCTACACCAAGAAATTATAAACCTATCTAAAGTATTACATTTTTTTTATGTGCTATAATAGCCTGACGGTGCCCAAGTCACTCCATGCCGGTTGTAAATACAGAATTACCCTAGATCGGTTATAGAACCCAGTCTGTCCTATTATTTACCCATAGTAATAGGGGGAGAAGAAAGGGATCATACCTTGCCTTATTAGGACGTGAGTGAATGTAATAAGTGCGTCTGGACTCGGCTCTTCAGCTCATCGTTCCGACCCGCTATCCTTTACTCCACCGTCCTTCCTTTTATATATATATATATATATATATATATATATATATATATATATATAAATATATATATATAAAACGATGGAGAAAAAGGATAGCGGCTGGGACTGAGGAATGGAGAGCCGAGTCGTATCTATTACATTCAATTACGCACTAATACCCTTGGGAAAGTTATGAATCTTCTTCTATTCAAGATTCAGAAGTATAAGTTCACACTTCGAACTTTCAACTCTACGAAGGAGTATTCAAAATTTATTGGCTTGGTTAAGAAGTAATTCCTCAAAATAAATCTGATTTGGGTTAGTGGTCAAAGGTGAGAATTTGTTTCGAAAGCAGAAAACATGGTGAGTGATAGGGTGACAATCATGAGGCCCCTGTAAAATTTCCCATCGGTAAACAACAAGATTGGATGATGTAATTTATCTGCCTTATTTGATAACCATGTAATTTTCCTTTCGTTTTTCAGTTGAATCACATCTGGCTTCCTTGTGGTCTAATCAGCAACTGGTGTCCGTCACCACACGAGCTGACATCACTCAGCGGCCATTACGTGATCAAAAGGGAGAGGATCACCTTCAGTATTCTTACTGTTTTAACAAAGGTTTGATAACATAATCAGAATATGACTAATAATTGTGACTACTGCTTCAATCAAAGATAAATATATATATATATATATATATATATATATATATATAGATAGATAGATAGATAATGAACTGAATGAGATAGATAGATAGATGAATAGATAGATAGATAGATAGATAGATAGATAGATAGATAGATAGATAGAAAAACAGAGAGAAGAATAGATAGATAGATAGATATAAAAACAGACTGAGATAGATATATATATATATAGATAGATAGATATAAACAGACAAAGATAGATAGATAGATAGATAGATAGATAGATAGATAGATAGATAGATATGAACAGACTGAGATGAATATGAACAGACTGAGATAGATAGATAATGAACAAAACAAGAGAGATAATGAACAGAACTAGTTAGATAGGAAAACAGGCAGAAGAATAAATAGATAGATAGATAGATAGATAGATAGATAGATAGATAGATAGATAGATAGATATGAAAAGACTGAGATAGATAGATAGATAGATAGATAGATAGATAGATAGATAGATAGATAGATAGATAGATGATTGAAAATTATCTTTAGAACCCTGAAACATCCTGCGCCTATCAACAAAATGGCAAAATGAGTTGTTCAAGAAATCAGTTTTCCATTTTTAGAATAAGCAATAATTTAATATTTTCTAATTCTTTCCAGGTCTGTGAGTTGAAATGACAATCTGTATTCAGCTATTTTTACTGAGTAATCTTAGATTCTTTGAAGAGAAATTCTGTTTGCAACCACGTGACCGACGAACAAAAATGGTAATTTCTATTTCGTTTCGATTTAAACTTAATCGAAAATAAGCGACCATAAAACACAATCGGTGAGATTTGAATTTTCTTGGATAAAACCAGTGGCGAGAAAAAGACTGATCATAAAAAATAGACACTTCTAGATAATATATTTCTATATAATAATAATATATATGACACAATGCGCATATACATATATATTTATTAAAGACATTTTTTATGTTTAACGTTGTTATTTATAGATACAAGTATTTAAGCAAATGCTCTGTTTATGATAAACAGTATTAAATAACATTTACCGGCCTGAATGTCCGAGAAATTTTCATAGAAAATATTCATTCTTTGACAGGATTCGAACCTGCATCCTATACGGAACCGTCATTTACGCTGACGTGCCTTACCTCTGGGCCACAAAGAACCTTTACGAAAAAAGAACTAAACAAAATGAACAAATGACTCGTAACTGGAAAAACGAATGAAAAAAGAATGTTAACAACAAATACTTTTTCACGTACAACCCAGTTCTGCGCAATCAGAATCAACGTAGAGTTTAAGCAAGCGAATGAGCCAATTGGAGTAAAGTGCCATGCAGATTTAAATTTTTCCCACTTGTGACGAATGCAGCTATCGATTTTTTTGCATGCTAGCATGCTAGTTAACATTCGTGTCAGTCAGCTGTTGGCTCTCACGCTGGCCAATAGAATCTTCCTGACTATTCGCTGTCAGTCTGGCCAGTACAAAATGGCCGCAAACTACATGAAAACTTCCGTAGAAGCATAAAAAAATCGATTATTTCCATTATCGATGGAAGTTGGAAAATGCAACGTCAGTCTTGGCCTTCACGCTAACTTGGAGCATGTGCATGTAAATTTTGGTGCAAATCCGTCGAAAATTGCGGCCGTGCATTCGTTACACACACACACACACACACACACACACACACACACATATATATATATATATATATATATATATAGATACACCTAGTGAGCCAGACGAAACGAGTCTAGTTATCTATATATATATATATATATATATATATATATATATATATATATATATATATAGTTATCTCTCTCTCTCTCTCTATATATATATATATATATGTATATACAGATCAGTAATAGATTGTTGGTAGTCTATTTTATGTTGTAACGATTAATTTGGTGGGCGGTAACGTTACGGTAATGTTTCTGTTTGATTGTCATATATATATATATATATATATATATATATATATATATATATAAATTGGGTAAAACGATAAACTACGTCTAACAGCAAGGCCTCTTATCAGGAGGTTCTGAGGAGCGTGGAAACACCTCTTAATTGCTGGTGTTCTCAGGTTCACCCTGATCCAGGGTGGTAGAAGCTGTTAGGGTCCCAGCTAGGGGCAAATAGTTAATCTCCAAACTGGGGTCAAAACATTATGAAAGTGTAAAAATATGATTTAGTACCAGAAAATGTTTTTAAAAATATTACCTGCAATATATTTTTGAAAAAAAAATATTACTAACGATACATTTTTGAAAAAAAAATATTATCAGCTATACATTTTTGAAAAAAATTACCAGCTATACATTTTGAAGGAAAAATAATACCAGAAATAGATTTTTGAAAAATATCACCACTAATAAAAATTGTCGGCATTAATTAAACCAGAGCGGTTGATATGCCTAAACCAAACCAAACCAAACCATATATATATATATATATATATATATATATATATATATATATATATATAGCATCATCTACATGCAAAAAAAAAGGTTAAAAATAATGGAAGCCTTATTAATAAAAACCAAAAAAGAAACACTGAAACAACTTATGACACAATATCTTGACCGTATTTTGAAAAATTAAAACATTTTATAAAACATACATACAAGAACCTATTTCTTATTTAACATTTGAAATATTTAATCCTTGAAAATGGCTAAATGTATAGCCGAAAGCTCACGGATAAGAAGAACATTCGGACAGTTTTTTTTATATAATTTATCATCCGAAATGAAAAAAAATATATATTAGATCGCATGAGAAATTGTATAAAAAAACTAAATAAAAGCATCTTCTCTCTCATATTCAATGAAATATGAATGAAAGGAGGATTGCTGCCTAAATACACAAATATATATATATACATATATATATATATATATATATATATATATATATATATATATATATATATATATATATAAAATAAAAGTATAAATTTAATATTACAAGACATTAAAAAAATAAAATAAAAAAACAACAAAAAGGGGGAAGCAACCGGTTTCGCACCCGCTATTCAGGCTTCAACGGGAGCGAAACCGGTTGCTTCCCCCTTGTTGTTTCCTTATTTTTTTTTTAATATGTCTTGTAATATTAAATTTTATACTTTTATTTCGATCATTAAATTTTGTACCTACAAAAATATTTATATATATATATATATATATATATATATATATATATATATATATACGCCCCCGAAAAAATAAAATTCGGTCGCGCATTTTAGAGGGAAAGGCGTGAATTTGTAAACAGTGACTGCTGATGCAAAAGCTCTTCCTTGTATTGAGCGCTCGGAATCGATGGCGTGTTTATTCTAAAATAAATAGTTAAAAAAATCACCCCCCCTCTCTGCCGGGAGGTGATAGCTCAGGTGAAAAATCTTCCACTGATACAAAATCTGTTGGGTTTCAATCCTAAAGCAATCGGATGGCTAGGCTGTATTACAGTCTGTCTGTGGATGACACACACATATATAATTACGTATATATATATAAATATATGGATCAGTTAAGTTCATAACATTTCAGTGCTGGTGTTGAATTTTCCTGTACATCTTGAAATAAGTTGTTTATATGAGATTACATTCACAAATTAATATTCGTAATTGCTTTTGTTTTAAACCATTAATGATTGTTCTCATAAGAATTTACTGATTAACCGATATGTAAACAAATACACAGAGTTCATTGTATATGTGTATATCCATGTATGTTTGTGAGCAGAATCTTTTTTTCTAATCTGTTTAATTGTTTTTTGTATTTTTCTAATACTCGAATAATAACAATGATAAATCATCATCAATATCAAAACTGTTTTGATTCGAGGTCAGGAATTAAAATGTTCTCTCATCTTCAATGACATTGTATACTGATTTGACAATATTTTAATACCCTTCTTTGTTCTCTGCAAGTTTGCGGAGTCGTTGCAGATCTTGCTTGATTATAAAGAAATGTGAGATTTTTCTGTCTTGTTCTTTGAATGTCTCGGGTCAACGCTGTGACTAGGATGGCTCTTAAATGACCTCAAATTTTTTTGAAGTCAGCCTTTTCGAAGTAAAACTCCATGACTTTGTTAGCTGGGCATTCTGGGTTCATTCGCTAAATGTGTCCAAGAAAATCCCATCTTGCTTTCAAAATGAACAAAGACAAACGAGATTCTTGAAATCTGCTGGAGATATTATGAGGGTATTTTTCCTTATTAGAATTCGCGGTTGTCGTCAGTCGAAACTGTCTCGCTTCGGCTCTTCTGTTTTTGTAAGGAACACAAGTTCCACAGTTGTAAGTTAAAACTGGTTTCATTAAGGTGTTATACAATTTGCCAATGTTATTCTAGAGACTCGGTTCAATTTTTATCTCTTGTAAGCAACGCACGTCTACTTTGTACTTTTCTATGTCTATCGCTAATTATTCTTGCTTCTCCCTCCGGATCAGGTCCCCTACACTGACCATATTCCAACAGAAAGAATCATGACGTTGGAAGTTCAATAGCATTTCCCGAATGTTGTCTTTCTCAATATGCAACGTCTTAAATAAATTACCTACTCTGAGTAATGGTAAAACAGTCGCAAATAATCGAACGAAAACAGTTGGAGTATGTTAGATATATAAACATGCAAAATTCCCTTGTGAAAGGGAATGAATCAATCTATTTTCCACTTGCCAAATAAATAACAGGTCAGACTGTGGTCATTGTAGGCTTAGAGTGGAACCGGTCTAGAAGAAGAATAATTCTGAATTCAAAACTGACGTTTGTGGACCACTGTTGGCACCAGATCTCCGTATTCGGTTCTTTCCAAAGGTATGTTTGATTTGGCACAAATATAATCCAATATAATCCAATCCTATGTACAACTAATCCGGCTGTTCGTTTCCAGAACTGAGTTTTGCTGTACGTTAAAAATATCGGGGTCGTACAGTATATATATATATATATATATATATATATATATATATATATATATATATATATATATATATTCTAAAATTGCCATATTAGTAAAAAAACGCACTCTCTTAAATTTTCAAAAAATTCAAACTTAGCGTTGCAACTGCACGCTCCAAAAGTTTTGTATCTGTTAATAACACATTTCAAAGAAAACATATTTCGATTCGCATTTAATTTATTCGTCTCGGATGTTACCTGAATTTTACCAAAAAAAAAACAAAACAAAACAAAAAGAAAACAAATAATTTCCGTGCCTTAAGATGAGTGAATGTACAGTTGAAAGTACTTGCGTCTTAAAGAAAGATCTTATACAGCTTACAATTTTAAAAACAAGGATCATAACATTCATCAAAGGATTTGTAGGTTAATGCACCTTTAAAATTTTGTTAGCGAAGGGATTTCGCTATTTTATATCATTAACTTTACTAATCTACTTTTTTGTATGCATGATTAATTGTCATATATATATATATATATATATATATATATATATATATATATATATATATATATATATATAAGAGAGAGAGAAAGAAAGAAAGATAGATAGATAGAGAGAGAGAGAGAGAGAGAGAGAGAGAGCTTTTTCCCTGATTATCACGCACTGCTTTAATATAAAATCCACCAAGAATGGTGTAAAAGCCCGGACGTAAATTTACCGCGACTGAAGGCATTTTTCAGATATTTTCATCTCACTGGATTATTTTCTCTTTTAATCAAAGTAGCATTGCCCATGTCAAAATTGAGGCCCGTTTAAATTGGGGTAAAAAATTAAAATTTAAATCCCAGAATATTTTGAAAAGTAAAACTTCTTGGCTAAAAAATTAAAATTTAAATCACAGAATATTTTGGAAAGTAAAACTTCTTGGCTAAAAATTAAAATTTAAATCACAGAATATTTTGAAAAGAAAAACCTCTTGGCTAAAAAATTAAAATTAAATCCCAGAATATTTTGAAAGGAAAAACAACCTTACTAAAATCATTAACAAGTAAGGAAAAATTGGATAATTCTATTAAAAATTTTGAAATACCTGCGTCTCCCTTTTCGTGCGCATGAGTAGACATGGCAACATAAACAAAACCCATTACAATGAAATCATAACGGATAAAAAACGTCACTAGCACACACACACACAAACACACACAATACACAAAATGGAGTTAGGTTTAAAAAGATACAGAGGTCATTAAAAAATAAGAATAAAGACTCCCTTCCTTCGCCTTTTCTCTGAACAATCCTAATTGTTTTATTTCCCTTAAAGCAAAGGAACATTTTCTCCACCAGTCGAATTTGAATTTGGATTACGACCATGCATAAAAGAAAAATGGTTAAACATATGCAGTCGTGAGCATCACTCTGGACATATTTTATAGCAAATAAATGATTTTTATTTCTTTTTTTTTTACAAATAATACTAGTAGATACAAATAGTAGAATAAAAATAGTATAATAAGTAAAATGATCAAAAGTCAGAATGAGGAAAACACAACTGAATCATGTGCGACATAAACACGCATGAGACAAAATGGTTGCCGTTGGTAAAGCAATATCTATGGGAACGAAGATGAACGCACATGGGAGAAAGAAAGAAACATTGTTAATTCTTCATTTCTGTAAGTTATTTGTAGATTTTAAGCGGCACGCATAGTGGATAACGTTCTACTGTTCATCCTGCAACAGAAAGAAAGAATTTAGCCTAGACGGGGGTCAGGTTAAAGAGTGCTGATCTTTACCGTTAAAGGTAGCCAAAGGTAATGTTCGAATGAAGACCTAGCAAGTAAGTTAAAGTTTCCCAAATATGCATAAATTTTAACCCTTCCGTAAAAATATCTTTGTAGTGATTTTTCAAGCGTATCTTAGATGTGGCACAAGGCCGAAAATATTGGAGTCACAGTGAGAATCGAACTCACTACTCACTCGTAATTGTTCCAACGAGACAAGCTTGTTAACCATTACCCCGCGTCAAGGTGTCCAAAATATATCTTTGTGTAGTGCTATATGTCCCCGAAAATGCCTGATTTTTAACCTCTTCTAAGAATCCATTAGTGTGACCCCCCCCTATTAAAATGAATTGATCGCGAACAATACTCGGTTATAAACAGTATAGAAATATATGATGATCTATTTGTTTTGCATCTGCGTCATTTCACCCCCAAGGAAAGCAATAAAGCCACCAAGATATAAGGGGGGGGACTGAGAGTGAAAGAATATGAGGAAAAAGAAAAAAAATTTAAGGAGAGAGAACAATAAAAAACAGGATTTAAGAAGACAGAAGATAGCGATTGGCACTGCATTTAAATTTTTGAAGATCAAAGTTGACTGGAAAGCATGAAGCCGAAAGTGTTTTACGTCCGCTAGAAGAAACTGTTAACATAGAACTTACGGTTACATCTGACAATTTCAACTGCAAAATGATGAGACCTAGCTGCCAATCTAGTACTGCGCCTAAATTAGTAAAGTCTACCTACCACAGAGGAAAGCTCATCAGAACAATTACCATGAACATATTTATAGAAAAGGCACAGGGAATCTACTTTATGGCGGCGGGAAAGTGACTGAAGCCAAGATGCCAAGTTACGATCTATAACATTGCAGATTCTTCACTGGATTTTATCAAGAATATCTAAATGCATAGCAGAAACGCCCGAGCAGACGTGGCAGCAATATTCAATGAATGGACGAATGGTAGACTTATAAATATGAAAGACAGATAGATATGACGAGACTGAGAAAGAAAGAAAGAAAGAAAGAAAGAAAGAGACTGTTATAGAGAGGGAAAGAGGTAGGGAGAAAGAGAGAGATTTGCATATAAGCAACCTATTGATGAAGACACCTTGATGTGTCTACACTTACCTCGAAGACGGTGAAGATGCTGAAGATGAACAATGAAATTTATCGTCAATGGTCAAAGGTGAAGGGTCATAGTGTCATTAAATGTAAAACCTGCCTTTCTTACCAGACGGCGCCATTTTGTTCTCCTGAGTAACCCCTCAAAATGGCGGACTGCAAACGATTTAATCCCAATAGGTTTGAAAGGAACAGCAACTAATTACCATTTTACAATGTTGCCGGCGCGGAAAGACCGGTCGTGTGTCTACGAATGAAATTAATTGCTTACATCATTTCCTAGTTTTGTGTTCGCAGTGAAAAATATTTTATAGAGGTTAAATTTTCAGAAACCTTTTCATTGAAGATGGCTGCCGAATAATTTTAGCGAGATTTTTCTGTTTGCTGTCGTCTGCTGTAAATCTTGGGCGAGCGAAATAAGAAAACAAAAATACATTGTTGTCTATTATTTTTTTATCGAACTTTGCTGTCGAACCGAACAAAGAAGGAATAGATGCCATTGTGATTAAGGAAAGAATCTTTACAGAGATGATAAGAAAATTAAAAGAGAGGGAATTTATGTTACTTTGTTGCTTATAGTATCGAAAGAAGAATAATAAAAAAAAAGAATTACATGAATAATTCAAACAGAGAGTATTATTGCAAAAAGAACAACAGAGATAATAATACTACATATAAAAATAAGAATGAATGACTGGTTGTATTCTAAGAATCAAAAAGAAGAATAGCAATAATGCTATGTGAATAAGTCTCTTTTCTTTTATGGAAATTAGGGATGTGCTCATAATAGCTGAGCACTTGGTGTGGTGCCAAAGTCAGATTCCATTAGCGATAAAGTTGAGGACGGTTTTGTGACGATACACTGCAACGAGTTGCAGGGGTTTGCGTGAATGCTGAGGAAAACGCTGTGAATTTGACGAAACTTGCATCTACTTAGTATTAAGAGATAACCATCAGACAACTGGATGAAAATACAGAAGCATGACTAATAGTACTAGTATTAATAACAAGAACAAATGTTTTACACACACACACACACACACACACACACACACACACACATATATATATATATATATATATATATATATATAAAAAAGGCTTAAACACTAATATTCCATGGTCATAATTTATTCCATTGGAATCGTAAATACGATCCAAATCATCAGACCTACAAATTCAAAATGAAAACAGAAAAAAACAACTCCGGAAATCAAAACA